>JAULUF010000015.1:19577500-19980000 GCA_031834385.1 Semotilus atromaculatus
TCTATATATTTTTTTTTACATGCCTGTGTGTGACTAAGTGAAAGGTAATCCATCTGACCCTATGTAATTATGACCTTTGAACCTGAGAACATCCTAAATCAGAATTCAAAACACACACACACACTCAGTCCCTGATCTCTGGAACCCGCCTGGAGCCACAGGCAGAGGTGAAAGCTCATTGCCGTGACATTGTGACGCCCGGGTGACCCTGGTGTCGTCGAGGGTGTGCCCTCTGGCAGCAGAACTATTAGAGGCCAGAAAAAAAGGATGGATAATATGATAAAAATGTGTCTGTGTGTGTTATTGTTGGAATAATATGTCTCCTATCCTCAATATGAAAAGCAAATGTGTAAATAAACTCATCCAAACATTACCAAGGTGTTCCTTTGGCTTAACTGGTGGAGCATGGCACCAGAAACGCTAAGGTTATGGGTTCAGTTTCAAGGGATTCCATATACTGATAAAACATGAACTTTGAATGCACTCTAAGTTAAATAAAAGACTCTTCCAAGTAATTGTAAATATGTCAGAGATGTGGCCTAGTGGATTAGTGCATACTGAGCCTTAGTGCTTATATAAGCAATATGGGTTTGAATCCAACATTGAACATTAGCTGACACTGTTCCTTTTCATTTCTTAAAGAAAAAAAAAATGGTTACACTTTATTTATACATGTAATTATAGAGTTAAAGGGATAGTTATGAATGTCTTTCTTCTGCTGAACACAAGTTAAGATATTTTAAAGAATATGGGTAACCAAACATTGATATTCCATAGTATTTTTTATTTTTTTTCATTTGAACTGTTTAGTTACCTATATTTTTCTAAATATCTTCATTTGTGTTCAGCAGAAGAAATAAAGGTTTGGAGCAACTTGACAGTGAGTAAATGACGACAGAATTTAAATATTTGGGTGAACTTTAATTGCTGGGTAATAACATGTACATGCATACTATAGGGGTTAGGAGTAGGAATAGGGTTTGGTTTAGGGTTGGTTGCATGCAATTATGCATAATTTACTTGAGTGTAGTTAATTAATTAACTTATAGTATAGTTATTACTATAATAAGTACATGTAACGAGGACAAAGTAAAGATTTGCAACAAAAAAAATCTACTTCTTCACGTGTAGTTATTTGATCAAAATACAGTAATATTTTCTTAATTTGATATTTTTTAAATGTAATTTATTCCTGTGATGACAAAACTGAATTTTAAGCATAATTACTCCAGTCTTCAGTGTCACATGATCCTTCAGAAATCATTCTAATATACTGATTTCATGCTCAAGAAATATTTCTTATTATTATCAATGTTGAAAACAGTTGTGCTGCTGCTTAATAATTTTGTGGAAACCAAGATATGTTTTTTTTTTTTTGATTATTAGAAATCCAAAAAGAACAGCATTTATGTGAAATAGAAATCTTTTGTACTGATGTATTCCAGTGGGATATTTGAAAATCTTTAGCATCGCTGGCACCACGGGTATTTATCTGAGTGAATGGCCGTTACTCAAAAGAGTGGGATGGTACTGGCGGTGTATCTAAGTGAATGAGAGGATCTTTAAGATGGCACTGTGTGGAGAATCCGATCTTTATATGTTTTGGCAGTTGGCCTTTTAGAGCAAAGAGACAAAACTTAATCTCCAGTCCCCTCTCTTTCTCTCTCTCTCACACACATACAGATATACAGACGCATCCTTTACATCCTGACACCCTGGCTCAGACCGGCCCCGAGGGGGCTCCGTCTTGTGGGCACAAAGGTTGCGTCTGGAGGCGGGTAAAGTAAGCGCACCCCTGGTGAGCTGCACAAAGGTGGGAGGAGAAAAACAGAACAACACGCCCCAGCCTGCCCCTCTCCCTGCCTGAAGGACAGATTAAAGTACAGTAAAGAGATAAATTCATAGGTTGACACGTCAAACGGAGGCCAGCGCTGGAAGAAAGGAAAAGAGATTCACACGCAAAAATAATGCTAAACAGAATCAATAAACAGAGACAAACATACGCCCGAGTGTAAGAAAACGTGTAAAGCCAGATAGCATGTTCCTTACACAGTGTCCTGACAAGACAAGTTTCTAGTCAAATCATTTTTTCTTTTCTTTTTTCCTTTTTTTGTGTGGGAAATAAACTTTTTTTTTGCATATAAATATATGAGAAATTAGCTGTTAATGTTTTCATGTGAAGAAAAAAAAAAAGTAGAACAAAGCTGAAACTATTGTTCGAATGTTATGTCACCCGAGTCCGGCTGATAAGGTTTATAATGTGCCCTGTCTACATTTCTGAACATTCTTATGACACTGAAAATGAAATACTACACAAAGGGACACAATCAGAGCCAATCAGAACATGTTTGATGTTCAATATGCAGCTAATTGAGGGAGATTTTTGAATCGATATGTTTTTGCTGTGGGCGGTTGACAGAAACCGTTAAAATGTTTTGATGAAATTATGGCTGTTAGGAAGATAAAAAAAAAAAAAAAAGATTGTCATAGAATTATGCACCCCTTTAGTGAAGTTTTGAGAATTTCACGGTGGGTTAAACCAAAAATAACACAATTTTACATCATCTTTCCCTAAAAACAAGTGAAGTTCTCACTAGGGGAATAGAAGCAATCTACAAAGTGGGATATACACAATATAACAGTTTTTTAGAAAGGAAAACCGACGCTTAGTCAATATAACGATTTAGGATTATCTCAAAAAAATTTGGGTGACAAACGTAGAAAACTTGCCATTAAAAAGTTATACGGCTGCTATACTCCTGGTTCTCAGTATCTTCTTTTGCCCAATATTTCACTTTCTGAAACTCATTTAACCTTTTGCAGCACAATAAAGCTTTTGAGATGCTCAGGCCAATCTTATAAAGCAGGAATGATCTGAGTGTTATGGTACGATCCAGAAGTGCTGCAGGTTCTGTGCTATGAAACACACACAAACACACACACTTCATTGGCCCTGGCACACTGTAAGTGGACCAAAGCGACTGCGAGTCGGATCCAAAAGTGTGTGTGAGTGTGTGTTTGTGTAGGTGCCAGGGGAACTCTCGGTAACCCCTTAAGCCTGAATTCCGGCCAATAGAAACTCTGCGTCCTGAAAGAAGGCTGTCATTACAAGCCGTGGGGAGATGCTGAACTGGGATCATCCTGCCCAACCTGGAAGATAATCCAGCGGATTTACAGGACTGGTCTCAGGTCAGTCATTATAGGGCAATCAGGCAGAGCAGTGCGGCTAATGAGAAGCTCCACTCCTCTGTGTGTAAACCACAGCACGCTGCCAGAGCGCAGAAAATAGAATCTGGAATACAGAGCAACATTCTGCATTCTTCTGAAGAACATTCCTCATGACCAGAGCATTCCATTCGCCCTCCACTGGCTCCAACATTCTACATGCTCAGATGCTGTAGGCGGGCACTCGACACGTGAACACGCATGTTTAGAGGTGTATGACAATGCAAACTGCTGATGAGGCAAAAATCTAAGTCTGAAAGAAAGAACGATTTTTACTGAATCGGTAAAAACTGATTACAGTTATGCATTACTCGAGAACAGTTACTAATTTACTTATGTGAAAATTCATATTTTGTCAATATTTGAGAAACGTTTACATGAATGAAAGTAAAAGTGACTGTATCTAATTGGAAGGTGATTTTTTGGCAGAAATTAAAGAAAGCTCAACACTATGGAATCTTGTTTCCGTAAAGAATTGCAACTTTTTTAAGTTTTCCAGAATATTATGATATAAACTCACAGTTGCGAGTTATAAAGTCAGAATTGCGTGATATAAACTCGCAATAGCGAGTGTGTTCACAAAATATTGTACAATATTTTTTTTTCCTGTGATAGCAAAGCTGAATTTTCAGCATCATTACTCCAGTCTTCAGTGTCACTCACATCCTTCAGAAATCATTCTAATATGATGATTTCATTACCAAAAACAACAAAGCAATAACAATTAATGGCAAAAAGTAACATCAAAAACTGCGGAAAAAAAGGTAAAAAGCAACAAAAGTGTTTTTATTATTAAATCATGTTTCTTTAAAAATCTTTATAAAATACTTGATACGTTTCTATTATTCTAAATAAAACTAAATATGCAACACTGTAACCCTAATCCCAACCCTTACAGACACTAAATTAAGAAATTATTATGAACCATTTTATTGATTTTTATTTGAGTAAGTCCATGTTTTACCATAATTTATTTCTGAGGACATTTCCAGAAATGTAGCCCCCCCCACACACATCTCAGCCCAGACAAAGGTTCTAATGTGCAGTCGGTATCTGGCAGACTTTTAAAAGCTGATAACAGAACAGAACCGCTCTTACATGCCAATCTGACCCACTATCCGTCCCTCCCTTGTTCTCCTCTCCTTCATTCAAGCCTTCCCTCCATCCCCGCGGACCCCAACATCCCTGAGAGGAGATACAGCGCCTGTCTGGCGCCAAACGGTGTGTCCATGTGTGCGCGAGGGCCGAGGCCTTTCACGTCCTCACAAAAAAAAAAAAACGCTGAAAAAACAAACACCCACAGACAACAGTGTGAACACACACACACTGCGACGCAGATGCTTAGAGACATGAGCGTGTAGAGAGCAGCGCTGCTATAATACACATCACCACACACACACACACACACACACACACGAACAGAGGCTGCAGTGTTGGGTGGTCTGTGGGGATTTGCAGAATTTGGCCTGGCTGGTCTCTGCTCGGGTCTCCTGGCGCGGTATCTGCTCCAAACACTATCATCTATCATCAAAACACACATACACGCTAGCTGCAGAGCAAGGCATATTTGTCGTCAATAAATAGCTGAAGTTGCTGCAAAATGTTGAGTTATGCGCGACTCAATGTGATGAAAACAGAAATATTGTTCATTTGTCCGCTCGGCTCGTGATGTATTGCAGAGCAGCTGGTGGTGCGTTTGAAACGGCCATCAAAATTAGCATTTCATCTCATCTTAGCATCTCCACTGGCCACATTTGAGACGCTTCAATCAGGGTAAGTGGATACGGGAGCTTTAGAAACCCAACTCGACAAACTCACACACACATTACACTGGTTCAACCCTTTTCCCCTGAAACCTGTATTCCCTCAGGTGAACAAGAATTTTAACACACACACACGCACACACACAGACATACACACACACACACACACACACACGCGCGCGTGCGCGCACACACCGTTTCAGGCAATTAACTCTGGGATGTTAGTGATCCAGAAACACACACGTTTTCATTAAGGAGAAACAAACTCATTCAGAGATGTGGACACACATCAAGGTCACTTTAAAATGTCACAGAAACACGAAAGAAAGATCATAAGTAAGATATCTGTTATATATCTGAAATGTTTCTCCTAGACAGCAGCGAGATTAAATGGAGAGACTTTTCAGCTCCTTTATATTTTCTTCTGAGAAAAAGAATATCCAGCGGTTTAGAAGGCATCTCATCATCTCAAATTCAGAAAACTCAAAGTCGTTTCAAGATATCCATCTATAGCTCGTAGATAGAGATGATATTAAATGGATAGCAAATGAAGACTTATTGAGTTTTCTGCTACTGACTATAGAGTTTCAAAAACCTTAACAATGTCTCAAACTCTGCTCAAAATATTACTTTACTATTAAATTTTACAGAGTTATGCTAATTTTAGAGCGCTAAATCTCCCTATATTTTGGCAAATTTTGTCTATTTTGATTTCTCCTGAAGACTGATAGAAAAATATTTCAATGAAAATAGCTGAAAACTCCTTTAAGTCCCATGAGCAACTTTTGCGCAATGAAGTTTTCATCCAGGGATTCCTGCTTTTCACAGTTTTCCTTTCTTCCTGTTTTCTTATATCCCTCTTGTCATATTTCATTTATATTTACAAAGGTTTTTGTGTCGTTATCTCTCTTTTTCTCACCCTCTCAGTCCTTTGCTTTGACTATGAATTACCCACTTTTCACTTGTTTTATTTTCACAGTTGTGTAAATGCGTGTGTGGTAACGCTGCTGTCAGGATGAGGCCATCCCTGAAGTGTCCGTACAGATGATGATTTGTCTTCTCTCTCGCTCTAATGGTTTTTTCACTCGCTCCCTGCCTCCCCTCTCTCAGCAGGTCTTTCTTGCATAACCATTTATTTAAGAGATTTTTGGCTGTGCCTGGAGGCTCTAATTACAGGCATAGACAGGCCCTATAAAGCCTATTCTCAGTCTTTTATTGACTTTAGCAGCGCTGCCTTGGGCACTTCAATTAAGCATTTATATGAGAAAAATACGGCAATTAAATTAAACCCTGTGTAAAGATACACCGCATCATTTTCGACCCGGACAGGACGGGGCTAAACCAGAGAGAATATCACAAACAGCTGCTGCGAATGACACAGAGACATAATGGAGTGACAAAGGGAAAATAAAAAAGACGTGTGACGTGAAGTCTGACATATGGAAAATGAATTTATAAATTATGTCTGATCATGTAGGTACAAGACATAACGTTAAACAACTGCTAAAGTGACATGGTGAGAGTTAAAACAGAAGGACAGATAGATAGATAGATAGATAGATAGATAGATAGATAGATACAGATGAGTCACTAGCCCCTATGAGGGCAAATGCAAGGTCACAGGAGTCTCACACACACGCACGCACGCACGCACGCACACACACACACACACACACACACACACACAGGAAGATCCACTCTGCAAGCCGTAATTAAATGTTGTGAAATTCTAGTAGTTTCACACTCAGCAACATCCTCTAGAGTTTCAACACACACACTATCATCCTGTGAATATACCCAATAAAGAAAAGGGTGAAAAACACACTTGCAAAAGTGAAATTTAAGAGAGTAAAGTACCTATCTTCTTTTTAGACCTTTTCTTCAAATTGTAAAAACTGGCAATTACTAGTAAACTAAGTTCTCACTCCTTTATTTTTCAGCAGCTGTTCTCACATACTTTTATTTAGTGTTGGGAACTCATTTTTTTGAGTGACTTTTAAACGAACCAGTTCTCGAATGAATTCGAATCATCATCATTTATGGGTGTGACTCAAATGATTTTTTTTAAAACTATTAAGTTAAATACTCTTGTTTTTCATAATATTTAAAAAAAAAAAAACTTTCTCAAAGAAATTATTCAATTGCAATTACTATTCAAATAATGTTCAATGTAAAATAATGAGAAAAGTAATTAAAATAGCTTTATTCTTTTAAAATGTAAAGTATACCATATGCCATATTATGCCTGCACAAGGCGTCTAAGATTGGTTACATACGATTGGCTGGTCCACTTGGATATACAGCCAATTGAATTAAAGCCAAGTGTCACCAAGACAGATATTGTTGATTGAACTCTATGTTTCCCTTTTTTCTCTCTCTCTTCACTTCTGGCACTTTCTGCTCCCCCACATGAATCCGGGTTTAATTATTCCACACACAGTGATGTATTCCAGGTCCCTGTGCTCTAGTTTGTTGGACATGTGCACATATTTAAAATCTGCACTCTGATTGGCGGCACATCAAAGCGCCCGGTAACAGGCCTGCTGCTCTGCAACAATAAAGATCATTCGCAGATTCCACAAATTCTCATTGGCTCCCAGCAGGACCTCCAGGGCGTCCCAGAATGCAGGGGCAGTGTCCTTTGTGCGGTTCAACAGGTGAAAACACTTCATTAGAAAAAGATTAGAAAAGAAAAGTATAGAGGAAATGGACGCTCAGAAAAACGAGCCAAAATTAAAGTCCTGTTATTAGCAGCGTGCTTTGATTTATTGGTGTGTCAAAGTGTAATTGGGTGATAGAGGGATATTTTTCCAAATAATTACTACACTGAATAACATTATAGAGGAGAAAACCAATGAGAAGCACTTTATTTATAAGTTTATGCAATATATATGCAATATAAAGACACACACACACACACACACACACACACAAAACAGGACTGTAAAATTAAGTGATACCAAACAAGTCAAAAGCCACAATTAATCCACAACAATGATTTTTGAAGAATGAAAACTTGATATAGCATTTATCAATAAAGAAAGTCAAAGAAATGAATTAAGCAACTAACAAAATCGCTGTCCTCCAAAACATCTAATTAGGGACGATGTTTGCACCTTATAGGAGTTCTCTGATAAACTATCCTTATTATAACTCGCATATCTGAATAGACTAATTCTTTAGACTTGCAGTATTCCCTTAAATCATCTAACAATAATATTTGCTTTGATTAATAAGACTAATGATTAATGAGACACCCGGTCTGTCACAGCCATTTATAGTGGTATGATGTTGTGATGTAATTCATTAGAATGAAATCACTCATGTGGCTTGTTGTTTTAATAAATACTGTCACAGTCAGATATTTGAGCTGGTTAAGTAAGGATTATTTGTTCAGTTATCCATGTTTATGTCACAAAATTGTGATTTTTTAAAATTATTATAGTGCTTTGGAAACACTGTATTCACAACAATGTGACACCAAAACAACCTGATTAGATAGTCTTGAGAAACAGAGAGAGAGAGGCAGAGAGGTGTAGGCTGATCTGTGATCAATCTAGGGTGAAGTGGCTGGAATGAGGGGAAGTGGGCGCCCTCCCACTCCAGGCCGTGTGTGTGTGTGTGTGTGTGTGTGTGTGTTTGGGGGGGTTGAACATGCTGCAGACAATTTTCAGCTTGGTTGGTTTTACTCAGTACAGCAGGGCTCAACAAAACAAACTGACAAAACAAAGGACACCAACTTAATGACCCATACCCTCCTGACAACTCACTCCAACACACACACACACACACACACACACACACACACACACACACACACACACACACACACACACACACACACACACACACACAGGATTGGATTGTCAGATCATGGAATGGTAGCTTGATCCATCAGATCTATCTTTGATACTTCTGAGCACACAATTACAGAAAAGTGTCATGAAAAACAGTTAGTTATGTAACAAAAAGTGCTTCTGGGGATGTTGTCAATAAAAAAATAATAGGCAGACATACAGACAGACTGATAAAACAGAGAGATTAAATGATCAAAGTTAATGATAGAATGATAAAAAGATGATGCATTAGACAGAACAATAAAGCAAATTATTTAATAGAACACACAGTAGATAGGACAACAAACCATGAGATATAGAATGATGGATGGATGGATAGATACCACGTAATACAGTAAATTATAATGTATATCATAGCTTATTAAAGGCTATTGCTGTGTTCTGATGATAGACAGAATAAAAGAATGATAGATAGAATGATAGAACGATAGATAGACAGAGACAGACAGATAGAATCTTATTTTGTTTTATATTTTTCTATTATAGAACAATAGACAGAAGAATAGAATGCAAGATAGAACGGCAGACAGACAGACAGACAGACAGACAGACAGATAGACAGATAGATAGACAGTCAGACAGACAGACAGACAGACAGACAGACAGATAGATAGATAGATAGACAGACAGACAGACAGACAGATAGATAGATAGATAGATAGACAGACAGTCAGTCAGACAGACAGACAGACAGACAGATAGACAGATAGATAGACAGTCAGACAGACAGATAGATAGACAGTCAGACAGACAGACAGACAGACAGACAGACAGACAGATAGACAGACAGATAGATAGACAGACAGACAGACAGATAGATAGATAGACAGACAGACAGACAGATAGACAGACAGACAGTCAGACAGACAGACAGACAGACAGACAGACAGATAGACAGATAGATAGACAGTCAGACAGACAGACAGACAGACAGACAGACAGACAGATAGACAGATAGATAGACAGACAGATAGACAGACAGACAGACAGACAGTCAGACAGACAGACAGACAGACAGACAGACAGATAGACAGTCAGACAGACAGATAGATAGACAGTCAGTCAGACAGACAGACAGACAGACAGACAGACAGACAGACAGACAGACAGACAGATAGACAGTCAGAGATAGATAGATAGATAGATAGATAGACATATGAAGAGTTCAGATGCAAAAGCCTCTAAGTGCCATTTTAAATTTTCTTCTAGAATGATCATTTTTATCAAGCTCGTATATTTAAGTTCAGTAATTTCACTTAAATGACAATTAATAGGTAATCTTCATTGCCATTTAAGTGAAATTACTGAACTTAAACAAGCTTGATAAAAATGATCATTCTAGAAGAAAATTTCAAATGGCACTTAGAGGCTTTTGCATCTGAACTCTTCATATATACCTAACATACAATAGATTTAGTACAGAAATGTTGTGCATGCATGTGAGGAAAAATTAGCAAGAGAATGATAGACATTAGATTTTTTTTTTGACCATAATGCTGTAGTGAGTAAATTAGTGAGTAAATCTGCTTCTGTATTGAAGCTTTAATGTTCTTCTCGACTGAACAGAGTTCCCGACCAGACAGTCAGTAAACTCCTGAGCAGATCTCCACATCGTTCCCTCTATACATGTGTTCCTGACAGACACTTTTCAACCAGTCACTTATTAGACAGTGAACATATCACACAGCCAGTGAGAAAATGAAAAAAAGAGAACACTGTGTGTGTGTGTGTGTGAGTGAATGTGTGTGTGTGTGTGTGTGTGTGTGTGTGTGTGTGTGTCTGAAGGTACATGGTGACCTTACGTTGTGCCAGCATTCATTGTCTCTAGTTCCCGGCCCACACTGGTACACAATGGTACATACACAGACAATAGTTTCGCTGCCCGAACGCACTACTGCTCTCACACACACTCGACATGCAAACATTTTTAAAGCACAATTTCCTATACAGAAAGAAAACCATGAGCCGTGCAGAAAAATGATTACAAAAGTATTAATCAATACAGTGTAATATGAGATACGTGTGTGTGTGTGTGTGTGTGTGTGTGCCTGAGGCTGTCCTCTTTGCTCTACAGAACACACAGGTCAGACGTGTCCACATGTGATGGGCGGTAAATCTAAAACATATCTCACCGCAAATGAAAATCATATCACATGCATAATACACAAAAGCCGCCATGTGTAACATGTACAAAGAGATCAGGGTGACATATAAACAGGACAATATGAACTACAAAAAGATTCATTTATAATCAAATATATTCCCAGTTGCTACAAATTCTGTTCAATTTGGCAAAGAACATGACTGATTTAATCAGCCAAGAACTGATCAGAACAATGAACAACAAAAAAAGAAAGAGGGAAAAAAGACATACATTCACCACCAGAAAGTATACACAGAAATGTCCAGATGTATTAATTATTTATTTTAAGACTTAATTTTAGTAGAGTTTAAAGTTAGTAATACATGCTCTGTACACATTTTTTTTGTACAGAAATACAGGCATCTTTCAGAGCGATTTCCTCTTTAAAATGGACAAAACTGAATGTTTTAATAAATGTGAATTTAATAATTGATAAGCAGAGCCACACTAACACTTTTCTAAGAGATTCAAGTACATTGCCTGGGAACTCACTCTCTGAAGTGCAAATCAACTCTAGTGTTCTGTGTTTGTGTTTAACGTTGAACTTTTAAACGAATCCGATGGTTCTCCTTTGTATGGTGTCAATTCAATTTGTTTGCTTTGCATTCATTCTTCGTTTCTGGAGGTAATCCTCGTCTGGCAATGATATCAAATTCACTGAAACTTTATTGGCATGACAAATAGAGAATTCTGTGGATCAACAAACTCCGTCTGTAATCATTTTACCCAAGAGTTTGATTACCAGCGATGATGCAACTTGTCTGCTCACCAGATTTACAGCCAATCAGCATCTATCGACCCGCCTGCTCCAGATTTAGGACATTACCAACAGACGCATCGATTAACATACGTCTACACACACTCGCTCACGTCTCTATCTGACTTTGAGACCATTGAGACTTTGAGACTGAGGTAATCAATCGTTACTCAAACTGTCACAGGGACGCTCAGAGAGACAAATAGACCCAGAGGAACATTTTATTGTTTTGAATGATATCGACATCTTCATATGGACATCTCAGAGTTTTGATAGCAGACTTTGCCATCTTTGCCATTCTAAGCACGGTTTGAGACATTCTGAAACTCTAGTGTAGTCTATTATCTCCATTTGCTCTACATTTAATCTCACGGCTGCCTAGCAGAAACTTGACCGAGCCGTTATGCTACTGTAGCATCGGTTGTTAGAAAAACCACATGCCACAACCATCCATGACCATGAGTCAGCTACACACACAGCTATGAGTGAACTATTAACTGAACCTTTAAACCACAGGGCCGCAGTACACACACACACACACAGACAAAACCTTTCTAGCATAACAGCTATAACTTTAAACACAACAGAATAAAAGTGAGTAGACGGCAAGAACGGTCATCAAAGGGAGAAAGGAAGGAGAGCTGTGGGTAGCCATTGGGACAGGACCACCAACCTGAAAATGAAAATGACCAATGACCGTGCAACTGGCATAACATACTTGTAAATAGTGAAGCATAACCTTTGCATTTGCAGTATTATTAAAGTTCCCCTATTATGCTATTTTAAATGTTCTTTATTTTGGTCAGGTGCAATAGGTTTACATCAAAAAACACAATATCTCGCTTTCTAGTTATATACATTGCACACCACCTCGACAGACTCAGTTGAAGATTCAGTCTCTCTAAATCCACACATTCCGAGAGCCTACTCTGCTCTGATTGGTCAGATGACCCTGTTGTGATTGGTCTACTCTGCTCTGATTGGTCAGATGACCCTGTTGTGATTGGTCTACTCTGCTCTGATTGGTCAGACGACCCTGTTGTGATTGGTCTACTCTGCTCTGATTGGTCAGACGGCCCTGTTGTGATTGGTCTACTCTGCTCTGATTGGTCAGATGACCCTGTTGTGATTGGTCTACTCTGCTCTGATTGGTCAGACGGCCCTGTTGTGATTGGTCTACTCTGCTCTGATTGGTCAGACGGCCCTGTCGTGATTGGTCTACTTTGCTCTGATTGGTCAGACGGCCCTGTTGTGATTGGTCTACTCTGCTCTGATTGGTCAGACGACCCTGTTGTGATTGGTCTACTCTGCTCTGATTGGTCAGACGGCCCTGTTGTGATTGGTCTACTCTGCTCTGATTGGTCAGACGGCCCTGTTGTGATTGGTCTACTCTGCTCTGATTGGTCAGACGACCCTGTTGTGATTGGTCTACTCTGCTCTGATTGGTCAGACGGCCCTGTTGTGATTGGTCTACTCTGCTCTGATTGGTCAGACGACCCTGTTGTGATTGGTCTACTCTGCTCTGATTGGTCAGACGACCCTGTTGTGATTGGTCTACTTTGCTCTGATTGGTCAGACGACCCTGTTGTGATTGGTCTACTCTGCTCTGATTGGTCAGACGACCCTGTTGTGATTGGTCTACTCTGCTCTGATTGGTCAGACGACCCTGTTGTGATTGGTCTACTCTGCTCTGATTGGTCAGACGACCCTGTTGTGATTGGTCTACTCTGCTCTGATTGGTCAGACGGCCCTGTTGTGATTGGTCTACTCTGCTCTGATTGGTCAGACGGCCCTGTTGTGATTGGTCTACTCTGCTCTGATTGGTCAGACGGCCCTGTCGTGATTGGTCTACTCTGCTCTGATTGGTCAGACGGCCCTGTTGTGATTGGTCTACTGCTTACAGATCAATCCCAGCATGAGTCCTCATCCTTTTGAAATGCAAGCAAAGTGATTCGCAGGTTAGAAAACAATGTCTTCTCGGCATGTCAACAACACGAACCAAACTCTTCCAGTCTCAGCTACAACTACAGTACAGTGTTTGAGGGAGTGTCAAAGTAGACGTTGTTCGCAAGCAGTCTATGAAGACCATAGGTGGGCATTATGCAAATGTATGATATATTGTGGTATATTGTGACGTAGGTATTAAAATGCTTTTTAATACATTTTTCAGCAAACATTAAAGCTGGTCTTGACAAACGACTTATTTTCTAGTCATTCTCATCATATTGTGTCTGTATGTGAATGTGTATGTACTGTAGGCTATATATAATGTTTTTTTTCCACCATGCCAATAAAGCTATTTGAAACTTGAATGAGAGAGAGGGCTAATGTTCAGCATGACTTAAAAGGACCCTTGAGACCAACTCTATCCAGACGTGTTGTCTATGCAAATTAGGCAGTTAATGACACCAGTTAATTAAAACACATGTGATGTGGACCCCAACAACAAAACTTTCTCTCTTAGAGTTATGAGCATGCTGACACATCTCTCATCTCTCTTTCGCTCCCTCTCTCTCCATTCATCCACCCTCTCTCTCTCTCTCTCTCTCTCTCTCTCTCTCTCTATTCATCCACCCTCTCTCTCTCTCTCTCTCTCTGGCCCTAATGGATCCTCTTTATCTAGGCTGACCTAACCGTTGTCAGTGACGCTGGATTTGTGGGGTCTCTAAGTGTGCTTGGACCCAAGGGGAAACTCAGTGTGTGTGTGTGTTTTTGGATGAGTTCCATTGACTCACTCTCTCTGGCCTTTTGCATTAACCCAACATCAATGTAAATAAGAAGATGGTGTTTGAAAAGAAAGAAGGATGAGCCTACTGCCATCTGACTGTTTAATTAAGAGAGAGAGAGAGAGAGAGAGAGATGATGATGATGACAAAGAGAAAGATGCAGGTTTGTATGGCTCTGTGAAAATATATATTAAAAATACAATATTTAATAAAAAAATATATGATAAACTTAAATATGTTAATAATTTATATTTACTTTTTTCATTTTCAAGTTTTAGAATTTTGGTTGTGTTTTTGACATTTTAATTGGTTTTCAGTTTTTTTATTTGTCTATATAGTTATTTAGTATATCAAGTTTACCTAAAGCCTAATTAAAATGTTGTTGAAATAAGTTTTAAAAAAGTAAAGCAAATTATGGTTTTAGTTTTTATATATTCGATTAATTGCATCTAACACAAAAGTTTGTAAATATACATACATACATACATACACACACACACCTATATATATACAGTATATATATATACACTGTAAAAATGAATTTTGATGATTTGTTATCACAACTTTTTATATTTTGTCAAATCAACTTAGATAATTAATGTAGTTCAGATAACAGAATATTTTGAGTTTCTATTTATTAAACCAATCTCCTTTGTTGTATTAACTCAAATTGTTAATTTCAATGAACTCAAAATTTTAAGGCAACCAGGTAACTTACTTTTTTAAGTTAATCCAACTTTTTTTTTTAAAGTGTATATATATTATATATATGAATAAAAAAACTATATATATATATATATATATGAAAAGTTAAAAATGACATCCCATAGAAAAACCTACCATGATAATCATGTTTTTTTGCCAAGATACATTAGTGCAGCAACATGCCAATAAGAAGATTTGAAAAGAAAAACAGAGCATGAGCTCCCTGCCTTCAGACTGTCTATAGAAATGAAATGAAGAGAGAGAGAGAGAGAAAAAAAGGTTTGCAGGCTCTTCCAAGCTGTTCATATAGTCGAGAATCAATTTGCACTGAGGGTTGTGAGTGTGTGTGTGTTCTCAGTGATTTGGCTTATTGTTGTGTCTCAATAAGTCAAGTGGGTGCTGATGGAATGCACTTGACCTTTGACCTAATCTATCCTTTCATCTGCTCTATTCTCTTCTTTATGGCCCCTTTTATCTCCCTCTCTTTTTTCCCATCCCTGGTCCGCTTCATGTCTTTTCAGCTGCTACTGTTGGGCATCAGTTTTAAAGGGACAGTTCACAATTTTCCAAAACTTCAAATTCTCTCATCATTTACTCACCGTCGTGTCAATACAAACCTATACTTTCTTTGTTACGGAGAACATAAAAGCTGATAAAACTTAAAAATATCTTAGCCTTTTTTTTCATGTGATGAAAGTGAATGATTTCTGGGCCTATCAAGCTTCAAAATGACAACAAGTACAATGAAAGTATCATTAAAGCAACCTATTAGATTAGTTTGCTATATTACATTTCTCAGACCAAAATTTAAACAGAAAAAAATATATTTTTTGCAAAACAAATATGCAGCTATTGATGTTACTGACGTTACTGATGTTACTCATGAGATATGAGACAATCAACGTTGTCTTCCATCAATTTCATTCTGTTCCCCAAACAAAACAATTGTACGGCAAATAACAAATATAGAAAACAAGTAAAATAGACTGCTTTAATTTAGCTTTTTGACAAATTTGGAGTCTGAAATACTCAGTCATACTCAGAAATAAAAAAACAGCCATAGAGGTTTGGACCGAAATGAGAGTGAGTAAACTATCTCTTTAGAGAGACGTTTAACAGTAGAAAGACCAGGATGAAGAGGTGGAGGAGAGAATTAAATTACAGTACAAATGTGTAAAAACACAACACAGGTGTAGAAAGATAAAAACCGTGTGTGTGTGTGTGACTGAGCTCAGAAAGTGGATATGTGCTTTTTAAACACAGCTTAACACCTTCAGCATAAAGGCAGCAGAGAAACGTGAGCCGCGTGTTAATGCGAGAGGAATCGCAGTCCTTTTTTTGACGGTCAGCTCTAATCTGGACACTTTAAACACAGGTGCATGTACAAACACACAGACAGATGACAAACTCGATCAAGTTACCGTATCGGGTTCCCAAACTCTCCCGTTCTCCCTTCATTAAACCCATTCTACTTGTACTTGACTGTTTTTTCTCTTGCGTTCTCCTTACATTCTGCGCTTCTCAGATGCGTTTACAAAGACAGCAAAGCTGAGAAAGGGAAGAACTGCAGAGATTAGAAAAAAGATCTTTTTCTCTTTCTCAGATAACCTCTCTCTTACTCTCTGTCAGTATATTTCCTCTTTGTATTTCCTTTCTGTGTTATTTTCTCCCATTACTAGTCACTCATTTAGTTTTCTTTTCATTCCTAAACCTTTTTTCTCTGGCTTTTTCCCTTTTTTCTCCCCCTTCTTGTATTCGCGAAGCGGAGCGGCCCCGCTCACAGACGGCCCTGCGATCCCATCAATCACTTTAACATGCTAATTAGTGGGATTTATTTTATTCTGCAAAAAATAACACTCAGGATCCCATTACACTGCTTGCCCCGGGGCAGCAGTCTGAGAGACTGAGTGTGTGTGTGTGTGTGTGTGTGAGAGAGAGAGAGACTGAGTGGCTGAACACATGTGTGTGATTGTGTGTGTATAATAGGTAAAGAAGCATATGTGAGTGTGAATACATATTATATGGTTTCATTTATGTCAGGCAATATTCATGTGTGCAAACAAAAAAGTTTCCATAGCTTCTTGTCTAGCTGTTTATGTTTTAACCCACAAGATATTAAGTAAATAAAGAAATCAATCGATACGTAATTATATGTATATGTAAATGTATATATATATATAAATCAATCGTCGCTGTCGAGTGGAAACCTTGTATCTCTAAAAATGCTACTTTTCAGGAAATGGAAAATACACTGTTGTCAAAGTTTATATTGTGGCTTTATATGTGGTCAGACACTTGCATGTGTCATTATATCATTAACATTTGACCAAAATCAAGCTCAAATGGAGTTACAAGTTTTTAGACCAGTGAATTTCAGACATGCGTTTTGTCCTTCGTTAGAACAGCCTATAACTACAGGTTATAAAGTTTACTGAAGATACAGTTTGTAGCCGCTCGTTTTTTTCTGTCATTTGACCAGAAATCTCATGTTAAAGATGAAGTGATACACAGGTTATTTCAGACAGACTCGATGACAAATGCTAAAGACACTCTTCTCCGCTCCTCAAACACATACAGCATTAGTCTTTATATATATATATATAGTGTTTCTCGAATAAATAAAACACTGTACTTATTCAAAGAACAAGATCTTTATGTATCCTTGCATTGCAAACAAGCAGAGACGCTCCAAACTGCCTGCAGTACTTCATTCATAATAGATGTGGGCGGAGTTATTAGGTTTGACTGACAGTTTGAGGAGCCAATGGCTCCAAGCTCTTTTTAAGACTTTTCATTGGTTAAATTTTCGCAAAGCCCACAGACAGACATAAAGCAGACACTAGTAATGATTTATGAAAAAGATTAAAATAAACAAAAGAGAGTCCATTGAACATTTTTTTTTTGCACAAATAAAGGATCCTTCTATAATTTAGGTTAATTACATATAATTAATTAACATATAAATATATTATTTTAAAATCTTTATATACAGATAACACTTTCTTTTTAAGAAATGTTCCATAGTAGTACCATAGGTACAACAGTAAAATCACAATGATCTAATATGAGATCTCTTTCCAAAAGTGTATAATATGATTCTGTCAATCTGATAACAGTGGTTCTTCAAATGAATATAGCACTTAATGTTTGCACTTGCCATGGCGAAAGGCCTGTTTGTAAAGGGATAGTTCTGTGATATGATAGCGTGATGGATGACAGGACCTCCTGCTATCTATCATACAATTACTTGATGTGCATTAGCATGTACGTGACAGCTCTAATCTTCCAGAATCATCTTCAGTCTCAATCTTTGCCTTTGAGCATGAGATTAATCTATTCTATAAGTGAATTAATCTGAAATGACATGGCCACTACATCTTTCCTCGTTATCTTAATTAGTCATTTATAAAGCGCTGGCTTCCTGTTCCCGCAAGTTTTATGAGTGCATTACCATACGTAACAAGGACATAGCTAGCGCCCAACGCACCAGTGCTCACTTTGTAGTGGCTGTCGTCCCTGTATGCTTTTTCTTGCTGTGGATTACTGCTTCAGTGGAGGACTTCTTGGAAAGTCAGGAATAATCAGTAGTAATTGATTAATATATGCTAATAAGAAGTCAGATAGCTTTGCTAACAGGCTGGCGCTGATGAAACGTTTATGTTAAAGTCACAAGGACAAAACGCCATTGAAACCAGATATGTGAATAAAAAAGGGTGAGTTTTTTTTTGTGCAGGTTTCCAGAGAAGTGTCGCGGTTGCCATGATGAGGTGTGTATGAAGCTTTCCGTGTTTGACTGTGTTTTTCTGTCTGTGGTCCATGTGTGTTTCATGTGTGGAGGATAGTTAAGAAGCACAACCCACTTTAACAAACACATGTAGAGAGACAGAGATTGACGTTTTCCAGATTGCCAGATTGTTTTCAGAAGCAGGGACTGATGACATCATTCTCATTACAGCTTCTAAAATTAAACTCAACATTACTGACACACATACAAGTGTGCACAGTGTTTGTGCATTTAGGTTTGTATATACAATGTAAGGAAAAAAAATAGGTAAAAGGTACTGCCTTTTTTTGGTTTACGGACATTTCCTTTAACTCTAAAGCAAAACAAAATGCATTCTTCATGTTAACTTCAAGTTCATCAAAAGTCAAAGTATAGATTTCTATTTCAAATAAATGCTGTTCTTTTGAACTTTTCAATTCATTCAAAGAATCCTGAAAAAATGCATAATCGTTTCCACAAAAATAACAAGCAGTTTTCAACACTGATAATAATAAGAAACGTTCTTGAGCAGCAAGGATACTGTGACACTGAATACTGGAGTAATGATGCTGACAATACAGCTTTGTCATCACAGGAACAATTTAAAATATATTAAAATAATAATAATAAAATAATAATAATAATATATATTTTTTAAATGCAATAAAATATAAAAAAAAAAATACAGAAGCTTAAAATTCCAAATAACCATAAAAAACTTCAATGGATGACTATGTATGTGGGGGCGGGGCTTTGGTGTGAGACAGACGTTGACATGCGTTGTAGGCGGAGTTATTGAGATGGAGGTTTGGTCAGTGTATTTTTTTAAACACAAACACTCACACACACAGAGACTGTGAGAGTACTATAACCAGGCCTGTCTGGCCAACACATTGTAATTTATGAGTGTTCAGAGCTGTCACGTTGAGATCTCAATTAAGCTCCCAGAACACTGCTGCGCGCACACACACACACACACACACACACTTCTGGCTCGCATACTCTGGCACACACTCTCAGATAACTCCTGCTGTAAATATTTGAGGCTGAAAACAAAGAGGAGTCAGGGATCCATTTAGCCAGTTTGAAAACATGACATTGTGATTAGAAGAGAGAGAGAGAGAGAGAGAGAGAGAGAGAGAGAGAGAGAGAGGACTGGCACACAGACTCTATAAACCATCCAGATTTAAAGATGAAGGCCAGAAGGAGGAAAAAAAAGAGGGAGGAGAGGAGGAGAAGAGAACAAAGAGTGAGGTTCAGGGGGAATAACTGATCAGAAAGTTTGAGAATGAAGAAATGACAATAAAAATGCAGAGAGACGAGAGAGAGCAGAACTGAACTGAACTACTGTTTAAAATGTAATGTGATGAAAACCATATGATCTGCACACTCACACACACACACACACGATCAATACAGTAATAAAATAACATAAAAAATTACCTTCATGCAAAGTTACTGACATAGCTAATAAATGTGTGTGTGCATGCTAAATGATGTTAAGCACTAGCAGATTTGGCTGTGTTAAATGATGTTAAGTAGTAAATGCGTGTGTGCATGTGTATGCTGAGGTAGTTTTGGCCGTGTTAAGTGAGTATACTGATTGTGTGCATACTGAATGTTTGTAGCTCAGCTCCTAAATCGAGTGAGCTGCCTCGCTGTCTACTGCCGATATAGACAGCTGACTTCTAAGGGGTTGTTTACACGACACCGTTTTCAACTTAAAACGTATAACTTCTTATGCGTTTTGGCCGTTCGTTTACACGGCAACGGCGTTTTGGGTGGCTGAAAATGCAAAGTTTTGAAACCGGGGTTCAAAGTCACTGTGTAAACAACAAAAACGTGAATCTCTGAAAACAATGATGTCATGCACATGCGTATTACGTGTTCAGTCTATAGTATTTCATCGCCATCTAAAGGCCTTACAGCGTTTTTAGTCGTTTTCGCGGATCCATGTGAATGGGATCGTTTTGACAATGGTGTTGTCTGTAAGCGGAACACTCAAAGGAAAAACTTCTCTGTTTTAAGCATATCGTTGCAGTGTAAACATCCCCTAAGGCTGCATCCTAACACTCATGGAAACTCAACACAAAGAGTGCAACACAAAGAGTGCAAAACACACTCAATTTACTCGATTACTTGATTTCAGTAGTTTTATATTAGGATGTTGCACCATACTGTAAAATAAATATAAAATATATACTATATGTTATATAATAGTGCATTATATATTAAGTAATAGAACAAATTATGTACACACACACACACAATATTGAATGATGTTGCCTTGGTATTTGGCACAATTAAGTTACTTTAAAAGATAGCAATTGTCCAGCTTTAGAAGCCTTAAAAAATGGCCTGAGCTCTGGGTGTGTTAAGTGATGTTAAGTACTGGATGTGCGTGTCTGGATGTGTTGAGTGATGCTGGGCAGCAGATCTCCTGTCCGCTCAGATGTCACAGCGAGTCATGCCTCTGACTGGCATTCTCCTAACCAGCTGTAATTAAGCTCTGAGATACACTCGTACAGCAGAGCTAACAAGCTTAATGAGGGCCTCCATTATCAAAGCCTTGAGAGACATGCCGGGAGCACAACATTCTCACGTGTGTGTGAGACGGGGCATTCCAACACACACACACACACACACACACACACACACACACACACACACACACACACACACACACACACATGTCTGGTTCGCTATCTTTGTGGGGACTCTCCATAGGCGTAATGGTTTTTATAGTGTACAAACTGTATTTTCTGTCCCCTTACACTGCCCCTGTCCCTAAACCTACCCATCACAGGAGACATGCTGCATTTTTACATTTTCAAAAAACATTACTTTATACGCTGTTTTCCTCATGGGGGCCGCTGACTGGTCCCCACAATGTAGGTGATTTCAGGTTCTCTTACGAGAGGTTCTCTCGTATTGCGTAAGCTAGCTTACGCTACGGGAAAGATTCATCTTTTCTGAGAAATTGAAGCCAAAAAATTATCCTATAATTTTGTATCCATTGTCAACGCAGTTCAACTGCAGCAGAGCATGAGCGGGCTAACTAGCAGCTCATTGGCTCGCTCACAGGGAACTGCTTAAGCCTATGAGGAGACGCGATTGAACTCTCGTCCAATGAGAGTCGACATGCTCTCATTGCGTCATAGCCCGCCTAAGCGGGCGTGGTCAGAGAGTATAATACTGGCGTCGTAGGCTGAAACTCTGATTTTCATCTCTTCAGCGAGGCTACACGCATCTGCTGATCTTGAGAGAAGCCGCCGTCGTCGACAAGGCAACTTAGCGAGCATCTAGGAGACTGAAGAAGCCGGCCGTCTTTGCCACCTTCAGCCGTCCTGCAAGCTACCGCCATCCGACGGAATATATCCTTTTTTCTCTCTTGCATTTTACTGTATCCTTATTACTAAAAGAGCCGAGCGTCTTTTTCAAGATGTCTCGTACCATTTCCTGCGGTTCTTGCCGCGCTCCCCTCGAGACTGGAGACCGCCATGTCATCTGTGCTCTCTGTCTCGGATTGGAGCACGCCGAGCTCGCCCTCGCTGATGGCGGCTGCGAGCTCTGCGAGAGTATGCCGCTGTCGACCCTGCGGGCTCGACTTCAGGCCGTAAAAGAAGCTTCCGCGCCGCCTCTGACTTCGCCGCGGAAGAAACGCCGCTCACAGAGGCCGCCGGAACCCCAGCTTGAAGCGTTCATTCCGCCGGAGCCCGTCGCCTCCCGCTCTCCATCTCCGCCGCCACCAAGCGGGCCGCGCCCTTCCTCCCTGAACTACACGCGGAGCTCTCTAAGTCCTGGAATGCCCCGCTCTCTGCCAGAACTCGCTCTGATTCTTCCACCCCGCTTCGCGTTGTGGACGGAGCCGCTGAGAAGGGCTATCTCTCCATTCCCCCTGTAGAGGACCTGGTCGCTGCACACTTGTGCCCGCCCTCCGCGAGATGGCGTTCATCACCTGTGCTTCCCTCTAAAGCCTGCAGAGCGACTTCGAGTTTTCATACCCGCGCTTATTCAGCCGCCGGTCAAGCAGCCTCTGCATTGCACTCCATGTCTGTTTTACAGATTCTACAGGGTGACATACTCCGCGAATGGGATGAGAACGGAAGAGATCCCCCTAAAGTCGCGGATTTGAGGAGCGCCACGGACCTCGCCCTTCGCGCTACAAAATCTGCCGCTCAAGCCCTGGGGAAATGTATGGCCGCCATTTGTGTGTCTGAAAGACATTTGTGGCTCACACTCGCCGACATGGGAGATTCTGAGCGCGCCGCTTTTCTAAATGCCCCGCTCTCTCCATCCGGCCTCTTCGGATCTGCCGTCACAGGTATTGTTGACCGTTTCTCCGAAGTTCAGAAAGCTTCCCAGGCCATGAATCTCTTCCTGCCTCGTCGCGCTAGCTCCTCTGCAGGCCGCTCACGTGACCAGCCTCCTGCACGAGCCCCACCTCAGCGCCCAGCTCAGCACAGCCAGACTTCGCAGCGACGCCAGGGCGGCCGCCCTCGCTCTCGCTCTGACAGCCGCCACAGACCGCCGCCGCCTCGGGGGCCGCGGCCTAGGATCACGCCGAAACCTGATCACTCGAAGTCTGCCTAGCACAGCTGAGAAAAAGACGGCGCTCTCCCGCTGCGGCCGGACCGCCGTCAAAATACCGCCCTCTGCTAGTCCCCGCGCACGCGGCTACTGCAGTAGTGTATCCCGCCATTACCAAGCCGGTTTCCTTTCCCGCTTGCATGAGCACAAACGCCGTTTTCACGGCGACCCAAATAAATCTCAAAAAGAGCAAAAAGACACCTTGTGTAATAAATGTGCCCACAACACTGTGTTCACTCATACACAAAAGCACGTCTGTTCCCGTGTCCCACACAGAGCACACTCTCATAAAGCGGCCCCAATCCGCTCGAGTTTCAGAGTACATAAAAGCGCCCACGAACCCGTGCACGCTTCCCCCCTCTGTTCACTCTGTTACACGGCCCATAAACTCCTCTCTGAGTGTAAGTCCCGTTGTTATAAACAATATGAGCGCGCGCACACAGCCCGCCATGTGCAGCGACGAGGACCGGGTAGCCATTCACCCCCTAGCATTGCGCTGCAAAGCGTGGGAAGCTATTACGGGAATTTCCCAGTGGGTGCTAAACACAATAAGGCTGGGCTATCGCTTACAGTTTCGCCGCCGCCCTCCAAGCTTTCGAGCGCGGCTAGAAACTACTGTGAACCTAGAAGCGGCGACGCTGCTCCGTTCAGAGATAGCAAAACTATTGTGCAAAAGGGCTATAGAGAGAGTGCCTCTGTCTATGAGCGAGTCGGGGTTTTACAGCCGCTATTTTCTTGTTCCAAAGAAAGACGGCGGCCTCAGACCAATATTAGACCTCAGAGTGCTGAACAAAGCTCTCATGAAGAGACCGTTCAAAATGCTCACTATCAGAAAACTCCTCGCGCACGTGCGCCAGGGGGACTGGTTCATTTCACTAGATCTGAAAGATGCTTATTTTCAGATTCAGATAAATCCCCTTCACAGGCCATTCTTACGTTTCGCCTTCGAAGGCCAGGTTTATCAATACACAGTCCTTCCGTTCGGCCTATCCTTAGCACCTCGTACGTTCACGAAGTGCATGGATGCGGCGCTCGCCCCCCTGCGGAGTCAGGGGCTGCGAATACTGAACTATTTGGACGACTGGCTGATTTTGGCACAATCACAGAGGGAGATACTGTCTCATCGTACAGTTCTCCTCGACCATCTGAAAGCTTTGGGCCTCTCTGTCAACTGGACAAAGAGCGCACTTCAACCCAGTCAGACTATTTCCTTCTTGGGTATAGAGCTAGACTCGGTCACGATGACGGCTCGTCTGTCAACACAGCGCGCGCGCCGTGTTCAGCGTCTCGCCGCATCTTTTCAGATGAACAGACTCACACCTCTGAAAACTTTTCAGAAGGCGTTGGGCTATATGGCCTCAGCCTCCGCGGTGCTCCAACTGGGGTTACTGCGCATGCGCCCGCTTCAGCTCTGGTTGAAGAGCCGTGTGTCTCACCGTGCGTGGACCACGGGCTGCCAGCTGATAAAGGTAACGCAGACCTGTATTATAGCTCTGCAACCATGGACCGTGACAGAATGGTTTCAGCGGGGCGTTTCCATGGGGACTTGTTCTCGCCGAAAAGTCATCTCGACAGACGCATCCAACACGGGTTGGGGTGCGGTCTGCGAGGGCTCACCGGCCTTCGGCCCCTGGTCAGCTCAAGAGAGCCTCCTTCACATAAACTGTTTGGAGATGTTAGCGGTCGAGAACGCGCTCATGCGTTTTCTCCCGCGCGTTCACGGTCACCACGTGCTGATCCGTTCGGACAATATAGCCGTGGTCTCCTACCTAAACCGTCAGGGCGGAGTCAGATCCAGAAATCTTTTCAGACTGACAGAACGCATATTAGTTTGGTCGCAGTGTCACCTGCTATCGCTCAGAGCGACGCACGTGCCGGGCCATCTGAACGACGGTCCAGACAGTCTGTCCAGGAACCCCATTCCCCCCGGGGAATGGTCCCTGCACACTCTTACAGTCCAAAAGCTGTGGCGAATATTCGGCAGAGCAGAGGTGGACCTCTTCGCCTCAGAAGAGAACACCCAGTGCCCAATATTTTTCTCGAAGAGCGACGACGCGCTAGCCCAGACATGGCCCAGCCGCCCGCTTTATGCATTTCCTCCGGTTTCTCTGCTACCACAGGTGCTTCAGAGAATCAGGGAAACACGCCACTCGGTGCTTCTCATAGCCCCGCGCTGGGAGGGTCAGACTTGGTTTCCGGAGCTCACTCAGCTGTCACAGACAGCCCCGTGGCCCATTCCAGTCAGAGCAGATCTCCTCTCTCAAGCTCGCGGCACGATCTGGCACCCCCACCCAGAGCGCTGGGCGCTACACGCGTGGGTGATCAACAACTACCCGTTGCTTTGCCAGAGGGAGTGTTAAACACGATCATGCAGGCTAGAGCGGCCTCTACGAGAAGGCTCTATGCGTCTAAATGGTCTGTGTTCTCAAGATGGTGCACCGACAGAAATTTGGACCCACGGTCATGCGAGGTTCCTTCCTTGCTAAGTTTTCTCCAAGAGATGCTGGACAAGGGCAGGTCCCCGTCCACTCTCAAGGTGTATGTGGCAGCCGTCGCAGCGTTCGTTGAACCCCGGCGCGGCCAGTCACTGGGCAAAGACGGTTTGGTCATCCGCTTCCTCAGGGGAGCTAGAAGGATGAACCCCTCACGCCCCCCTTCGGTGCCAATTTGGGATCTTTCCATAGTTCTCGAAGCTATGAAAGCCCCCCCATTCGAACCACTAAACACCGTGGACCTCAAATACCTCTCGTTCAAAGCCGTTTTTCTGCTTGCGCTCGCATCAGTAAAACGTGTGGGAGACCTTCACGCGCTGTCAACTAGCGCTTCCTGTCTTGAGTTTGGGCCCAATGACTCCTTAGTCGTTCTCAAACCTAGACATGGTTATGTCCCAAAAGCGATTGGTACCCCATTCAGGGCACAAGTTATTTCCTTATCGGCTCTGCCTGCATCCGATAACGAATCTGACTCTAATCTCCTGTGTCCGGTCAGGGCCCTGAGATTATACGTTTCCCGCACTGCTCCGGTCAGACGATCTGAGCAGCTGTTTGTTTCGTTTGGTGGGCGCACCAAGGGGTTGGCCGCCTCGAAACAGACACTATCCAGATGGATAGTTGATGCCATTGCAGCCGCATACGCGTCGAAAGACCTGCCATGCCCTCTGGGCATTAGGGCTCATTCCACTAGAGGCATGGCCTCATCGTGGGCATGGTCCAGCGGAATTTCCATTCACGACATTTGTGTGGCAGCAGGATGGTCTTCCCCTTCCACCTTTGTCAGATTTTACAATCTCGAAGTTCCCGCCTTGCAGGCTAAACTACTAGCTATCTAGTATGTTACAGATTCTCTGGTGAGCTGCACTAAAAAGAGTTATTCACACAGACCGGTTCCCGCTCTGTCTCTCTTATCAAGTGCTTAGTACTACACAATCACCGGCCCGCTCTGCTGGCCCTGTCTCATGTACATATGTTCATTCCCACTATCAAGGGTTTCCCCGGGTCTCCCCTGGGACTTGTAAGTGGATGCTTAGCACGCACGGCGTTGACCAGGTGTTCCCGTAGCGTAAGCTAGCTTACGCAATACGAGAGAACCTCTCGTAAGAGAACGAATCGGTTACCTAACGTAACCTCGGTTCTCTCTAGATGAGGGAACGAGTATTGCGTTCCTGGCCGTGTTTGTGCTACTAGCGTTTCTCGCTTCATTCTATGAAAACCAGAGTTTCAGCCTACGACGCCAGTATTATACTCTCTGACCACGCCCGCTTAGGCGGGCTATGACGCAATGAGAGCATGTCGACTCTCATTGGACGAGAGTTCAATCGCGTCTCCTCATAGGCTTAAGCAGTTCCCTGTGAGCGAGCCAATGAGCTGCTAGTTAGCCCGCTCATGCTCTGCTGCAGTTGAACTGCGTTGACAATGGATACAAAATTATAGGATAATTTTTTGGCTTCAATTTCTCAGAAAAGATGAATCTTTCCCGTAGCGTAAGCTAGCTTACGCAATACTCGTTCCCTCATCTAGAGAGAACCGAGGTTACGTTAGGTAACCGATTCGTTTTACTATACTTGTGGGGACATTTGGTCCCCACAATGTAATATAAACACGAGCACACACACACACACACACACACACACACACACCTCATCCGATCATAGAAAAGAATAAAGAAGACTTTGATTTGGAATATTAATTTGCTGTCTTTTAAAATAATAAACAAACACATTGACAGGATACACAAAAACACAACAGGACAGATGCAATGAAGGGTGTGTGTGCATTTGTCAGAGGTTTTATTAATGACTCTGAGCAATGAACTAGAATAAAATGTATGAACGTACTGGTATTAATTCAAAAAATTTATGAAGCTATGAATCATCCACATAAATTAAGCAGAATGAATCACCCTATTATTTTTTATTTATAAGACTTTGATTTGTGATTTACACAACTTTTTTGTCTTTAAACTGTGATTCTCTCACACACACACACACACACACGCACACACACACACTTATGGTAACATTCTTATGGTCAAGCATTTCAGCCAGAGTCATAAATGCTGCATTTGTAAAAGGAGTGACTCACTCCGCTCTCTTAGTGTGTGTGTGTGTGTGTGTCTGTGTGTGTGTGAGGGTCTCCCTCAGGGCTGATGTTCCCGGGAACGCTGTTCGTTTGACGGGAATGGTAAGTTGGAATGAAGAGAGCTGGATGAAGCCCAACCACACTGGGAGTCCCAGCAGAAGAGTGTGTGTGAGTGTGTTTGCCAGGCTGGTGGTGTTATTCAGACATAAGGAAACCTCAAAGCTGAATGCTGCATAAAATATAACCTATGAGTGACCTTATAAAACACGCACAAATATAAACACGCCCACACTGGCTGTATAAACAACTTCACTATTTAATGATGCCTTCATTTTTTTATGCCCTTCATGTGTGTGTTCTGCTATAGATTCTCATCATTTCACATCTTACTTACTTTTAAAACATCCATAATGTGCAAAGTCAACATGAAATCACACTGGCAACACATTTTACTTCTGTAATGTGACATCTTTGCAGGTGTGATGGAATATTTAGCATAAACTTTAGAAATATGGGGCGGGACTTTTAAACCATGGAGATTTTATTGGTCAACATTTTAATATTTAATATTAATAGTTTTTCTCACATACTTTGTCTTGGTTACATCAGTAGAAAATAAAATGGTTTCATACAGATTACACAGATACTAAATATAATTACATAAATATTACAGTATGAATTTATTTTTTGTCTTTTAGATTAATCTATACTGGTGAATTGTGCACAATATAACCAGCTATATTGACTAAGAAAAATGTTATTGAAAATTATTTGAAAGATGGTAAATACACTGTAAAAAAAAATAGAGATAAAAAAATATGATCAATAAGTTATGACAACATATGTTTTTACATTGCTTTAACTCATCAAAGTAGGTCAAGCAATTTTCAAGTTTATTTTATAAGTTATACAAGAATCAACTCAAGTCAGTTTAATGCAATTTAAGTTAAAATGACTCAAGTTGATTGTAAACTACATTTTTTTTGCAGTGGAATTTCACTCATCCATACATTTACAACTAAGTGTGATGATGAGAAAGAATTAGTGTAAGAGGTAGTTTGGCATACAGATGAAGTGATTTCTAAAATGAACAATATAATGCATTAACAATGTGAATCTCTCTCACTCTTACTATGATAAAAAATAATCTAATATAAAATGTAATATATGTTTTATCTATATTGTGCTTTTTAACACCCTAATAATAAAGTTATTTTAATCAAATGAAATGATTCAATGGAAATCAATAAAAGACCTTAATTAATCTCTCTATTAACCCGTTTCCCAAAAGCGTATAGATTAGAAATGCACTCGCACATACTGAAAACGCTTAAAAGTGCATTTAAAACCGGACCCTGACTGAAGTCCTCCTCTGACACCATGCCACTACACTGGATTCTGAAATCACAAAGTCCTATACCGAGACATTTCAAAAGCTCTTTACACAGCAAGTCCTCTCTGTCTTACATTCAAACATAACAGGTGCATCATATCGCATTCATGTCCTCTTTCTCAGCATCCGCACAATCGCTTCTTCAGCCGGCCTCTTCAGAGATAATGGGTGTGTGTGTGGATGTATTGACCTGTCAGTGGTAAATCCAGCATTAAGCCCATCTCCATGCGGAGACTTTAATGAACTCCCTCTGCTGTGCGCGAGGAGCGGGAATGTCTCCAGCACTAAATCTCTCTCCTCATGCGCTCTTTAACACCATCTGATTTATCTCTCGCACCTCACTAACAAAAGAGACGGAACAAGAGACAAGGGAAGAGGAGCGGGGGGGACGAGGGGTTCTTTGGATGCTTTGATTATTTATGAGAGCAGACGAAATAATGGGGAATCATCATTACTGCGGTGTAAAGAGCGTGTTTATGTGCGAGTTTGTCAAGGAGAGACGTTCCCTGCTACTGTACGCTGGCCACAGCGACCCAGTCGTGACCCTGGTCTGTTGTCATGACAGCGGGTTCAGACTGTGCAGCCCGTTTTGGTGAGGTCAGAGGTCAAAGGTCAAAGAGATGCTAAAGAGGCGCTGCTACACAGACAGTGAAATAATACGGACATACAGAGCATCCATATTCACACTGCAATAACGTCTAACAAAAATATTCTTCAGATTTACTGCAGTTTACCTATTGATGTGACACGGGAGATTATTACAACGTGATAATTCTGTTGTCAGTAAAATCAAAGTTATTATGTTTATTATATTTGATTAATAATGTAACATCATTTAGGAATTCTACACACGTTTTGTTGAGGCGAGTTTAAACAGTGCCACCACGAGTTCATGACCCTCACATGACCCCATATCAACCTGTTTTTATTGTGCGAGTGTAAAATAACTCTCTCTCTCTTTCATTAAAGGAACAGTTTACAGAAAACTGTGGAGGTGAGTACATTTTAATTCTGAAGTGAACTACTCCTTTAATTTCCATCTTTTGGGATATGGCAGACTTGGAATAAGAATCTGGCCAAACCTGGGACCTCAAAGTGCTTCACATCAGAAGTGTGTGTGTGTGTGTATATATGTATATGTATAAAATAACAATAATTATAAAAAAACAATAAAAATAAAATAAAAATAAGATAAATAATAGTAATAATAATAATAAATTATACAATAAAACAATAAAAGCTTCACCTGATCTCCTTAGGATTACATTACAATACACACACAAAAACTGCATTAAAGGACCTCAAAGTACAAGTAAATAAAAGTAAATAAAGGCTAATTAAAAAAAAACCTCCATTTGTGCTTCCAGAATAAATAAAGTCATACGGGTTTGGAACATTCAGCTGCTTTATGATGTCGGGCTTTATCCAGTTTCTTATCACTTTATGATTAGACTGAGCTTGCAAACACACACTATCTGGTCCTGCTTTAATACCCCAGTACAGAGCTCTTAAAATTCAATCAACAATCACTGGAGAGCGTATATGCTTGTCCCAAGCGTGTGTGATTGCTTCAATGCGTGTGTGTAGAGAGGAAAAACAATCATCAAATGAAAATAGAAAAACACGCATTTAATGCTTAACAGCCATTAGGGGGTTTGATTAGTGTCTGAATATGTGCACGCCACCTCTCCCCCATGTTTTCGCCTCAAAACTTATAATTTAATAAAAGTGTAGATTAATGGCTGAATTTGATGTGGCTGGTTCAGTGTTTAAAGTTTTCTCGATAAGAGCACATCAAACAGCCCATGTGTTTACGGCCCTAAAGCCTGATGCTGTTATCAGGACCAGGCAGCTCCACTCCTCTATTCACACTCCTCCGTTCTTACGTTCCCTCGCTCCTTCTTTTCCTGCTTCTGGGGTGTGCTTCTGGGGACTTAGTACAGCAGGACCGAGAAAGAAAGAGATTTGGACCACAGCCATTCCTGCACTAATATTCAGCACAGTATCAGAACTTTTATAAAAAACTCACGAGTGGCAAAACGCCAACCTGCTTCTGTTGACTTTTCACAGCACTTCCCTCTCTCTTTCACTGCGCTTATCCTGCCAACACATCGACAGTAACTCTACATATTTCCATTATGCAGTTATTATCTACATATTTGACAAAATTGTCATTTTTAGATGCTTTTATTCAAATAAATGTTTTATTCAAGTGTTGCGGGGCAACGCCGATACAACTAGAACTGCAGGCTGGTCTATGACCGACCAATAATGCAGATACACAATTCAATATTATATAATGCATTTCAATATAGAATACAATTCAATGAGAGCAAATGAGATGTACAAAAACATGCTGAATTAATCGATTTAAAAATAGATTTTAATAATTTTAATAAATGATGAATGTCAATAATTCTATTAATTATTTTATCAATAATAATAATTCTAGTTAATATTTTAAAAACAACAATATAATAAAATTTATAAAACGGTTAGTTCCAATCCTTGATTCTGATTGGTCAATAACTGTGCTTTATTCACGATAAAACACGGCTATGACCGCTTCACCCAATAGTTCTATGAATCACTACACAACACCCCTAGCAACCACTCTTCGCAACTTAAACACATGTTTGATCTCATTGATATTGTTAATTAATAGAGTAGAATATTGTGAGAGATAGAGTAAGCAGCTGTACCTGCATAGTAGACATAGCATTTTCCTTCAGGTCAGTCCTATATTCATAATAAAATTCGTTTGAATGTCCGCTGCGATATCTTGTCCTTTTAACAGTAGGCTAAAGGGGTTTTCCGTGCCTATCGTCATCTGTCAGTTCAGTTGCGTCTTTCTTCTCCGTGATCACAAGTCCTTTCAACATAAAAGTCTTCTCTACTGACTGACTCACTCATTAAGACATTCTTTGCCGCCATCTATTGGCGAAATAATGTATGTAATGTCTGTTGCTGTTTACGTCGGGGACTATTTTTTCCAGCGGAGGGAAGGCTTTTAGTGATTTTACTTAATGAAAGTTGCATAGATACATATTTTTCGGCTTTAATATTTTTTTTTTGGTGTGGTAACCGTTTTATAAAAGCAATAAGGTACTCGAGGCAAGTGCTGTAACGCTGTAATCAGGCATCATCGTGCCTAACAACGCCCTTCAGCCGTTACTTATGCCGCGTTCCAGGCAACCTGTAACCCGTGTTTTTCCAACCTTAAACCCGTGAAAGTGCACTGGAACGGCAGTCAAACCCGTGACTTCCCACCCGTGAACTCGTACAACATCGATGTACTCCCAGTTACGAGCTCTGACGTCACGGGTTGGGTATAAGGTTGGAAAAACACGGGTTACGGCATTATTCACGATACAGCACAGCCTCTCGTATACCTTATTGCTTACATACAAATATAATATAATATAGCCTAATATAATATAATATATAATAAAAATAATCTAATCTAATATTATATAATAAATCTCAGCAGAGAAGCCACTTGACCAGATTTTATTATAATAATAGGCTAATAATAATTATTATTATTTTACTCAAACTCTCACTTTTATTTTTAACAATCCATCATTGACAAATCTGTCAGTAGAACTTGGAGCTGACATGAACAGTGTAAATTGGTTCAAATGAACATTGTTCCCAGGTGATGTCTATAAACTAAAAATGAAGAATTATTGTTCTGGTTTATGTATCATCATATCACTAGCCCTTGAGGTGAAAAAAGTTATGACTGCAGAATTTTTTAAAAATGGGTTTAAAAATGATAAAATCAATACTACTCTTGTTGGTAGCTGAAAGAAATTCCATTTGAACCAAAGTATTAAACAAACACTCAAGTGGTTAGGATTGGGGAGTATAACTTTTCAAATGACAGACGTTCCTATTCTAGCTGTCTGCAATAAGGCCTGTATTTCTGATGCTGCTTTCGTGGTTTAAGAGCATTAAAGTTGTTTTATGGAACAAGATCTGCATGAGCCACAATGTCATTGTTGGCTATGCAAGATGTTGAGGTCAGATGCATTTAAATGTAGTAATCTTAGTTTTTGCCCTTTAATACTCAATTCCTTGTTCCATACTACATCATTTTTTACCTCTCGAGTTGAATTCATCACCTTAGTTGACTCTGCGGAAATGAAGCAGAACATTGAGGGAAGACTTTGGAGAAATCCGCCCAAGTGGCTTCTCTCACCGCGGCATCTGGAGCCCGTCTGGCTCTATTATTACCTGTAACTGTTATTTTATCACCTTTAAAATATTCTAGTGCTCGAAAAATATCCCGAGCCGATGACATACGTTATAACTTTGCCGGGCAGCTTTTGATGAACACAGCAGAAAGACACTGGGTCATTCATAGTGACAAGTGAAGTGTTGTGAACATAAGGAGGAGGAGGAAAGAGTTTTATTTCAATTAGTTTTGGTAAATGAAGGTCTAGAGTGAAGCAGCTGAAAAAACTTGGGTCTGGAAATACTACAAGACGTCTGTGTGTGAGAGAGAGAAAAACTGAGAGCAAGAAAGAGACAGGTTGAATCCTGTTTCACATAAACGTCTTTTTAAAGCCTAAAGCCAATTTCAGACAAGATTATGCAACGTTTAAATGTCAAAATGGTTATAAAAAGCGCTGCCCCAGAATAGAATTATGATGCCAAAAGAATGCAGTCTGAAATGATAATGTGCTGGAATGTTACAGTGAGCAGTTAATCAGTGAGCAGAGCAACCAATCACAAACTGCCTCAGTGTCTACCTCATTAAATATTCATGAGCTTTGTACAGTTGTAGAAACTTAAAACTATGTGCTGAACTGGTCCAAATGAATGTTATTAAGAGAATAAATATGCAAATAAGAACTTTCAACTGGAGTTTACAAATTTACAATGTGAAATCTCAAAATTTGACACCACTAAGATTCATTACTGACCCAAGATGAAGTATGAATAGTATGAAACATGAAAAAGAGTTGTTTACCTATGGGGTTAGTTTGAAAAGTCCAATACTACACACTTCACTTAATCTATGTACTTCTAGGTGTTATGGGAAACACCTACTTTTGAGTATGAAGTATGCAACCCAATGCTAGTATTGGGACACACTATGTCCAAACATTTTATCTTAAGTGCCTTTGTCTCAAACTGTTTGCGTTTGTATGTGAGCATTAGCCAAATTCATTACATTTAAATTCATTAATACTTAACTTTCAGGTTCATGCATTTAAAAACTGCTGTGGCAGCGTTGGCCTCACTCTCCTTGCCATTTTTCTTCAACTTAAAATGTCGATAGAAAACTGTCACAAAAGCAAAGGATTGTGGGAAACATCAGCCTAAAAAGCATTCACGCTTCAAAAATACAATGCCAATAATATGCCAACCATGCACCTATTGCATTGTATGCCTACTATTTTCAACATTCTATGAATTGAAAGCCTTAAATTGTAATAGTATGCAAATTGGGATGGAGCCAAAGTAAAAGTACAGACGAAAAAGAATGGAGGAACTTCGTTTCTGTCAAGAGAGTCTAAAAAACCTAGTAACATTTAAAATATAATGTGCGTTTTCAATAAGCACCAAGTGTGTGTATTATTGCACAACACACTGAGGTTTCAGTAACTCGGATGCTCGAGTGTGTGTGTGTGTGTTGTGATGTATCTTCAGTAACTGACAGCCACTCCGAGCCGTCAGCCCTTTCTTCCTATTTTATTAGCCTAATTAAAAGCCCGGCATTTGTCTCTGTGACGACCGGCGGGCCGATGGAGGTGTTATTTACCGAGCAGGCATCCATGGTGATCCCGTTACCGTAACGACCAGCCTTGCTGATTGTTTCCCTGACAACAGAATGCATCATCATCATCTCATCCACACACACAGTGAGAAACGGATAGCCCCATTGAGTATAACACCCCAGTGTAGCCTTACTGAGAGCTCCACACATAAATAAGAGTGACACGGCTGGATCGGACCCGTATCTGTGCGTGTGTGTGTTGATGGATAGTGAGTGTGATTCAGTGTAAATAGCCATAATGCCTTATCTCCTCCTCAACTACAGCTCTTTTATTTACGATCACCAAAGGCCACCTCACTCACTCACACTCACACACACACACACACACACACACACACACACACACACACACACACACACACACACACACACACACACACACACACACACACACACACACACACACACACACACACATCCCTTGCAAAGGTACTGTGACGGTACTATATAGTGCATAGATGGTACTAGATTGTAAAACTATGGTACTTTGGGTATATACCACAGTACAGAATTACTACATTATTGTAACATTATTTACATGGTATCCCAACTTAATTCAAATACCACCATGCTATTACCACATTTCAAAAACATAGTGTTATCATAGCAAATGTGCAGAAAAACAATGTGTCCGAAAACCATGCTGTTACCACAGTAAATTTTAAAGAAATAATACCATTGTACATGCTCAAAAACCATGGTATTACATTGGCAAACATGCAAAAAAATTTTTTATTATAATTGCATGGGCACATCCAAAAACGGTGTTGTTACCAGGGTGGACATAAAAACAACTAATACATGCCAAAAAAACATGTTACCATGGTGCATGTCCAAAAAGCATGGTATCATCATGGTATATTTGGGGAGAGAAAACATGGTAATGTCATGAAGATATACCAAACATCACAAAACAAAAAACAAACATGGCATTACAGTAGTACATGCACAAAAACATGATACCACTATGGTAAAAGTGCAAAACACAGTAATACCATGGTACATTGTCCTCAAAACAAATGATTACAATGGTAAATGTCCAAATAAACATGGTATTATTAAAGTCCATAATGTCCATTAATGTCCATAAAATATGAAAATACCATGGTAAATGTCCAAAATATTACCGTGGCACTTTATCCTTTTTGAATACACAAGTGGACATCACACAAACATGAACACAAACTTGTGTGTGTGTTTGTGTGTCCACACACCTGATGGGGCAGAGGGGCTCATCACCCGCTGGACCTCCCCCCCCCCCCCCCCCCCCCATTTTAATGATGGACCATACGTTACTGTGCCGACGGGGAGAGTGACAGGCCTATTTGCGGGGCCGGCGGGCTGCTTGTGAGTGATTGGACAGCAGATCGTCAGGGGCGATGGCCATGTGACAGCACACATTTCCATTTGGGTGAAAAATCAGGCTAATGTGGCTAACTCTAGGTGTTTGTGCGTGTGTGTATGTGAGAGAGAGAGAGAGAGAGAGAGAGAGAGAGAGATGAGCGAGGGTGAGCCAAAGCCAGAGCCAGAGAGACTGCAAAATAACAGCACAGACTCAAGCACATATTCATCATAAAAACTAAACACCGAGCCTAATGCAGAATCAACAGCAGCACAATGAAAACCTTCATCCTCACCTCTACCAGCCTAGTCTGTGGAGGACAGTTGAAGCCAGAGAGAGAGCGAGAGAGAGAGAGAGAGAGAGAGAGAGAGAGAGAGAGAGAGAGAGAGAGAGAGAGAGAGAAAGGCTGAAAGCAGTGAGGAAAGGCCTTGTTTTCAGAGCAAACCTCCTGAATTTGTGTGAGAACCACACAGGAATGTTTTCCTCTTGCGGCTGGTTGACACTCATGGCACACACACACACACACACACACACACACACACACACACACACTTGCAGTGGAGGGTGGACACGGGACGTCCAGATTTACGGAGGTGTCAGGGATTTCTCGTCTGTACCTCTCTAGGGTCACATCTTGCTCTCTCCTTCACTCCCTCTCGCTCTTTCGTATCCCTTTTCTTTCAGATCTATATTGAAAAAGAAAACAGGCCGGTCTCTCCTTCTGTCTGACAACGTAGCGGAAAAAGAAAAACAGACAGCGAGAAGGAGGGAGAGATGAGTGAAAACATAGGGATGGAGATCTCCTCCGGTGTGGACGCTGTTGTCGAGGGAGGTTCACCTTCGTGTCAGGGATTTGGACCACAACAGCAGATAATTCACAATCAGTTCAGTTCCAGCGACACCTGACCGTCAGGCATCGGCTCAACTCAATGGAGGATTTAATTGTTGCGTGGAAAATGTTCCTGAAACTTCTACAGCATTTAGAAGTATGCCACTGAGAGGGCGAATAAGTATTAAAAGGGACGTTCTAAACTTCTCTATATTATTTTCATCCCTAAAGTCCACTTACAATGTTAGTGAAGGATTCTTGCACCAAAAAGTCATAATTTCATCATTCACTTTCTATCTGAGCTCTTAAACAGGCTGTTTTTGCTACTGTACATTTAAGACTTCTATATGTAAATCACCTCTGTACCAGAGTAGGTCACACTGTTTTCCATCAGGGTAGACCATGTCGTTGCAGCTTAGTTTCCATAAAAGTGACGTGTTTCAGAATTTGTAGTCAGAAGTTGCAATGAGCAATTTATGTAGAAACACAATATTAACTAAATGTATTTTTGACCATTTATTTTTGAAACTGTCAATTTTGTCAAAAAATATACATATACAAATATAAAAAGTAATATATCGTAATTTTTATAATTATTTGATACATATATTTTAGTTTTGTGATTTTTCATTTACACTATACCGTCATGTGAAAAAGACACCCTTTTGAATTATAGGGTTTTAAGTATTACGTCATACAGTAATAAAAAAATATTCTGGTCTTTAGCAGGTCTTAAAATTAGATAAATACAACCTCAGAAAAACAACAACACATGAAATGTCTTCACTGTGCCATTATTTATTTAACCATGTGTAACAAACTAAGTACACCTTATAATTCAATTACTTGAAGAGCCACTTTTAGCAGCAATAACTTGAAGTAATAATTTTCTGAATTATAATTTTTTTTTTTGGTCAGCTCTTCTTTACAATGTTGCTCTTTTTTTTTTGTGGCTTGTGGCCATTTGTTTATGCACAGCTCTCTTAAGGTCCCGCCACAGAATTTAAATCGGGTTGAGGTCTGGACTTTTTCTTTTTTAGCCATTGTTGTAGATTTGCTGGTGTGCTTGGGATCATTGTCCTGTTGCATGACCCAATTACAGCCAAGCTTTTGCTATTGGACAGATGGCTTCACATTTGACTCTAGAATATTTTGGTATTGGTCGACTCAATGGCTGCAAGGTGCCCAGGTCCTGTGGCTGCGAAACAAGCCAAAAAGCATCACCCCCTCCACCGCCGTGCCTGACAGTTGGTATGAGGGGTTTGTGCTGATATGCTGTGTTTAGTTTGCACCTAACTTGGCGCTGTGCATTATTGCCAAACATCTCCACTTCGTTCTAGTCTGTCCAAAGGACATTGTTCCAGAAGTCTTGTGGTTTATTCAGATGCAACTTTGCAAAACCAAAGCCGTGCTGCCATGTTTTTTTTTATAGAGAAGATGCTTTCATACTTGTTCGGTCTTTTTCTAATTGTACTGTCATGAACTTTAATATGTTATCTGAGGCCTATAGTCTGAGGTGTAGTTCTTGGGTTCTTGGGTTTCTCTGAGCATTGGTTTAATTGTATCGGTCTGACCTTGGGGTGAATTTGCTGGGACGTCCACTCCTGGAACTCCTGACAACTGTCTTGAATGTTTTCCACTTGCGAATAATCTTCCCCACTGTAGAATGATGGACTGATAAATTGTTTGAAAATGGCCATATTACCCTTCCCAGATTGATGGCAGCAATAATTTCTTCTCTAAGATCAATGCTGATGTCTATTCCTATGGAATCAGTAATGGTGTACTTACTTTGTCACACATGGCTTCTCCAATTTGGCGTAGATTTAGTTAAATAAAAAAATGACACTGTATAATACGTCATGTGTTGTTGTTCATTTGAGGTTGTATTAACCTAATTTTTAAAGGTGACATATTATGCCCCTTTTCACAAGATGTAATATCAGACATAAACATAAGACATAGACATAAGCTCTGTCATATTCTGTCATTGTTTCTTAAGAGCGCGCACCCTCATGCATCCATGTACTGCAGTAGGCATATAATGCAGTCAGATCAATGAGGTTGGTTTAAGTTTTTTTTTGTCTCTATGTGGTCATGTTCAGTATCGCAACTTTACTAAGCCAGAAATATATATATATTTCTATATATAAATGTATTTTTATTGACAGCTTAATTATCAGATATATATATTTTTTATTTGTATACAAACAAACAAATAGTAGGGCTATATGAAACCCAGTCTCAATTACATTAGCAGTTTGGAGAAAAAACTTTTTTTTGAGAGTTTTCTATTGGCATAAAACTCAAAATGTTCTGGCTCAACATTCCTGGGTATAGTTGCCAATTCTGGCTCAAAATTGCAGAGCGGGTCACAAATGGCATGGAGAGGAAGCTTTGCGTTGTGAAGGTACACTGACATACTGTACTACATTTTTTATTCTATCCTGTTTTCCATGATAAAAAATTTCCCCCACTTTTAAAACTAAAGAAAGCAGTCCGACTGAACTTTCTTCAGTTCTTTGGATCTCTCTGTTCTTGATCTAAAGGGGTCTGGTGCTTGTGTTGTGTGTTTTACTAATTGGATGACTGATGTGTGTGTCAGTCTGAGGCTCAGCAGACGTGAAGGGGGGAAGACCTGGAAGAGATGCTAGTGTCAGTAGAGCAAAGAGCGGCCAATGAGCATAGTCTCTCTCTCTACTTTTGGCTCCAACTTTTCAGAGAGGCAGGCAGTGTGGTTGGCCCTGGCAAACTGTCCTAAGACCTCCTAAACCTTCTCCCCCAAATAAAATCCCCCACAAAGGGCTTTTTGTCCCCTGCAGGCAGCGGTAGCGCTTCAGGAAGTGGGCGCGCTCCATAGCTGATGATTTATGGCTGGGTGTCCTGGGTGGCAGTTGGCCGGACTCCCGCTGTCAATCAAAACGGGCTCAGGAGCGACGGCCAATGGCGCGGCTTCCCCCCATCGCTCTAAAGAGGTTACAATGGCTGTCATAAAGAAAAGTAAAAGAAGGAAAGAAGGGCGCCGCCACGGAGGAGAAAAAGAAAGTCCGGACAATATGAAGACGAGGGAAGATGGATGGTGTTCTCGCTCTATTTAAGAAGAAACCCTGGAAGTCTCTCTCTCTCTCTCTCACTCACACACAAAAAACATCTCACTCTCTCTTTCTTTCTCCCCGTCTCTCTAGGGGGCTTGTTTTGAAGGTTGTGGATGGCAGGATGTCAGGGTTATAATCTGCCGGGGTAACCGATGGAGAGGCTGTTCCTGTGGTTGGCCCGAGATGGTAACTCGTCTTGACCAGCCACAACAATTAGAGCAGATCTCTGTCCTAACATTACAGACACACGGACCAGGAAAAATCCTCCCTGATGGATCAGGGCTGACACAGCCAACCAAAAGGACTGGCGAGGGTGTGTGTGTGTGTTAACCCGTTATCCGAGAGGATGACCAGGAACAAAGTCCTACCCCGACTACCTGCTACCACCCGGAAAATCTGATTACTCCCTCGCTCTCTCTCTTTCTTTTCTATTTCTTGGTCCAGTTTCCTCTCTGTCCATCTGTCTTACTTTCTCTTCCATGTTTCCCTTATCTGTCTCATGTAGGGGGTTACCTGTACATTGTTTATGTCTTCTTTGTTGTTCAGGAAAGTCATACAGGTTTTGGAACAACATGAAGGTGAAATGAAGAAAAGATTCCTTTAATTTCTTGTTTTGATCCTAGCTAACACACTCTGTTCCTCCACCTTCCTCAGGTTTGAGAAACTCTATCTGTTTGGCTGAGCTCTATTCTTAGTTGAGGAGGTAAGTGTGTGTGTGTGTTAAGGTTGAGTGGCATATATGAACTGTCTACCCCACACAGAAGTTTAGAGCGGCCTAACGTGAAACACATGATAATACAGCTTGTGTCAGCTCCAATCACACTCTCCACACACACACACACACACACACACACACACACACACACACACACACACACACACACACACACACACACACACACACACACACACACACACACACACACACACACACACACACACACACACACACACACACACACACACGCACACACACACACACACACACACAGCTCTTTAGCATCAAACATAACTCCCTTGATACACACAATTAAACATACATTTTACTCTCATTCAAGTGCTTTATAAACAGTATCAGAGGGAGAAACAGAGCACGAGAGAGGAACAGATTGAGAAAACTGTATAAATCAATATAATATTAAAACAACAGTGTGTAAATTAAACCAGAAATTCGTACAGAGCCAAAGAAAGATGATCCATGTGTGTTTGTTGCTTGTGTGTGTGTGTGTGTGTCGTTTCTGAACTGGTTTAAACAGGTAGAGGACAAACTAGAGAAAGAACAGATCCGAACTTTATGCAAATTATGCACATAAAAAAATTGTGAATTAATTGGGGAATTAAATAATGTGTTATTGTAATTATAATAATGTGTAATTAAAAAAAGCTAAATGTTTTCTTTTAGGGATTATGGTTATGGCTAAAGATTGCAGTAAATACAATAAGCTTTATACCGCTGTTAAAAAGTTTCGTTATTTAAAGTTATGTTATTGAAAGAAATCTCTTATGCACACAATTGATTTAATCTAAAATACAGTAAAAGTAATATTGTGAAATATTATAACAATTTAAAATAACTGTTTTCTCTTTTAATATATTTTAAAATGTCATTTATTCCTGTGATGGCAAAGCTGTATTTTCAGCATCATTACTACAGTCTTCAGTGTCACATGATCCTCCAGAAATCACTGTTATAATGATCTGATGCTTAAGAACATCTCTTATTATTATCAATGTTGAAACCATTTCTGTTAATTCAATCACAGAAGTCAATGTCCCCACCATGACATAAAAACAAGCACATACATATTTCTAAAGAATGTTTGTAAAGTTTCCAGGCTTATGTTCTGGTTTTATGGAAAACATGCACACACACAATGACATCACTGTCACATTAAGATACAGCTGTGTGAGTAGATAGGGTTACAAATATGTCTACCTTTAATTTAGTTTAAAAACTACAAATGTCAGTGTAGACACCATATTTAATTTGATAAGTTAAAAAAAAATATTGTAAGACACACAAGTACAGCCTGTTCAGCATGATCTAATGTGTGTTAATTTTCCCAACTCACGTTTTACGATTCAAATGTTCTTGAGTTTCACTGAACTGAATGACAATTTATGTAAAAATGGTTTTATGCATGATTTACACTATATTAGACTATATTTTTATTCCTCACAGCTTTGTCATAACCAATAGAGTCTAATTTATAATATATAATAGTAATAAAAATGGTGAGAGAGAGAGAGAAAAAGAAATATTTAGAGATACAACTATAGAGAGAAAGACAGAACAAGGAGCGAGACAGGGTGTGGGCTGATACAAATTAGCAAAAAGTAAGAATGTTTGAAATAAAATCGAATTTCTTCATATTAACGGCACTTTCTCCATCAGCTTTCAGCCATTCTATATGAACATGAGGTTGAGAGGCACGAGTCCTCTCCAGTGCAACCCTGCAGATCAAAACACGCTGTCAAACATGTCTGTTGAAAAACCGAACAGCTTCCAGGTCACTGGTACACATCTGCTTAGATTTGAACTATTTTTGTCAATTAGTAAATTACCCCAGAAATGACTGGCGATCACGTTTTACGTTTAACCCTTACGCAAACATCAGGCGGAGTGATTGACAGATTGACAATGTGATGTAAACAGATTTCCAGTGAAAACGTCTGGAACGTCGCTTTAACGTTCGCTTTCTTCGGTTGGTTCGGTGTTCCCGATGAGGGGAAAGTAATTACGGGAAAGAAAATCCTGAGTACAACTGAGTAACATTGAATGCTATCAAAACAAATTTTGGATAAACATGTTGTTAGCCACTCTGTGGTCGAAGCTGAAGGCTTGGGTTTTAAACAAAGGTTAAAAACAACTCAATTTGATTTCCTCAAGCAAAGTTTGCTGATATCAGCATAGAAAAGTTTCATTGATCCACAACAAAATACACTTGCCCATGTTTCCCACATTTTTAATGGAAACCTCATGAGTGTGTGAAGAGATGTGCGTCTCCTTATGCGTGTGTGTGAGTTTATTAAACGGTCTTCTGGAGAGCCCGCAGCAGGTCGCCATTCTTGTTTTGTTTAAAGCGAGTGAGAGAGAGACAGGAAGAGGTGGGTTCATTTTAATGAAACCCCACCTTCTCCTTCCCACAGAGCTTTTCACCAGGTACACCCCCCACACACACACCCAAACACACACCCCCATTCTTACACATCTAATGAGGTCACGACCTTCAGAGACACCCCCCTCACCTGGCATTGACACACACACACACACACACACACACACACACACACACACACACACCTTATCTTGTTATAAAAGTATTTGTATACCAACTCTACAAGCATTTAACCCCTGGCTTCCCCACCCTGCTGAGAAACACACAGAGAGAGCGAGAAGCAAACATTGCTGTCTTTTAAGCCAGCTGATTTTCATAATCTTTTATTTTTTATTTTTTTATTTTTATACTCTTTAGTCACAAACACATCAACTGTAATGAAATAACACAATGTACAGTAGCATAATGAATCAAATAAAACTGTACAGTATGTATTTATTATGTACATTAATAATACATACTATAGTATGTATTATTCAAATGGCATATTTAGATTTATATTTGTTTCTTGGATATTTAGCTAATATATTAGTGACAAATTAGAGTCACCAATTGTGTTGAGTTATATTAGCAGATCTCAGTTTCTCAGAAATTGCACCCATCACAAAAAAATTTAAATAATTTTGGTGGTTAATATGAGAAATATTCCACATTTGTGTCACCACGTGGTGTCGTGGAGTAAAACAGATAAACTATGTTGATAAAATGTTTCCCCTGATGATACATTTTTTCACTGAGATAAAATTGCATAAGTCACAAAAACATCTGTAAAAGTTTTCAATGTTGTTGTTGCTGACGTCACTTAGCCCATGTTCACGCAACGTCACGTTCTGGGCGGGAACCCGGATGCGCGGCCATTATGGAGGCAATCGGATGTACACAACAGCGTGGATTGCACTGTTTATGTACTACTAATAATCAGAAGCTGCGAAATCATACAGAGCTGATCGGAATTAGTAAGCAGGAAAGAGCGCAAAATTTTGACAAAACTAAAGTTAATATGTAGTAAAGATCCGAATGAGCTAGCTTCTCTAGCCCTTAGGCTACTGCAATTCTTCCTTCTATTTCCCGACATAGGCTAAGTTCAGATTGTCAGTCCAAAAAAGCACATGAAATCCGTTCCAACCTACATCCATATGTGGTTTGAAATCCTATTCAAATCATATATACACTCACCGGCCACTTTATTAGGTACCCCATGCTAGTAACGGGTTGGACCCCCTTTTGCCTTCAGAACTGCCTCAATTCTTCGTGGCATAGATTCAACAAGGTGCTGGAAGCATTCCTCAGGGAGTTTGGTCCATATTGACATGATGGCATCACACAGTTGCCGCAGATTTGTCGGCTGCACATCCATGATGCGAATCTCCCGTTTCACCACATCCCAAAGATGCTCTATTGGATTGAGATCTGGTGACTGTGGAGGCCATTTGAGTACAGCGAACTCATTGTCATGTTCAAGAAACCAGTCTGAGATGATTCCAGCTTTATGACATGGCACATTATCCTGCTGAAAGTAGCCATCAGAAGTCGGGTACATTGTGGTCATAAAGGGATGGACATGGTCAGCAACAATACTCAGGTAGGCTGTGGCGTTGCAACGATGCTCAATTGGTACCAAGGGGCCCAAAGAGTGCCAAGAAAATATTCCCCACACCATGACACCACCACCACCAGCCTGAACCGTTGATACAAGGCAGGATGGATCCATGCTTTCATGTTGTAGACGCCAAATTCTGACCCTACCATCCGAATGTCGCAGCAGAAATCGAGACTCATCAGACCAGGCAACGTTTTTCCAATCTTCTATTGTCCAATTTCGATGAGCTTGTGCAAATTGTAGCCTCAGTTTCCTGTTCTTAGCTGAAAGGAGTGGCACTCGGTGTGGTCTTCTGCTGCTGTAGCCCATCTGCCTCAAAGTTCGACGTACTGTGCGTTCAGAGATGCTCTTCTGCCCACCTTGGTTGTAACGGGTGGTTATTTGAGTCACTGTTGCCCTTCTATCAGCTCGAACCAGTCTGGCCATTCTCCTCTGACCTCTGGCATCAACAAGGCATTTCCGCCCACAGAACTGCCGCTCACTGGATGTTTTTTCTTTTTCGGACCATTCTCTGTAAACCCTAGAGATGGTTGTGCGTGAAAATCCCAGTAGATTAGCAGTTTCTGAAATACTCAGACCAGCCCTTCTGGCACCATGCCACGTTCAAAGTCACTCAAATCACCTTTCTTCCCCATACTGATGCTCGGTTTGAACTGCAGGAGATTGTCTTGACCATGTCTACATGCCTAAATGCACTGAGTTGCCGCCATGTGATTGGCTGCTTAGAAATTAAGTGTTAAGGAGCAGTTGGACAGGTGTACCTAATAAAGTGGCCGGTGAGTGTATATATCATATATCAGCTTCAGTCTGAAAGCTCTGATCGGATTTCGCGTGGTATGTGACTTTCTCACGCCACGTAAAATGTGAATGTCAGACATTGTTGTAGGGAACATGCTGAAAGTCGCTGCCGAAACAATGTTGCGTTGTTGCAAAGTGCCGGACGAGCAGAAAATGATTATTTTTGAAACCGGCGCAGACAAGAGCGTGGGAAAAAAGCTGTAGTTCTGCAGCAGGCTCAAGACGCAGTATAGTCCAGCGTGGCGGCTACACATTTCCATGTTGTAAAATTCAGTAAGACAACATCTTTATTGCAAATGCAAACCCCTGCATCAACGCAACGTCATTGCCATATTGCCAAAGAGCTGCATGGACACACAAATCGGATCTGAACAGTTGTGATACACAGTGTGGACATCATTTTAGATCAGATTCCAATCGAATACAAAGATAATCGGATTTGGACTGACAGTGTGAATGTAGCCATAGTTAACTACGTCAACATTTTAGCCATAGTTAACGCTTCATTTACACATGTGGCTGATGCTGTGCCTCTCTCAACCACAAACGCTTTCTTTCATCAGTTTTTTGCACTCATCTCTTTAACTTTTGACAGTCTATAGATAGTTTTTTCCCACTGCAACCGATTGATTAGTAGAGACCAAAACTCTACCATTTTTCAGCAGCAATAATCAGCCAAATTTGCGAGTCCGTTCAGTTCAGTGGCATTATTTACGTTCAGTGCCTCCAAAATGGCCGACTTCCGCATTGATGATGTTTCACGAGTTCACACTTACATACAATTAGAGTGGGTAAGGTTTCATGTGTATTGGCGTGCTGTCCGGCAAACAGCTCCCTGAAGAGCTGAATTATTGAATTAATCTCAATTCAATATGTCCCCGTAATTGTGTGGTAAAAAAATCGGTATAATAAGTGTACAATATATACATACATTATTATCTCTTAAATTTCACTCTTAATCGTCTTGTTTGAACGTGTTCGTTCGTCTTTGGCTCAAAGTCACTTGCTGCAAACTTTTCTTCGCGGAAGCTTTGCGTTTATTTCAAATGAGTGAGATAAAATATTTCAACTCAAAATAACATTTTGTGCCCAATTATTTCCCAGACGTAGTTTTGGTATTGAGGTCAAAGTTAACTTGCCTTGCGTTCACTATACAACAGTGGATGATGGAAACACAAGACGATCAGTAGATTTAAGTGTTTCACCAAATTGCAGCGACTTTCTTTGTGCATGTTCTGCAGACAGGGTGACCATCCTCGATTAAGTTTCCCTCAAGACTTTTGTAAAAGCCAAAATATGACCACACCTCAGATTTGGTCCTCTTTAAAGGCTGAAAAATCTCCCGAGCACGGTCACTGCCTTCTGCCATTCCTTCTCAAAAAAAAAAAAAAAAAACGCTGTGCGCCTACGTCAGACTGTGGGCAGGATTTATAGTGAGTTATTAAAATCATGAAAATCAAACACGGTTTTAATGATAATTCAATTTTAAACGATAATACTAACCGTCAGTACATTTTATCGTGGTTTATAGTGAAACCGGTAATCGTCCCATCCCTAGTCTAAACTATGTATTATATTAATTATATTAAATATCCATCTGTTTATAAGTCATCAGTGCAATGTGTTTTGTTTTGTACACTTTTTACAAAAACTCTTTAAAAGTAATAAAAACACTTGGCACACACCTTAAAGACAACATGAAACCATATTGGCAAAACACTGTAATGGGTGGGATTTAAAGGGATAGTTCACCCGAAAATGAAAATTAGCCCATAATTTACTCACCCTGAAGCCTTCCTAGGTGTATATGACATTCTTCTTCCAGACGAATACAATCGGAGTTAACGGCCGTATGCTTCGATTTACGCCAAAAGAGTAACCCTTGAACTTGACCCACAAGCAGGGGGGGGGGGAGTGGCAATCGGTAGAGTCCGTAGTGTTTCGAGGCCGCGAGGGTCGGTCTTATAATAGTTATACATTGCAAGTTCTTAGCAACACACCATCCGGCGGCCTGGTGTGCAGCCGCTGCCCGCTGGTGAATGTCAGGGTGTCAAGAAATTATTGCTTAATATTACTTTTCCCAATTTACGTGGCCTGGAGAAAATGATTACACTTTGTTGAAAGATTACAGAAGCTAACATTTCCTTTTTTTTTAATTTAGATTAATGTGTACTAGTGTTTTGTGCACAGTAAGTAAATAAAGTCTATGTTGATTTCATGCTGTCTTTAAATAGAGTGTCAGTGAAACTGTGCCAGTATTGTGTACTGTAGGCCGGTTGAGTCCCAATACAGGAAGCCTCTTTCTCTCTCTCACACCTTCTCTCTATCCTCCTGAGAATGAGCGGGTGAAACAGTGGAAGCGTTCTCAGTGAATACTTTAAAACATAATGCTTCATAAAAACACATGAGATGAGTTTTAGAAGTCTATCTGAATGGCTTGTGTGTGTGAGGTCAGTTTCCCTGAGACAGGGATTAAACTTCCTTTCGGGCCCTGAAAAAGAGAGGAGGAATATATATCGGAAGGGAAGAATAAGGGAAGACAAGGAGCGGATAAATATTTCTGAGAAAGACTGACAGATCGAGCGGACGGGAGCGAAAGAGTGACAGACAGAAGGGACAGAGAGAGAGAAAGAGAAGGTTCCAGCACAAAAGAGACAGACAGAAAGAGAGAGAAGTTGGAGAGCAGGATAGCGGGATGAAAAGACGGAGGAGTGTGGGGACAGGCATGCTGAGGAGGCCTAATCCCTCACCCCTATTCACACACACTCTTAATCTCCAGCCATGTACACACACACACACACACACACACACACACACACACACACGGGGCTAATCTCCTACGTCCCCTCCATCTATGTCCTTGCACTCAAAAGGTGCACAAAAGCTCCTGAACACCCCCCTCACTGCCACACACACACACACACACACACGCACTTATATTCATTCACACAAACACAACACAAGGTCATATACACCTTTGCAGGGTCAACGTACAGTGACCTGTCCTAAACCACCAGAGTGCTGCAAAACCTCAATGCAAAATGGCTTTTTGTGCATTGTGTGTGTGTGTGTTTGTGAGGCAGGTGGTTTTTTATTTACTGAAGTCATCTCAACTCGTAACTCAGCAGCTTTCATTACACACACACACACACACACACACACACACACACACACACACACACACACACACACACACACACACACACACACACACACACACACACACACACACACACACACAACACAAGGAGTAAAGGTTTGAATTTATGATGGTGGTTCAGAGAGCTTCTGACCTCTTCAGTGACAAACCTCCCTCATAGTCAGTTATGGACCTTCTAATACACACACATGCACATACACTACACAAACAATCCATATGTACAATTTGCACAAAAAAAATCAAAAAATCACTTCGGTGCACACATATCATCCACAATGTCACACACAGCTGTGCAAACATAAAAAGTTGTCCTAGACACACACTTACAGACAAAAACTCACGTGCGCACACATATTTTCAGCTGCATACTGTAGACACAAAACAATCACACAAACATATGCACGCAATCACACCAGCAATCACATCTGCACAATCAAATAAATGCTTGCAAAAAATTCACCTAAACGAATACATGCAAACAATCACACAAATAAAAGTAAAACGTACACAATCACATAAACACCTGCACACCATCACACAAACAAACAGCTGTGCACGATCACACAAAATTAACACCTTCACACAAACTAACAATCCAATACCTGTACACAATCACACAAACACTTGTGCACAATCAAACAAATAGGGCTCCACGAATAATAGGAACAAAAACAAAATCATTATACACTCACCGGCCACTTTATTAGGTACCCCATGCTAGTAACAGGTTGGACCCCCTTTTGCCTTCAGAACTGCCTCAATTCTTCGTGGCATAGATTCAACAAGGTGCTGGAAGCATTCCTCAGGGAGTTTGGTCCATATTGACATGATGGCATCACACAGTTGCTGCAGATTTGTCGGCTGCACATCCATGATGCGAATCTCCCGTTCCACCACATCCCAAAGATGCTCTATTGGATTGAGATCTGGTGACTGTGGAGGCCATTTGAGTACAGCGAACTCATTGTCATGTTCAAGAAACCAGTCTGAGATGATTCCAGCTTTATGACATGGCGCATTATCCTGCTGAAAGTAGCCATCAGAAGTTGGGTACATTGTGGTCATAAAGGGATGGACATGGTCAGCAACAATACTCAGGTAGGCTGTGGCGTTGCAACGATGCTCAATTGGTACCAAGGGGCCCAAAGAGTGCCAAGAAAATATTCCCCACACCATGACACCACCACCACCAGCCTGAACCGTTGATACAAGGCAGGATGGATCCATGCTTTCATGTTGTAGACGCCAAATTCTGACCCTACCATCCGAATGTCGCAGCAGAAATCGAGACTCATCAGACCAGGCAACGTTTTTCCAATCTTCTATTGTCCAATTTCGATGAGCTTGTGCAAATTGTAGCCTCAGTTTCCTGTTCTTAGCTGAAAGGAGTGGCACCCGGTGTGGTCTTCTGCTGCTGTAGCCCATCTGCCTCAAAGTTCGACGTACTGTGCGTTCAGAGATGCTCTTCTGCCCACCTTGGTTGTAACGGGTGGTTATTTGAGTCACTGTTGCCCTTCTATCAGCTCGAACCAGTCTGGCCATTCTCCTCTGACCTCTGGCATCAACAAGGCATTTCCGCCCACAGAACTGCCGCTCACTGGATGTTTTTTCTTTTTCGGACCATTCTCTGTAAACCCTAGAGATGGTTGTGCGTGAAAATCCCAGTAGATTAGCAGTTTCTGAAATACTCAGACCAGCCCTTCTGGCACCAACAATCATGCCACGTTCAAAGTCACTCAAATCACCTTTCTTCCCCATACTGATGCTCGGTTTGAACTGCAGGAGATTGTCTTGACCATGTCTACATGCCTAAATGCACTGAGTTGCCGCCATGTGATTGGCTGCTTAGAAATTAAGTGTTAACGAGCAGTTGGACAGGTGTACCTAATAAAGTGGCCGGTGAGCGTATAGCTTATTGCAAAGGCTGCAATTTATATTAATATATGCACTTCATATTTCAGAGTGAAGAGCAGCATTGTGTTCTTTTACACACGTGTAACTCATGATCTGGTGTTTTCTGTCTCAGAGCGGCTTGCTTCACAGTAAACACTGCTCCACAAGAAATCATCTCAGCATCTGGGTTGCTTATATTTTATCAGAAAAAGTTCACATTTTTTGTGCAACTCTACTAACACTAACCAACAATCAAACACTTCAATTACAAAATCACAGAAGCAAAGACCTTCACACAATCACACAAACTAACAATCAAACACCTATCCACATTTTCAGGCTCACAAAGACACACAATCAGGCTCATATAGATGTGTACAAACATTACAGCACTTGTGCTTTGAGCATCTATTCCCTCACACACACGCACGCACGCACTTCATCAAAGCCTCCAGATGGGTTCGGTCTTTATCGTACCCCCGCCGGTGACATCACTCTTCCACACAGCAAAACTGATGATGAAAGCAAACAGATCTATCTTAACTCGCATTTACCAAATCAATTTTATTTTTACAGTCTCTTGCATATTGGCATATTGACGGCTTCTCACTCGGCGGGATGGAGGGAGGGGGGGTGCAGAGGAGAATGAGAGGGAAAGGCAGGGAGATACGCTTAATGCCATTTACCATATTTAATGTGTCCATGTCATCATTGAATATCCCCTCTGAATAATGCGCCACTTCATCATAAATTCTTTACAACTTATTTACTTAATGGAGAGAGTTATGGGTCGCTGTCAGCCAGCTAATTAAACATAGTGATACAGCACTGCCGCGCCACGCTGTCATCCGTCCCCCATCTCTCTCTCTCTCTCTCTCTATGTGGCTTCTCAGTTTCTTAAATACATATTATTCAAGCATGCAATAAATTACAGATAGATTAAAATTCATGAAACCCTTTTTTTCCCCCTCCTTCGTTTCCTTCCATAATGAACAAGAAAGAAAGAAAGACAGCGGGAAAGAGAGAGAGAGTGCTTGCTCAAGAGACTGTAAATCTACCATTGGGAGACAGCTGCCTTTTCAATCATATTAAAACCTAATGTTTGCACATGTAAGATTTCTGCCATGCTGAGGAGGGAAAAAACAACTTGCAAAGTGAAAAAAGTCAGAAGATTAAAATGCAAGTTTAACCATATTTGTTTGCCAACTAGAACAGTCGCAAGAACAAATTCGAACCTTTCAACAGCGTTTAGTCAAAGTTAACCATAATTACATATGCCAACCAAACTTAAACCATAATACCACGTCCTGACAAAAACGCCTCTAAAAAACAGCCTGGAACTGTTTATTAACGTTTAAATCATCGCCATACAAACAGGACCAAAATCTGACCCGAGCAGACCAGAATTAATCATAAATAAACATATCATAAAAGCTGAACACATATAATACAAAGGTGTGTTTTACAGCGACTACTACGATATCATGAACCTCTGCTTTAATACTGAATGGTCTTTCTTCAAGGATGAGGGTTAGTTTCAGAGCAGGACGAGTCTATTTAAATGTTCAATTAGCCTGATACTCCTCCTGCGACCTCTCCAGCCAGGCCAAATTAGCCTAAAATGACCCTGACTAAGACCACACTCGACCTCTGGCCTTGTCCTGTGACCTGGTTTCGACTGGGAGAGTAGACTGACTGATATCTGACAGACAGGGCAGTCACAAGGAGGGGTGGTCTTTAACCTGGCTAAAAAGAAGGATTTATGAGCCTCGGGCTTTAATTGAGTTGGGAAAGTCTAACTCCTCCCAGTGTGATGACATCACAGAGGGAGAATTGACCACTCTAATCTATCGGTGAGGGCAGAGCACTAAAAAATACTAAAGCAATACATTCAGACAATTGTCAGACTAAAACTTTACTCTAGTTAAAAATGACAACATTTTACAAATTCAATTTATTTAAATTCTACTTCATTGCATTCAAATTCAACTTGCAATTCTGTTTTTTTCCTCAATCCAATTTCTGGAACTGAGCCGCAATTTCTCAAATCACTCTAGAATGCCACTCAACCCTGGTTTGCTGTGACGAATACGCACGTAAAATCTTCTGTACATATTTTCAGACTTAAGTGGCATTAAAAAAGACTTTCAAGGACATTTATATTATGTAATTGGCATAACATTGACCAATAGCCTGTCTAGTAATTGTGACTAATGGGATTACAGCAATGCTAGCTGGGGTTAGTGTAAGATCACAGAGCTGAGTAGAGGTGCTTCACCATAAAACATGCGGGCCAGGGTTAATCACACTGCCTCGCTACTGATGACAGTAAAACCCTAAGTCATAACAGCAGCCCATGAGCCCATGTTATCTGCACGCTTCGTCTCCAACTGTGTACGGATTTTCTTATCTAAAAAAGGCTGTAATCAGACTACTGTAGAGGAACACATCTTAAATGTATTGTTTGATCCTACCTCCCATGCCTGGGTAGCATTTTCTGGGCTGTGTCTTGAAGTTCCCCCATAGGGTCCAAGACGTTCTCCCACCTCCAGTGTCCTCCGGCTCCAGACACCCAGGTTTCCTCTGGTAATGGCCGACTCGCGGACCTCAAAGTCTGGGGGCACCGATTCGACCCCATCCCCGGCCAGGTACATTGAAGTGTGGAACGACGGGTGGAAGGGGGAGGGGGCGACTGGGGAGGCCGCATCACCTGATAGGCCAGGGGAAGGAAGGTCACTAGCAGTGGCCAATGGGAGTGGATCTGCATCAGATACTCCAAGTTCTTCCAGGTCATCAGAGGCGAAAAGAGAAAAGTCCTCTCCATCTCCTAAACGAGAAAATAAATATTTCACTTCATGAGACTTTAGCAGATATTTAAATGTACAATTTCTGCGCCTCTAGTGGCACCAAAAAGAATGTTAGTTTAAGCGGCCTATAAAGTACTGACTAAACCAATGGAAACCGGAGAAACCATTTATTTGAACAATTCTGTTTGGTGCCTCTAGTGGCAAACAAACTGTATTTGACCAAACTTTGAGACCTTATGCTTATAAATCCCACTGGTTTTATCATTAAAATGAATGCATCATTAAAATGAATGCATTCTTACATTTCAACAGCAGACATAGCGTTCTACTGTCAAGTTTAAATTACAGACATTTTCTTATGTTTTTAACAATTAAACAAAACAATTGATAATTATTGAAAATGAAAATATTAGACAACATTCTATTATCGATTAGTCAAATCTGAGATAGGCTTACGCTTTTCTATAAACAATACGCATATGGGGAAAAAAATTGTGGAGGTCACAGATTGTGCAGCTGTGGGAATAGTGTACAACTTAAGTTGTTAAAAACACAACAACGTTTTGCATTAAGCCCTCCACAATCTTATAAGAATATTGTGTAGCGTGGCTTGTGCTTTAACAGATGCACGAACATGTTTTTCCCATTTACATTTTACAGCATTATACTTGAAAATGTCTGAAGTTCAAGCAAGTATTTCCTTTTTGCGGAAAGGCACATCCTAACAGCAAACAGACGTTGCACAATATAAAGAGAGCACAATATTGTGAATAAAATATTTATTTAGCAAAATATTTGTTGTTGGACATTAGGTTTAAAAATCTTTAAAAAAATAAAGAGCAGTATCTGCAAAGGGATTGCAAATCAAGTTTATTTATGCTCTATATACAGGTCCTTCTCAAAAAATGTGCATATTGTGATAAAGTTCATTATTTTCCATAATGTAATGAGAAAAATTAAACTTTCATGTATTTTAGATTCATTGCACACCAACTGAAATATTTCAGGTCTTTTATTGATTTAATACTGATGATTTTGGCATACAGCTCATGAAAACCCAAAATTCCTATAAAAAAAAATTAGCATATTTCATCCGACCAATAAAAGAAGTGTTTCTAATACAAAAAAAGTCAACCTTCAAATAATTATGTTCAGTTATGCACTCAATACTTGGTCGGGAATCCTTTTGCAGAAATGACTGCTTCAATGCGGTGTGGCATGGAGGCAATCAGCCTGTGGCACTGCTGAGGTGTTATGGAGGCCCAGGATGCTTCGATAGCGGCCTTAAGCTCATCCAGAGTGTTGGGTCTTGCGTCTCTCAACTTTCTCTTCACAATATCCCACAGATTCTCTATGGGGTTCAGGTCAAGAGAGTTGGCAGGCCAATGGAGCACAGTAAACCATTTACCAGTGGTTTTGGCACTGTGAGCAGGTGCCAGGTCGTGCTGAAAAATGAAATCATCTCCATAAAGCTTTTCTGCAGATGGAAGCATGAAGTGCTCCAAAATCTCCTGATAGCTAGCTGCATTGACCCTGCCCTTGATAAAACACAGTGGACCAACACCAGCAGCTGACATGGCACCCCAGACCATCACTGACTGTGGGTACTTGACACTGGACTTCAGGCAGTTTGGCATTTCCTTCTCCCCAGTCTTCCTCCAGACTCTGGCACCTTGATTTCCGAATGACATGCAAAATTTGCTTTCATCCGAAAAAGTACTTTGGACCACTGAGCAACAGTCCAGTGCTGCTTCTCTGTAGCCCAGGTCAGGCGCTTCTGCCGCTGTTTCTGGTTCAAAAGTGGCTTGACCTGGGGAATGCGGCACCTGTAGCCCATTTCCTGCACATGCCTGTGCACGGTGGCTCTGGATGTTTCTACTCCAGACTCAGTCCACTGCTTCCGCAGGTCCCCCAAGGTCTGGAATCGGTCCTTCTCCACAATCTTCCTCAGGGTCCGGTCACCTCTTCTCGTTGTGCAGCGTTTTTTGCCACACTTTTTCCTTCCCACAGACTTCCCACTGAGGTGCCTTGATACAGCACCCTGGGAACAGCCTATTTGTTCAGAAATTTCTTTCTGTGTCTTACCCTCTTGCTTGAGGGTGTCAATGATGGCCTTCTGGACAGCAGTCAGGTCGGCAGTCTTACCCATGATTGCGGTTTTGAGTAATGAAACAGGCTGGGAGTTTTTAAAAGCCTCAGGAATCTTTTGCAGGTGTTTAGAGTTAATTAGTTGATTCAGATGATTAGGTTAATAGCTCGTTAAGAGAACCTTTTCATGATATGCTAATTTTTTGAGATAGGAATTTTGGGTTTTCATGAGCTGTATGCCAAAATCATCAGTATTAAAACAATAAAAGACCTGAAAAATTTCAGTTGGTGTGCAATGAATCTAAAATATATGAAAGTTAAATTTTTATCATTACATTATGGAAAATAATTAACTTTATCACAATATGCTAATTTTTTTAGAAGGACCTGTACTGTACAGTAAGTTAATTTTCTCTATATATATATATTTCTTTAAAGCAGCTTTACAATAATAAACAGGAAAACAAAATTCTTCATTTAAGAATCAGTAGTATCTGGAAGTATTTTTCCCATTTATTTCTTTATAGGGATATCGAAAAATTATAACAGGTAGCCTGGACGTAAACGAAGAAAAGTGCAGGAGTTGAAGGCCACTGAAATAGTCGCTGTCAACTAAGCAAAAGATACGTATTCAACAATAAGACTAATTATAAAACGCCAACAGCAATATAATGCGTTTTCAGACACTGTACCAGTTCACTTGCGGCACTATTCAAAAGTTAAGTACTTATTATTTGTTTTTGAAAACCCATACTTTCAGACCACAACCAGCCCATGTATGCGACCTCTGCAGATACGAGTAAATATACATAGCACCATAAAAAAATATTTGACCGCTAGAGCTGTTAAACAAACACAGGGAAGGGGAAAGTGGTTTGAGTCTGTGATAACAGTTAATCCAGACTGGATAAGGTGTCTGGGGTGATAATCATCTTCACTGCCTCACCGGTTACGCCCTGTCCTCATGAGGCCTGCTTTAGATTGTTTGGATAGAAGGGGGGGGGGGGGGGGATCTCCAGTGGGAATAGCTGACCGATCCTTGGACTCACTGTTCAGCCCCGAACACTTTTATGCTTCCTTTTTCCTATTTTTTCCCCAGTGAAGAGGATTCAGTGTGAAAACAGCAGATGCTGTAGATGTTTAGGTTAATTATGAGCTGAATACAGCGAGGATGTTGTCTGGTGACCTGTGACCTCTCGCTCAACTCGGAGAGGAAAACCAGCGCGTGGCTGATGAGGGAAGTCCTCATATTGTCGGTCCTTAAATACCATCCCTTCTGGGTCTCAACAAGTATATTATACTGTATACCAGGGTTTCCCAAAGCGGTCGGTGAAGAAAAAGCAGGGGGTTTGTGAGTTGACGAAAAGCTAATAATTAATCAAATGTAACATTAAAATAAATAAAGGCGGCTGCACAATGAATAGAAAAAAAAAATTCAATAGCAATATAACAAAGGCAGAAGAATATAATTAGTTGTGCTGCATGTTTCAGAGGAAAGAGCGACACTGAGATCATTTTCACATGTACAGTAAAAACTTCATCTCTGCAAGCACTGTGAGTTTAACATGCATTTTGGGAACGCAATGTGCACTTCGATTACATTCACATGATTTCCAACACTTTTATGGACAGAAGTTTACAGCATTTCACCATTATTCAAATATATTCACCTGTTAATAGCCGTGGGCCAAAAGTATTGGCAGTGACATAAATTTTGTGTTTCACAAAGTTTGCTACTTCAGTAAAAACCAATGATGAAAAAACAATGATAACCATTTCATAAGTTTTAAAGGCTTTTATTGGCAAAACATTCAATATATGCAAAGAGTCAATATTTACAGTGTTGACCCTTCTTCTTCTTCAAAACCTCTGCAGTTCACTCTGGTATGCTGGATATCAGCTTCACATAACTAAACCCTGACTGATGGCGATCCGTTCTTCACTTATTAGTGCTCAGAGTAGATCAAAATTCGTGGACTTCTGGTTGTCCACTCGCATTTTAAGGATTGACCACAGGTTCTCTATGGCATTGAGATCCGAGGAGTTGCCTGGCCACAGACCTAAAATTTCAATGTAATGATCTCTGAGCCACTTCATTATTCACTCCTGCCTTGTGACATGGTTAATGCTGGAAAATGCACTGTCAGGCTGAACGGCTCTAAGAAAGATAAGCAACGGTTCCATTTATATTTGTACTTGAGCTTGGTCTGGGATGGCACGATTACAAAGTGTTCTTCTCAGTCCGTACTTCTCATCACGGTTGGTTAACCGTGCTGAACTGTGCTGGTAGAATGAGTCTAGTGGCGTCACAACTCAGGATTGGTCACTTGTCAGTTGCCTTGCAACCAGTTTCTCTGTAGCTGGCTAAGCGCGCTATTTGAGGGAAGTTAACAGTTAACAATACAATTAAAATAACTATCTGATCATCCTCCATAACGTGGCGACTATTTACATGTCAATGTCACCTTTATTTATATAGCACTATTAAAACAACACAAGTTGACCAATGTGCTTACATTATCACTGAAAGATAGAAAAAAGTACATAGTGCAATAGTAATAGAATAAAACAAAAATAAAATCATTAAAAAAAAATCTATCCAAAAGACGAATAAGCCATGGCAAACAAATATGTCTTAAGTTGTACTTTAAAAAAAAACGTCTCGGGTTACGTCTGTAACCCTCGTTCCCTGAGAAGGGAACGAACGCTGTGTCGAGAATCGACACTATGGGGAATGCCTTCGGCATGACGCGTCTGAAGTCAATAATTCAATCTTGATTGGCGTAGCGCAATCGCGTCACTCATGACGTCGCATGTGACGGTGATCCGGAAGCTATAAAAGGTCACAGGAAACAGTGAATGTCAGCTTCTAATAGGTCAAAGCAAGTCGTTCTCAGGGGCGCGAAAAGTGTGGCCGAGGGACGCAGCGTTCGTTCCCTTCTCAGGGAACGAGGGTTACAGACGTAACCCGAGACGTTCCCCTCCGAGGGAACTCCGCTGCGTCGAGAATCGACACTATGGGGAACGAAATGCCCACTGCGCCACACTGAGAGGATACGCCCTGGTGTGAAGCATCTGGCACACTCACGGACGAAAGAAATGAGAAGGCAGATCCAACCTAGATTGTCATAAGGTTTGATGTAAGAAGGGTAGGTCTGGAGCCGGTGGCTCAACGGACCCCATGGATGGGAACCCCAGACAGTAAAGGAATATTAGATGAGAGGTGAAGGCCAAAGCGCACCACGTACATCTTTTATGAGAGGTTTCCGCAGATAACCAACTGTCTAATTGATAAAAGGGGAATAGCTCCTAGCCCTTGATACATATCTAGATAGATTTGACTCCTTACAGCCTGAGGCCTAACATAGGGCCCTCAAGGCTATGACCTTGACCATCCGACACATGCGATGGAGGATGGATACCTGAAGAATCATGATATTGCCTACAGGCACCTCAGTGTCAAGGCAGAAATAAAGTAGAGTCGCTCCCACGTCATCACGTAAGAGGAGGCAGCACCACCACTCTTCCAGGGAGCAGGAAGCAGACTCAAATAGATTCTTATATGATGAATTTCCGAAGAATCATGATACTGCCTACAGGCACCTCAGTGCCAGGGCAGAAATAAGGTAGAGTGGCTCCCACACCCTTATGTAAGGGGGGGCAACACTCAACAGATTCTTATATATTCTCATATAATCGCATCCACAGGACATGGCGGGTGCCAGGGATAACCCGTCAGCCTGATGCCAATAGGCTGGATGACAGGATTCATCCTCCAATCTACAGGAACATGGAGTTTTATTGGGAATGTCCGTACATGCTCACCCTTAGAGGCTTGCGGAGGGCTCTGAGGCCGCCACAGAGGCCCTAAACGTGAACGGGCGATCCCGTTAGAGAACAGAATGGAACAACAGTACTGAAGCCAGCGGGCAGTAATTAACTGGGTTCAATGCTGTCACTAACCAATATCTAGTTCCTAGTAGAGTGGGGTTCTAGAATGGATGACCTAACCACCTCGGTGGAAAGGGTACCTATTTACCGGTTAGACCCCCTCAGGGGCCAGACCCATAGTCTCCATAACTCCGGCCGTGGAAGACATATTGTACCAACGGCCTGTGAAAGAAAATCTCTCCTAATAGGGACTTGCCAGGGAGGACTCACCAAGAGACTAAAAAGGTCCGAAAAACAAATTCGGGCCAGCCAGTACGGAGCTACAAGGAGTAGGCTCACACCGTACCTCCTGACCCTTTCTAGAACCCCAGGGAGCAGAACGATCAGGGGAAAAGCGTACAGACGTGACCTAGGCCACATCTGTACCATGGCATCCAGGCCCAAAGGAGCTGGATGTGAGAGAACCAGAGCGGGCAGTGAGTGTTCTCATGAGAGACGAACAGGTCAACCTCCGCCTGGCCAAACTCTCTCCATATGAGCTCAACTACTTCAGGGTGGAGTCGCCCTTCCCCGGGCCTCAGCCCCTGCCTCGACAGGATATCTGCTCCCACATTATCAACCCCAGGAATATGAATGGATCTGACAGAGATAAATTTATCCTGGGACCACAGAAGGATCTGATGTGCCAGTCTAGAAAGACGGCGCGATTTCAGACCTCCATGGCGGTTGATATAAGAGACCACCGACATGTTGTATGTCCTAACAAGAACATGATGACCTCTGAGGTCTGCCAGGAAGTGCCTCAGGGCAAGAATACGGCCAACATCTCCAAGCGATTAATATGCCATGAGAGATGATGGTCCCCTCCAAGCACCTCGGGTGTAACGGCCCTCCATAACCGTACACCAGCCTGTGAAGGATGCATCCGTGGTCAAAGACTTTCTCTGACAAGGTGCTCCCAGAACCGGCCTTGAAACAGGAACCATGGTTTCTTCCACATGACCAAAGAACGAAGGCATCTGCGCGTTACTTTGATCGTGCGAAAAGGGTTCCCCCTCGGGGAAAACCCTCTGGTCCGGAGCCACCACTGCAAGGTCCTCATATGGAGCAGACCAAAAGGAATTACGATGGAAGCTGCCACCATGAGGCCTAAAAACCCCTTGGGTGTGTTTGACAGTGATGGCCTGGCCTAACCTAATACTCTCCATTGTGGTTAAGATAGTATTTGTACGAGCAGGAGACAATTGTGCCCGCATCGTGACTGAGTCCCTCTCTACTCCCAGGAACGTAGTTCTCTGAAGAGTTAAGGAACTTTTCTTTACATTTTAGTCTCAACACCAAGCACCTCAGATGACGCAAAACAACATCTCGATGTTGAATCGTCAGTTCTTCTGACAGCCAGTTTAATGAGCTAGTCATCTATATAATTTAGGATACAAATCCCCTGAAGTCCCAAATGGAGCAAGGGAAGCATCCATACATTTAGTAAAGGTGCGAGGAGATAAGGCTAGGCCGAAAGGAAGAACCTTGCAATGATAAGCTTTACCCCCAAAAGCGAATCTAAGGAACCTCCTATGATGTGGGATGATGGAATATGAAAATAAGCATCCTAAGATCTATTGTCACAAACCAGTCCTCGGATCTGATTTGTTGAACGATCAAGGTATAGTTAGCATTTTGAATTAAAATCTCCTCAAAGATTGTTCACTATCCTTAGATCTATAATGAGACGCAGCCCACCATCCTTTTTAAGAACTATGAAGTAACGGCTGTAGAACCCGGACTCCTTCTGGTGGGGGACTTGTTCCATCACCTGTTCCTGATCAGGAGATACCAGTGTATGAATAACACCACTGAATCTAGGTGGTCTATACTGGAACTGGATTCTATATCCTTTCTCAACTGTATTCAGGACCCACTGAGATATATTTTGAAGGCCCTTCCAGGCGTCTAAATAATCTACTAGGGGGATCAGTCTCTCAGGACTGACCTCAGGAGTCGTAATATTTTCGGTGACCTGAAGCACTTTTCTGGCAGGAACTAACCGAATAATTTTCTCTACAGGCCTCATGAGAGGTAGCGAATGAGTTAGATGTTACAGGAACACTGTGTTTAATACATTCGCTGGAAGTCGATGCGTCCCGAGGCGCACTTGGCGGCGGGAAGCAACATCGATTCCCTGAAGGCTCCGCGGGGTGTCCTTTTCCCCGATCCCCAAGAGATTTAGCCATAAATGTCTCTCTGAGACGACTAGTGCTGCATAGGGCTCTCCAGATGGAAGGCTCTTTCGGTTTCGTTCTCGACACCCTGAAGCGGAAGACCGGCAGGGAATAATCGAAAACAGTTTCCGATGAGCGGACGCGAACACTGCCTGGCCGCAAGCCTGTGGGGCGGACAGTGCAGCATATGTTCGCTGGAAAACGATGTGTCCCGAAGTGCACTTGGCAGCGGAAAGCCGACATCGATTTCCTGAGGGCTCCCCGGAGGGGAGGCTCTTTCGGATTTGTTCTCGACACCCTGAAGCGGAAGACCGGCAGGGAATAATCGAGAACCGTTTCCGATGAGCGGACGCGAACACCGCCTGGCCGCAAGCCTTGTGGCGGACATTGAAGCGTGCATTCGCTGAAAACCGATGTGTCCCGAAGCGTACTTGACGCTGGAAACATCGATTTCCTGAGGGCTGCACAGAGCCCTGCTATTTTCGTCTCGTTTTCGATACCCTGAAGCGGAGGACCGGCAGGGAAAATCGACTTTCGACGTTTGTTGCTCATTTTAATTCCTCAAAATTAAATGGAGCCATATTTAACACTTGAATAAGTGAAAAATGATCTGGATGGTAGACTGAATTAAAATATATCACTTTTTAAAGACAGATATTTCACCATTTAAATTTCATAGAATTAAATGCAGCCATAATCCTAGACCCATCGCCATGCTTTCCCTAACAAATTCGAACGAAATTTGAGGGAAATGTCTGAGCTATCAGGGGTTATGCAATGTCGGGGAGAAATATCTCGCAAAATATTCCTCTACTCGAGGCATCACCTCATAACCATTCTCATTAGATGTAAATGTATACATGGGGGAACATAAATGAGATGAACCTGATTCTTCCCACGATCTCAATACCTCAGTAAGGAGATCAGAGAAAAATGGAAGGCTCTGACATGAAGATTGTGACTAGGTCTGCAGGAAGCGCTCATTCATTCATTCATTTTTTTTTTTTTTTTTTTGCTTCCTGCTTATTAACTGGCCATAAAACATTTGATTTAGCCAGTGCCCTGGTTTACAACCTCCAGAAACTCCTCAATAACGGGAATATGGGGTGGCGAATCCCCATATCCACATGATTCTGTGTAGAGAATATCTAACTCAGAGCCAGATAAATCAAATACCGTGTCTTTAACACGGTCGGAAGAAGCCGCAGTGTGGGCTTCCGAGCCGTGCGCGAGACCAGTGAAGCTGGTACATAAACACTGAGAAAGGGTCGCAACCGTCTCAGTATTATATGCCAGCCCCACGTGCGAATCCCATGCATACAGGCGGCGCGCTGACTCGACAGACGCGAGACCTGATGCACTGGAAACGCGAGCCTGATCTATTTGATCGAACAGGCTCAAATGGGAGCGGAGCTTTTTTCATAGGTAACTGAATAACAATTTGCACACAACAGCGCCCTCGAGCGCTGTCAGTGCATGCTCCGCTCCCAGACAAACTTCACAGAGTGTGTCACCCTCGCTTAAATATCAGGCAAGGGGATGCACATTCTGAATAGTTTCTCCTTATTGTTCGCTATAATATATATAGCCTATATATATATCAGAGTGACAGACAACACCAAATAAGACAAACAGGTTGACACAGAAAGCTTGCTGAAGACCAGAAGCTGACATTCACTGTTTCCTGTGACCTTTTATAGCTTCCGGATCACCGTCACATGCGACGTCATGAGTGACGCGATTGCGCTACGCCAATCAAGATTGAATTATTGACTTCAGACGCGTCATGCCGAAGGCATTCCCCATAGTGTCGATTCTCGACGCAGCGGAGTTCCCTCGGAGGGGAACAGTTAATACATCTCATATAGTCTGTAAACTCATGCATTACCAAATCAGCAAGTCAACGACTGATGCATTTGTATTACATTCAAAAGAGCTCTGTTATCAGCTTTAGAATGGAAAATGAAACCATAAACGTACCGGCTGGCCCGGATCGGCATGGAATGGAACGGTTAAGCAATGAGAGCGGTTTGGCCTGACCCGATGGTGGAAAAACAGCTAATGATTGGACGCACACCTTCCCTCCTTTTATAGCAATCAGTCTGCTATGCAAAAACAGCTTTAAAGCTTCCACGAAAAGTGTAAACAATGTGGCTCTATCTCTTCAGGGAGCTTCCACACTTGGTTCTATTGCCTGGTCTGAACCAGAGTTGGATTGCCCCCTCCCTTCCCCCGCTGGATTGTGCTCACATTACTTTGTTTGGGTTCACACATTGTTTGGGTCCGAACTGTGGAGCGTTTGCATCATGAAACAGCAGCTGTTTACCCTTGTTGGTAAGAACGATGCAGGAGAAGGCGGCAAAATGCACAGTGTTGTTCACCTCACTCTTACATTCATGTTTTTGATCTTTTAGTTTTGTTCTAATGTTCTAAAGAATGCAGGTGTCCATTTCTGCTGAAGGCGAGCAGAAATGAGATGAGAGGAAAGTGAGTGAGAACACACAAACACATACGTCATACTTCATATCAGCAGTGAACCGTACCAGAGATCACATAAACCGGACTCCAGACCACCCTTTTTATGAGGACTCGGGTACGATCCGCATGTGCTCACCCAAGTACGGAAACCAGCGTTCACATCAACCAAACTCTGATGTCAATCTAACCCAGGTGTGCACCAAAAGTGCTAGTGTGAAAGCACCCTTAAATATCCTCACCAGCCCAACACACAGCAACCAATGGCGTGAGCTTGGGGCGGGACTATCTTTACAGTCCATCCAACAGGAGACGAGCAGAGTTGGGAAACCTGTTTGAAAATAATCAATTCTTCAGCTTCAAAAAAACACTTTTCTCTTATTGAAGCCCTGGTGCAGTGGTAGCACAAGGACTGTTAACATGGTGATGAGGGTTTGAGCTCTCACATAAAACATGCTTTTACTTAAAATTCCTGCGACAAAACATTTTCGGCAAACGCGTTTAAATAAGAGTTTGCGGTTTCACTTTATTTTGATGGTCCCTTTAACACATTCTGTTGACTAAAAGTAACGTTGCTCCTACACGTCTACTAACTCTCATTAGAGTGTTAGTAGAGTATTAATAGACTGGTAGGGTTAGGGTTAGATTAAGTTGACATGTAGTTGCAAAATTACTTATAGTCAGTAGAGTGTCTGTTGGAGGAGCATCACAATAAAGTATTTGCAGATATTAAGCAGACAGTCTACTAATACTCCAATGAGAGTTAGTTGACATATAGTTGCAAAGTTACTTATAGTCAATAGCACGTTCAAAAGGGACCATCAAAATAAAGTGTTACCGAGTTTGCTAACATAGTTCAACCGGCGCTATCACTAACGCACTGGGACCTGAGAGGCAGCAGCTAAAAGCTAACACACGGAGCTAACATGCTCTACCTAATGTGCCGTTGCTAACACGCTTGGAGCTAACCTGCTGTGCGTAAGTCACGGAGGGGCTACCATACTGTGGCTAGCACGCTGTGGCTAACGTGTTGTGACAGGTAGTGGTGAGTGCTAATGAGGGCTGGGCCGGGGCTCCTGCACATCTTCCTGTCTCCTCACATTCCTATCACTCAGTGGGGCTCTACGCTACACGCCGCCTTCAGAGTCACGGCCATTCTGCTCACCACGCCACATTAATGAGCATCTCCGACTCTTCTTTTCACTAAGGCGGAGTTATAATTTACACGAAGGAATTAAAAGATAATAAATAAAGGCTAGAGTTAAAAATATTAAAGAAGACATGCTCCGGTCCTACTCATCTTTCTTCTTAGATTATCCGACAAATGATGACTGATAAATATACAGTAAACTATTGTATTTTCTATAACTATTGCAAATTCTCTATAACAATGTAGCCCAACAAAGTGTAACAAAATTTTCCATGATATCACGCAACAAAAGCTCTTTGTGCCATCACACTCCTCATGCATATTAAACATGTTAAGAAAGAGTACACTACCGTTCAAAAGTTTAGGGTCGGTAACATTATTTTCATGTTTTTGAAAGAAGTCTGTTAAGTCTCTCACCGAGGCTGCACTGTACTGTATTGAATTAAATACAGTAAAAAAAAAAATATGTTTTCTATTTTAATATGTTATAAAATGTAATTTATTCATGTGATGTCAAAGCTGAATATTCAGCATCATTACTCCAGGCTTCAGTGTCACATGATCCTTTAGAAATTATTGAAACCGGTTGTGCTGCTCAATGTTTTTGTGGAATTTCACTTTAATGAATAGAAAGTTCAAAAGAACAGCATTTCATTGAAATAAAAATCTTTAGTAACATTACAAAAGTCTTTACTGTCACTTTTGATCAATTTAATGCATCCTCCCTGAATAAAAGTATTACTTGTTAAAAAAAGATCTTACCCCAAACTTTTGAAGGGTAGTTTATTTAGAAAAAAAAGATTATAAAGACAAACATGTTTCTTCTGGATAACCTGCACCAATAATTTATGCACAATAAGTCCGGGAACGAGCATTATGAGAGTAAATGGATCAATTTTGAAATCATGTTGACTTTAATAGTCATATTTCAGTACAAGAGATGGCAGATTAGGATGGATTTTTTTTTTACTGTGTTTATAAAAGGAAGAAATCTGACAGATTAAAGATTTGCTATAATCATTAACGATTAATCTTTCCCTCTGTTCCTATGATTTATGGCAAAGACAAGAAGTGAATGCTAAAGTAAGATGCTTCAGCAAGAAAACCTCAGATACTATAACTTTTCACGCAAGTTGTCATGGTAATAATATCATCAAGGAATTAAAATAACACATAGACAAGAGTGGTCTAGACACTGTCTAAATTCATATTTCTTCACAATGACACAAACAGGTATCTCCAGCTTTATACAGATATTACTCCTCTGAATCACAGGTGATCGGAGAGCGTTAACTCTTTCCAGATGTCGTCTTGAGCCATTTACAATATCTGACTTTGTGGCGTTGCACACACGCACAGGGGGGAAACGCATCTGCATGCTTTAAAATGACAGCTGAGGACCTGGTTAAGGCCTGTGGATACGCTAAGCACGAGAGGCCATAATGATCATCCGAGCCGTGCCATTTAAAATTGCCCCTGCCCACAGAGAGAGTGAAAGCTTGTTGGCCGCAGTCTTCAAACCCTGAGCTTTTAAAGGTAACTCAATCCCTCCTCTGCCATCCCTCCCTTCCTGCGGCTCCAACTGATCGGCTTCATCCTGCCTGTTAAAGAAACCAAGGGAAAAACACTACGGTGCAGGACACTCAAAAGCAGTGCAGGGGATTTCTTTTGGTCTATAAACATATATATTTCTGAAAGGTAAACGTCCCTCAAGAAAAATACACCGACGTGAAGTGCAGAATGAGGTCTGTTTCTTAAAAACGCCTGTGGTTTGTGTATTAGATCGCAGATAAAGAATATGGTTTGGCATGAGTTAGAGGTGAGGTTTTTGCAGAACTTCCCTCTCGCTTTATTTGCTTGGAATTAATTGATTCGATTAGGATAAGAACATTTATCAACCGCGAACGGTGCGTGTGCGTAAATCAGAATCGTGTGTGTAAAGCCCGTGAGAAACCCATGATTTCCTGTAATCTTGATCTGTGGATCCTTCTAAACAAAAGTACCACACCTTCAATTGAGCAGATAACATCAGTATGGACACAAACTAGCAATTATGATGTCAGTGAGATAAATGGATATTATTGTTCTGGGAAAAGTCACCTATAGAACATCCCTGATTAGAATGGGACATTCTAGAACAGAAAGAACAGTGACACGACCTATAATTGTCTCAGCGATGATGTCACTTGCACCCAACAATCACGATCTGCAAACGCGAGAGAATAGGAGCACTTCCTGTCATTTAATACAGAACATAACTCATCACTTCCTGTTCCACCCTTAAAGTGGCATTTAAAGCATTGGTGAACAAGCATGTGTGTGTGTATATAAAGACTTTCATTGTTAATGCTTATTTTTCCCTACTATGACATACGTTTTAGAAAAAAACAAGATGGATGGAGGGATAGAAACAGATAGAAGGGACAAGAGATTGATGACATGGCTACCACTGGTTGAAGGATGTAGTTTACATACATAAACATCAGCGTAACACACTGACAAATCAATCTTCTTAAACTTTTCATTAGTGTAGCGTGTTTAATTCATACACCAGCTGTGTGAGCTGCAGGGACGATATCGAGCAACAGACTTCATACAGTGTGATATTAAACCAGATGTATTTACCAACAAAACACACACAGGTGCATGTGAGGTGAAAACACATCTTACATCGCACTCAAGATATACATTTTATCAGTTGCATTTCTCAGGAATCAAACCCACGACATTGTGTTGCAGATAAAAAAAAAAGAAGCATATAATTCTAATATTATCTAATATTATCTATAACTCTAATAATATCTTATAATTCCAAATAAAAATAAGTAAAATTATAAATAATTATTACTATTAAGAATTCTTTTTTTTTAAATTAATTTTAATTTTACTTACATTTGTAGAATTTAGGAAATTTGAAAAAAAATAAGTAACATTATAAATAAATGTTTTAAAAAAGAATGTTTCTATTATTAAATATGTATTATTTGTATTACTATTTTGGTCACACTTTAGTTTAGCGTCCAATTCTCACTATTAAGTATCTATTAACTACGATTTTCCTCAATAAACTCCTAATTACTGCTTATAAATAATTAGTAAGGTAGTTGTTGAGTTGAGGTATTGGGTAGGATTAAGGGATGTAGAATAAGGAATGCAGGATGCAGAATAAGGCATTAATATGTGCTTTATAAGTAATAAACAGCCAATATCCAAGTAATATCCATGAAGCAACTAGTTATTAGTGAGAATTGGACCCTAAACTGAAGTGCTACCAATCTTTTTTTATGTTAAGGTTTAGCGCGAATAAAGCAAAACTGGTGACACTAAACTTTTGATCTCTTTTCCACAAAAGATAAAATATATTTGCATCCAGTGAATCTCAAGACGCTCTTTGGATCATTCTCAAATCACATGATCATCAGGGTTTATAGGAATCCATAGCTTGAGTTCTGCTAGCATGTACTAAATACTAAAACAAATATGAAATTCATGTTAATATTTCAATTCAACTTTTTATAAAAATGATTATGCTGATAATATCATTTGTAATTAAAAAATATATCAATACGAGCAAACATATGTTTGAATCATATCTAAATTCTAAATGGAATACTAATTCCAAGTGTATTATGAAGTATAATGTATCGCTTATGGCACGCAAGTCAGTTCATTACTTATAATTTTGAGAGTAAACATCAGTGGCTGTGTGTGAATGTGTGTGAATGTGTGCGAGTGTGTGTAGTGTTCACCTCTGCTCCGGGGTTCTGCTGTGCTCATACATCACGCGATTACTGTGGGCGGCACGGGACCCCGCGTCATTACCACCAGCATTAGAGATGATAGAACCAGCCATTAATCACCATGACAACACACCCTAATGGAGAGGTGACCCAGTCAACGCCCGCGGACGCCGGGACACACGCACCTATAGGACGAAAGCGAGAGAGCACGCGGCGAATCGCACACACATGCACACGTTCACCCTGCAGCGCTGTAGTCTGTAAATATAGAAACAAGGCGTTCTTGAGGGCCGCGCTGAGATCAGAGTCTTTAAACGCCATGATTGAGAGGGCAGATTAAGATAAAAAAGATCAACAAAAAAAAAGCCTCAAACCTTTTCCTTGACTCTTTCTCTTTTGTTTACTCTCTCCCGATTTGCTCGCACACCTCCTTCTTCACCCTTAACGTTTTTGACAACTCACCCCTTTGGTTTGGAACGCCACAAAGCAACACGCAGCAACATTTCCTACTTTAAGCAACTGGAGCACAACCAAATAAACGTCTCCAACCTGCCACCGTTCACCTGAAGAGAGACATCCGTCAGCATTCCCGCTCCTCTACCTCCTGCGGCGGGATGGACGGAGTATCCTCCACATTCCCTCCGCTCCGGGCCACTACTGACAACAGGAAGAGACGTTTTTACCAGATCCAGGATTTATCACTTCATTGAGAGACGGCCAGAGGGCTGAGAGAAGAGAAACCCGGCCTGATAAGCAACAAAACAATACGATGGCTGTTACAAGCGCACTGGGCCCGTTTCCCAGCCGAAGATTATCCAGCCAAGACTACGGCTAAAATTAATTTTCTATGGTGTATCAATATCAACTTCATTTTGTTCAACACCAGACCTAATCTCTTTGTCGACATCTTAAAAAAAAAAAAACAGCCACATACACAGAAAATATTCAAGCATCTGTTTTCTATATATATAAAATGTAATCCTTAAAAAAGATTTCGTATTTAATATTTAAAAAAATAATAATACAAATCTACTTTTAAAAATGTTAAAAAACAACATATTTTTTTTTAAAATGTATTAACATTGTATACTTTAATTGTATAATCTATTGATTTAATCAATGAAATCATTTGAATAATTGAATAATTATTCAAATTATTAAATGATCTGAATTAAAATAATATTTAATATTGTTACTAGTTTAGTTCTAAATACAATTTTGTTCATTACATTTAATCACTTAATTATTTTGATGACATTATTTTTAAAAAAATTATAACTTTAAAAGTAAGATTTATTATTATTACATATCAAATTCCCATTTATATAATACAGAGATTTTGTATTCAATATTTTTAAATTAATGCTTGTTGATGTAACATTTGATTTTTTTAAATTTTATTCTAAAAATGTTCTTAAAAGAAGTTAATGGACTTGTGTTTCTCACGTTTAACTTATTTGTACAATCCAAAGAACAAACGATTTGAAGAACCCACCACATTTCCAAATATAATTCAAACAGACATTTATGAATCCATTCAAACATAAAACTCAGGCTCAGTCACCACTGAGGAGATATATAATAGCTAGCATACCTGCGATATGTACTGTATTAGCATTCAAATGAACTGGCTTAATAGTTAGTAATGTATTTACTGGCATCCAACTTTAACCTTTAACTTTAGCCTTTAACCCTAACACATGCCATCAGATACTGAAAAGCCCTCAGACAGACTTCGGTGTGTGACTAGCATGCCTTCAAACAAGATACACAAGAGACGTCCCAGCTCAAATCTCCCTTCTGCCCCATATGAACAAACTCCAGACTCTGTTACCAGCCTTTGTGTACGGAATTAAGACTCGGCTCTCTCACTGGCCACTGGAGACCGGCAGGACTAAATGAGTACATTTGTCTTCTCAATGGCCTGGCTGATTGGATGTTTAAAAAGAGTGTGTGTTTGTGTGTGTGTGTGTAGAGCAGATGTAAGTCGACTGCCCAGAGGGAAAGAGGAGCAGTCGGCACAATACATAATTAACCCGGACACTCAATTGAATGAGAGCGTCATTGGATCAGGGTGAGAATCCTTAAGATTCAGACAAACATTCCCTGGAACAGTATTAACTCAACAACCGTTCACACAATCCCTCTCAGCATTCAATAACACACAGGTTTTCTCACACATAAGAAAAAAACAAAACGCTTTAGAATGCGCTATGTTTTTCCAGTTTGCAATGCAGACTGCAAACTACATACAAGTGTGTGAATATTCCTTATGCATGGAATACGGATGACGTAATGCATTTGACAAAATGTGTAGCATTCAAGCTGAGCCTTGGGTACGGTATCCCATGATGCAATGCACATCAGCCAGACTGCAAAAATGTAACAAGATTTATATAATTTTTACACAAAATTGGATCAACTGTTTATGATCACTGGACACCACTCTCTGAATTAAACAAAGTAGTCAGGTCATGTGCAGCTGGTTACTATTTGAAATATTTGCCGTTGCATACTGCTATTAGGCATGAAAAATACAGTATGAACTGCATTGGCCATTAAGTTTGTTCACAATAGCACACAACCATATTATTATTACTACAGTGTAAGTAAATGACATGATCAGTAAATCATGACAACACGTTTTTACATTAACTCGTCAAAATAAGTTAAGCAACTTTATGTTATACAAGATTCAACTCACTTTTATAGTCAGTTTAATGCAATTTTAGTTGATATTACGTACACAGAGAAGTTGATTGCACTTAAAATGTCATGGTTGTTTTTACAGTGTATTTCTACAGTATTCAAATTGTCTTTAGGCAAAGAATACACAATTTATCTTCTACATTTGCCTAAATGTGGAGTATAACACCAGATCACACTCTATTAGATGCTGTATCCCACAATCCAATGCAAAAGGCTTGAACTTGCATATTCAGATTGATGATTGATTAGATTGGTGCAACTGGTGCGGAAAGTGATATTTGAAATATTTATTGTTGCATATTGCATACTATGAAATTAGCATGCAATATACAGTATGAACTGCGGAAAATTTTGTCCTCCTTCGACATTATTTTATCAAACATTTTTACAAAAAAGTAAAAAAAAAATGGATCTAAATGCATTTTCTGAATTAAATATGAAACATAATATAAAAAAATCATACCACTGTTTAAAACGTTTCATGTTGCTGCACACTGCAAACTATTTCCCATGCTGAAACAGTGTGTGCATTATATGCTGTGAGCAGTGCGTCAGTATTCCATTACGAACATACCCATTCTCACACCGTGACCTGTGCGACTCGCTAAGAGCATCTTAATTAATGAGTGCATTGTTTTAGATCGTCATTGACTCTCGGCTCAGTGTGCATGATGGAACAACACTTCATTAATACACAATGTTGAGCCGACCAATTAACACTGTACAACAAGCCACGCTGTGACTGCCTAAACACACAGATAAACTCTCACACACACATATGCAAACATCACCAGCCATGAGAGGCTCATTATTAATCACTGCTAATGCTAATTAATTAAAAGATCATGTGCACGTGTGTGTGTGTGTGTAAGTGCGTCAGACAGCTGCTTGTGTCCTGGGAGCTCAGAGGGACTTTAACATGTTTCTCGCAAGCCTGACAAATGACCTATTAATTATCTAATGTTGTCTGACAACAAGCACTGGATAAAGATGTATGTTTGTGTGAGAAGCTGATAGAGTCGCAGTGAGAGCAAGGGGGAGGTGTGTGTGTGTGTGTGTGTGTGTGTGGTTCAGGTTACCCAACGTTATGGGGACAAAATGTCCCCACGAAAATAGCAATATCGGAAATCATTGTCTTTTGTTTTGGTCCTCATGAGGAAAACAGCTTATAAATCAAACAGAAAAACAGATTTTTCTTTTATTTAAAAATGCAAAAAGTTTTGTGTGATGGGTAGGTTTTGGGGTAGGGTTAGTGTGAGGAGATAGAAGATACAGTTTGTACAGTATAAAAACCAGTACGCCTATGGAGAGTCCTCATAAAACATGAAAACCCTACGTGTGTACGTGTGTGTGTGTGTGTGTGTGTGTGTGTGTTTTTCAACCAGACCTAACTATTAAAACACAAAAGACACAAACTTAAAATTCACACTGTTAATTTAAAATGTTGATAAGATTTAATTCTGTGGGAAAGAAAAACATTTGGTGCTTGAGGATAATTTTGTCATTTGAAGGATGTTGGATATTTAGAGAAAAGGTTTTAGGTCTTATTATATTATGGCTGGCAAGATGTAGAACCAGTAAAAAACTAAAATCTTTATACATATGCATAAACACTTCGTTTGCTAAATGAATAAAAGCAAAAAAAAAAAAAAACGTTTGTTTTTGTGCCTTGCATTCCACTAAAAACTATGTAAACATCCGTAAAACAAGATATATTTATATAACATTTTCAGACTACATCTTGAATTAAATTTGTTTAATAACATTTCTCATTTTAAGCACTTTTGTTTCTCAGTTTCTTACGAAATTTTGTTTAAAATGTTCTGTTTAAAACAATAAAAAAAAGTTCCAAAACAGGGAACATTAAAAACAAAAAGCAACTTAAAATATGATATTCTGAAAAAAATCGAAATACAATAAACAAATTGTAATTACATTTATATTGTTACGTATGTTTAGATATTTGTATTGAGAAATAAAACAAATACACTGATTAAATTTTTTGGGGGGTAATGTATGCATTCGCACACACACACACACACACACACACACACTAGGGTTAATGTGGCGGAATCTTAAACCACAATCAATAGCATTGACGGAGCAGCACGACTGCACGCATATCAACTAGAGCACTTTATATCATTAAGAGTCCCAAACCACAGACAGCCAACATATGCTTGCTCTCCCTTTCTCTCTCTCTCTCTCCGCCAGATGAGTTTTTATGAAGGCTGGACTGTTTCATTTGATTTAATGAGTTACAATCCCAGTCGACTGCTTATTCAGACCTGCCACAACTCACAGAAGACACACACTAACAACCCCCAGAAATGCACAAACACACAGACAGAAAAGCTTAAAAACGAAAAGCTCACAATGATAAAAAGAGATAACACATTTAAATCAATCAGGGGGCATTCAAAATTGAAATGGACAGAAAAATAAATCATTGATTTAATCCAGCAGAGTCTGTCTACTCACTGACTGTCACACAGCGTAAGCGTTTGAGTTGTATGTATCTCACCCTATCTGTGTGTGTCTGTCAGCTGCCACACACGCTTACCATTTGATCTGTTTTCAGTTTGTTGTGTTGTGTCCTGTCTCACCTGTGTATCTGTTCAGCCAGCCTGTGCTTTGATGAATCACAGCGATACAGTCTTAGACACACACATACACAAACCATTAAGCACTGTCATGACGTGACAAAGACAAAAATCACGGAAGTTATTTTTTAATCATTTTGGTAAGGTGAGAAAAGCACAGGCAGGTATAGGGCAGACACACACACACACACACACACACACACACACACACACACTGTGGCCCGACGCCATCCGGCCATATCCTGATTACACGGCACAGTTGTCCACATTTGAGAAATTGATCCTGTGATGGAGTGCGCGTCGCAAGGGTGACGGCCATCGCCGGGGAGACATATTTCCAGCATCGGTGCTGCCAGCCCCGGGGCCTCACGGGGCCCCTGCGGGGCGTCTACCCTGCTGCCCGATCATAAAGCCAAATGATAGCATATGTGCTTTGTTTAATTTTGATGTCCCAGTAATGTATTACACAATTAGATTGATTTGACAATTTCCATTACGCTTGATAAAATATTTATGGAGTGAGGTGGATGATAAGTCTTATCAAAGAGCCATCGCTCGCACGCGGCTGACACGCCACATCCATCAGCATCAGCAGTCAGGGCCGCTAGCGTTAGCCTATTAGCTTTTATTCACCCCACAGGAACAGGGTCGCCGACGGCTAAGGTGGGGAGGGGGTGGCCGAGCGTTTCGTCTCTCTCTCTCTCTCTTTTGGACTCTGTCGCTCACCTCTGTCTTTCATTTCTCCTCATCTCTCTGCCGTTTCACGCCCTTGCTCTTTCTCTCCGTTCGCTCGCGCTCGCTCTTCCTCCATCAATCTCAGTGTAGAAGTGCGGGCTGCCAAATTGGACTCATCAGTCTCAATGCTGGATGCAGATGGGTTTGATTCAGCGCGGGAAGGTCCCCATTCACACACACACACACGTACAACCCTCTCTTAGCACCCGAACTCCTTTTACTTCCATATCTGCCCCCATAAATGCCCCTTTTGCCCTTTTCCACTCCCTCTATCAATGTGACGGCAATCCACTCCACCACCATCTAATGGTCAAACTGCCCTTATGAGCACCACAGTGACCCCCCCAACCCGAAACTCAACACGATGATGGTAAAGTTATGAAACGAACAGTTTAATCTAGTGATGCACAATGTCGGTGTCTGCCGATTATGTTCATTTATAATGTTATCGTTATCGGTTCGATAAGAAGATTTGGCCGATATCTTATCGCCAATAAATGATGGATTATTTCCTTTAGCTGAGATCACTCAGATGACAACTGTTTCCAATGATGGTTTTAAATTGCTTGAAATATGATTAGAATTTTGTTTTTGTTACGGAAAGTGTAGCTTTCTAGGAGTGTAAAATTTATTTTAAAACTTACACTGGTTCAAAATATGCTAACATACTTTTTTATTTACGTTGAAGTGCTTGGGACATGTCTTTTAATGGTGAGACTTTTGTTATGTAATCAGTTTTGTAATCAATAAAATTTGGATTTAGATTTATTGGCCAATATATTGTTATCAGCTTTTAAATATAAAGAATGATCGGTTATCGATATTGGCTAAAATTTTCATATTGGTGCATCCCTATATATATATTTTTTATTTGAGGGTCCATTTTGATATGTTTATGCATTTGGCAAACGCTTTTAATTCTATATGACTTTTTTTGTTGGTGTACATTTTTTTTTTATCAGTTGTGAGTTGTTGCATTCCTTACAATCTTCATCAGTTCACCCAAAAATGAAAGTTTGGTCATCATTTACTTACCCTCATGTTGTTCCAAATCTGTATGATTTTCATAAAATGAAAGTATTTTGAAAAATACAATGTAAGTCAATGGAGTCCAAAGCGGTTTTGACCTGCATAAAAACAGTTTTCAACATTCTTCACAAATATTATTGCTTTTCACAGAAGAAAGAAAATCATACAAGTTTAGAATGACGTGAGGGTGAGTAAATCATGACTATTTCTATTTTCATCTATTATGTATGGTTGATAATTAAGAAAATGATTGAGGATAAATTTTGATTTCATGTTGATTGTAGAAATATTAAAATTATGTGGCTAAACAAACTTTTTGATTTGTTTTAAAACACTTTTACTTTTTAAAGTCCTTTGCACAAAATGGTGACATGTTGTAGCTTGCGCGCACACACACACACACGTGCACACACACACACACACACACGTGCGTGGACGGTGAGGGGCCGGCTGCTGGCCACAGTCTTGTTAATAAGGCTCTAAATGAACAGAATGCATAAAACATGAAGGCGCCCGTAATGAAGTAGTGCTCCGTAATTAGAGACCTTGTGCCAGAAAAATGAAGACAAAATATTTGAGGAGGAATTCTGTCACCTCTGCTCTCCCTTCACACTAGGGGTGGCACGGTACATGAAAAAACATCCGAACCGTTCGGTTCGCTTGTCTCGGTTCGGTGCGTGTGTGCGTCGCACGGTTCGTTCGTCGCATGCGCAATGTAACCTCGTGCCCGTGACCTCAGACAGTGCGTTTACTTTTCGCGCGAAATAAGAGATGTGTGGACATACATATGAGGCTTGTTCGACTTGAACCGGCGCTGCACAGACCGGTCGATGAATAACATCAAAGTACCGCGAGAGCAACGGCTCCGTATGCTTTTCAATCTCTCTCGCAGTACTTTGATGTCATAAACTGATCGGTCTGTGCAGCGCTGCAGGTCTCGTCACATATAGAAATGGCAAGTGGGAGAGATAAGGAAGGCTAACAGGAGTTGGAGGATGCACCAGCGTCGTATAAGTCGGTGTGTGGAAATTTTGGATTTCATCTTACCTATTTAAATATATACAGTGACACTAAGTTTAGATGAGAACTCCAGTCACATGTTTCCAAACTGCACTTTAATTTCACGTGAAAAAAATGTATCCTCACTCTCAGGGAATAGAAGCATTGTTGATATACTGTTTTTGAGTTTGAACTTATGTTTCACTTTATGATTATGGCCTTTGCTATATTGTTATAGCCTCATTATTTATAGGCAATTATTTGTAACGTATTTTGACTTATTTAAAAGATAGTGCTTTAAGAGTTCCTTTCTTTTTCTTTTAAAAGATAAAAAATTTACGCTAACGTTACACTGAATTTGACAGTTTGATAAATGCAAGTTAATTCATTCTTTGTGTGTCAAATAAACAAAAGCATTTCATCAATGTCTTCTCTTTTGCTGTATAAAAATGTCATCGGCTTTCCTCAGAGATGGTCTCTCAATAATGTGCTTAAAGTCAAGTCAAATTCAGTTTGTGCATGAATACATGATATAATTTTTTTTTTTAAATACTGTATCCTGAATTGTGGATAATTAAGCTATAACCCATATCGTATGCTGAAGTACATTTCTGGAGTGTTGAAGATTAAAAGAAAAAATAACAACAAGAACCGTACAGAACCGAAAACCGTGACCCTAAAACCGTGAAACGAACCGAACCGTGGGTTTTGTGAACCGTGCCACCCCTACTTCACACTAATCATACACACACACACACACACACACACACACACACACACACACACACACACACACACGTTGGGATTTCAACAGCCTTGCCTTCTAATGAGAGCTAATTGAAAAATTACAGGCTATTGACAGACAATGAGCTCTGAGCATATGCTGTGACCGGCTAATATCCCTGCCAATTTATACACATGAAAATTAATAGATGTTCTTGTAGAGGGAAAAAAATGCATGACTGCTTCAGAAACACACGTTTGTTTTTAGATTATGGTGGTAACTTCGCTTTGTTCTTAAATGAAGCGTGTTTTAATTACTACACTCTAAACCTATACCAAAAAAGATATTGTTTAGATTTCAATTAAGACACTATAAAAACTATCACAGTTTCCACAAAAATAATAACTGTATGCAACATTGATAATAATAATAGATGTTTTTTGAGCAGCAAACCGTCATATTAGAATGATTTCTGAAGGATCATGTGACACTGAAGAGTGAAGACTAATGAGAGTAATGATGCTGAAATTACAGCTTTGACCAAAGGAATAAATTGCATTTTAAAATATATTCAAATAGAAAATAATATTTCAAATTGTAATAATATTTCACAATATAACTGTTTTACTGTAGTTTTGATTAAATAAATGCAGCCTTGGTGAGCATAAAAGACTTCTTTCAAAGACAAATTCTCCAAGTTTTGTAATGGACATTACGTTTTTTTTAATTTTTTTTATTTATTTTCTTTGAAATAAAAATCGAATACCTTGCATTCCCATAACATATTCACGTACGCCTACATAGTCAAAGCGTGAGAAAGTTTGATCGCTCGCATTATAATCAACAAATCGATTTACCACACCGCATTTCTAAAATCTTTAATGTTGGACATCCAATGAAATTAAAATCGCATGCCAAAAAAAGAACCTTTCTCATGACAGAAACGTAACGCAAAAGAATCATTACTTCATATAAAAAGTAAAGATGTAATGTAATCCATTTTTTTAAGTAATCCAAAAACCTGTTTTTTTAAAGAAACACACTCAGAAATCAGGCTTCATCCCCACAGACACACACACACACACGCTGAGTAAGACAGCAGAAGAGCGATGAGGTGAGTGTGTGCTGCTGTCACAGAGACAGTTAGAGTGTGGCCGCTGTGACACCTGAGCCGTGGTGACATAATGAAGGGGGAGTGTCTGTCAGAGAGGGTCAACACTGATCACACGGCCCCGGCGAGAGGGATCTCGCACATAATCAAACCCCCCGCATGACAAATGGCCCTGCTCCCTTGACTCTGGCATCTGACACACAGACACATCTCCACGCCGGCTCGCCGAACATCACACGGCCAACGCGCGCGTATGTGTGCAAGAACACATTTCATTTCTCATTCGCCTCTGCCCTTTGTCTCTGTCCAGGAGATAGAAGGGAATACGCGTGCACACGCACACACACACACACACACACTGATGCTGTGTACACACTTCATCTTCAATCCGCACTTTTATCCATCTCATCTCAGGGAAAGCACACACGCACACACACACACCCACTCACTCCACAATCAAGGAAGAGGAGTTTTCTCAACAGGGCCATAAAATGGGGACTACTTTTCCCAGGGGTCTTTGAGGCAGATCGTTTTGTCTCGCAGATTTAAATGGAAGCTTAAAGGGTTAGTTCACCCAAAAATAAAAATTCTGTCAGTAATTACTCACCCTCATGTTGTTCCAACCCCGTAAGACTTTCGTTCATCTTCGGAACACGAATTAAGATATTTTTGATTAAATCTGAGAGCTGGATCGCTACTCCATAGGCTTTCTAAGGGACTGAAACTTTATTTTATTAAAAGACATCGTTAGAAAAGTTATTAAAAGACATCGTTAAAATAGTCCAAGTGACTACAGTGGCTCAATCTTCAGTTTATTAAGCGACGAGAATACTTTTTGTGCGCAAAAACTAACAAAAAGAACGACTTTATTTCAAATACTAATTTCCTTCTCTGTGGGCCTCGTCAGTTAACGTAGTGTGACAGCGTAGGGCTACGTCACACGCAGGCTCACTATTGGCCGACGCCTGTCATGTGTGTGATGCGTGTGACGTCCACCACAGAAGAGATACGCAGTTTTACTACGAGAGGCAGACCGCGAAGGAAATTAATTGTTGAATAAAGTCGATATTTTTAGTTTTTTTTGCGCACAAAGTATTCTCGTCGCTTAATAAGCTGAAGATTGAGCCACTGTATTCACTTGGACTATTTTAACTATGTCTTTAATAACTTTTCGGGAGTTTCAGTCCCTTAGAAAGCCTATGGAGGAGTGATCCAGCTGTCAGATTTAATCAAAAATATCTTAATTCGTGTTCCGAAGCTGAACGAAAGTCTTACGGGGTTGGAACAACATGAGGGTGAGTAATTACTGACAGAATTTTCATTTTTGGGTGAACTAACCCTTTAATGATGTTTGTGTCCAAATCACCCATCTTTCCTTTGCAGGTCAACACTAGTGGTATGACAACCAGAGATTCACCACTGGCTAAGAGCGACCTAGTAAACAAACATTAGAAAACGCTAGCAATCAAATATGTATACATGTATAAATGACCAATGACACGCCAACTTTAAGTGATTCTGGCTGATGGGGAAAGTACATTGTTTCGTCTGGTCCATTTGTGTCATATTAATGAAAAACTGAGTAGCTAAAACTGTCATAGAACAACCATTCTGGGTTCCTCAAGGAACCTGATCAGTTCTTAAAAGAACCATTATTTTACTTTGTTCGCAAAGAAAGCAAAGAAATGTTCGCAAAGAACATTTAATTTATCTAAAGAACCTCTTTCCACTATAAAGAACCTTTTGTACAATGGAAAGGTTCAATGGATGTTAAAGGTTCCTCATGGAGCTATAGATGACAATAAAGAGCCATATTTTTTAAGAGAATATACTGCATTTTAACTTGCAAAGTCTGAACAGGGTATTCCTCTCAGTCAAACAAATGTTCTTGCAGTATGTTAAAAGAAAATGTTTTCTAATGTTTCTAAAAATCTCAAAGCATTTCACACATTGCCAGTAGAACATTCAAACTACATTTGAGAGAAGATTTGCATAATATGAAAATTTTGCATTCTGATAACATTTCGCAGAACACTCATTTAATCAATGAAAATTCTTCTTAAAATGAATGCGGACATTCTGAATGTTTCTTAGAATGATCAGAAATAATGTTTTTATCACTTAATGAGGACGTTACCAAAACCTTCTGAAGGGCCATTTACACAAAACAACTTGTTGCATTTACAAATGCGAGACACTTTCAAAGAGACTGGGCAGTGGAGTGAAAAAAGTAAGGTCTAGACACATGTTTTTTAAAAGCTGAACTTCTTATAGCTTGAGTGTCACATCCTGAGCAAGACGCTACAAAAGACAGAATATGAGAAGTTTTCTACATAGTTTGTTAGATGTGGACTCATGACTTCAAACTAATTGGCAGCTCACAGTGAGATTTACACATTTAGCTAGGGCTAAACATTCACTTTTAAGCAAATAAAATACATTTCCTACATTCTTACTGTTTTACAAAAATTTGTAGAGACACAAATGATTCTCAATGTTGCTAATAATAGCCTACACCTGTAAAAACTACACAGCACTGCTAGCATTTAGAGACTTGTTTGTTGACAACTCTTACCTTGCTAAGCTAACAGTAGCATTGTAATTTAATTTCTGAATGCGTCATTTTCTGAGAATCTTTTCTTAAAGTTATTCTTAGGCTATTTTAGCTGTGGACTGGCTTTATCAAACTGGCTTGTTTGCTTTGTAATGTTAGCTAAAAAAGGGCATATGATTACCCTACTATCACAATACGCTTTAACTAAGTACCTGTGTTTTCATTGCAAAAGCAGACAGTTGCTATCACTGGCCTGGATTGTTACGTATGTCCATTATCCAGTCCATGGATAAGGAACGCCTGATTTCAGAGTGACTAAAAGCTACACTTTGGTACAGAGGGAGTCTGGATCCATTCAAACATAACAGTCCCAAAAAATAAATAAATAATTAAAACAGGGTAGAACGAATCAAAATAAACAATGTTCGACAAGAACAAGCACGGCGTTGTTGTAAGATGAACTTTTACCATCCTAAATTAATTAAAATCCTGTTAAGACCAAATACTTGGGCTAATCACACAACGCTAATGTGTTTATATTGAAGCACTTTGGAAATATAAACTGATTTGTTTGACCTCGGCAGTTCATGTTACAGCTTTATAGCTTTGTCTGCTGTCAAAAAATGCATGAAGGATGTCAGGATTAACAACACCTACGTTTCTAACAGTGGCAGTTTCCTTCTCTTTCTTCTGTGTGTGTGTGTCTACAGAGGCAAATGGAAAGCCTGAGGGCAGAAAGCTTCATTTAATTAACACTTTAATTAGTGCCTTTTCTCCCTCATTCACTCAATTTCTTTTCTTTTTTCCTCAGTTTTCCTGCTCTTCCAGCCTCTTTGAGAGCAGCTGCTTGGGGGTTTTGTCTACTCTGCCGGACTCATATACAGAAAGGTCAAAGGTTATCAAAACTAGCATTGTTTATATCTCACAATGGGGCAAAAGCAGCAGGATCTAACTGAGTCTCCCTCCCTTCACCCTCTTAGTCAGTATGCAGTATGTATACTGTGCACATAGGCTAGGTAAAATTTATGTATGACACTCCTGGCCAAAAAAGAAAAAAAAAAAGATACAAAGGGCCATGCCCAAAATGGCTAAACACTAAGCCTTTAGTTGTCTTAACCACAAATTATTGGTGAGGAAATTATGAAAATTTAAGCAAATGCACTCAACCTCAAAAAACCTCAAAGACAGAATGAAGTGTTTGGCAGATTATGGAAAGTTGTGTGTGGAGCGATGATTCACAATTAAAAACGAGTTGCACAGGGATTCTCCAGAGCAGCGTTTCTCTGAAAATCTGTGGAGAATAATAATAATAAATGCCTCTCTGCCAGAGTGAAGCATGGAGGAAGAGGGGAGGCTTTTTAGCTGCTGGGATTGGTGCGCTTTGGAGTACACGACAATAATGCAGAATGGCTTGCTTGAAAAGTTGAAATCTAAAGAGGAATGATCAGATGTTATTTTTCATCAAGGCAATGCTCCTGCCCAAATTGCAAAGACAACCATGAAGTGTCTTGAGCACAAGTCCATCAGGCTCATGGTTTGGTCCAAATTTGAACCATATAGTGAATATTTGGTCTCACATAAAACTCAAATGAACTGACAGACATTTTTACTACTCATGAATGATGTTTGAAGCCATCAACAGTGAGTGGAACAACACTCTATACAACACACTAATATTTTGTATTAATTGTAGCAGGCTATCTTAATTTTATTTTAATCAATGTTTAATCAACCCATTGCCTGGATTTAATAAATAAGAGGTAAATAGCAGACGATAATGACGAAACGGAGGCGCCGGCGCGTGAACTGGAGCTCTTCTCATAAATGAACCGAAACTCAGAAGCCTCTCTCACAGACATGTCTACTTTTAAACAGAACAATTCAAAACGAAAGAAAACAGACTATAGATGGCTCTCTGCATGTAATCCGTATGAAATGTGCATTTCTCTATGGCGTTTGAACGAAACGTTTGAATGAATGACTCAAAGACTTGCTTAATAAGACCGCTATCACATGCATTTCCACGCTCACTATCGACAAACCAATCGTTTACAATAAAAAAAAATCAGACCAAACACATTTTTATTTTTATTAAGGAGTTATGTATATTCAAAACGATAACTTTTGATAACAGTAGCCTATTGATAAAAAAAGATATTGTGCAAACAAGCAAGGACTGGTGGGACTTGACGTGGAGTTGGTGAAGGGAGAGACTCGCTCAGGGCGGGCACTAGTGACTCACAGGGCGGGCCAGGCCCCCCAATGCCCACCCATGGCGCCGGGACTGAGTGGAACAACACTGACTCTTCTTCCTGTAAAAAGCTGTCTGCAAGTTTGGGAAGGCTATTCCGTGCTAAGATACTTTATCTACATTTTTTTTTTTTTAAATGGTGAGACTTTTGTTTTTGTAATCAGGATCTTAAAAATTACATACAAAATTTGGATTTAGATTTATCGATCAATATATCAGTTATCGGCTTTCAAAAATAAAGAATGATCAGTATCGGCCAAAATGTTAATATCGGTGCATCCCTACAAAATTAGACTTAAAATGATGAGTTGTTTATAATATATTTATTCATTTATTCAATAGTAATAAATTAACTTTTTTATTTATTTTATATCATTTTATAAGATTATAACTAGATGCCACTTGTTTAATTAAACATGCAAGGTCATGAGATCATGTGACAACAATTTAGCATGTATATGTGTATAAAATGCCTATACTATTCAGTATTCAGTTTGCTGCAACCTAGTATTCCATTATGAACATAGACAATGAGTTTTCCCCTCAATCTCGTTGTCTTTTTGTCGCACACATACACACATCCTGAGTCCTTGTGTCTTACTTTTTAAAGGTTTTGTGATATTCCTTGTGTGGCGTGTGGAGTTCCAGATGACTGCGGGCTTCCATTTTAGTGAGTGCGCTCTCTCTCTCTCCGTGGGTCCAACTCCCTATAAACCCTCATTAAAACCCCCCAAATACCCCTCATTCATTCCTTTAGAGGCCTTCATGTAGCTCCCCACCTACACACACACACACACCATATAGGATGATGGAAGTTCTCTTTAGAGATTAATGGATTCAAATAGTGTTTCCATCATAACACAGCGCACCAAAATCAGCTCGAGTTTGGACTCGACATGTCTCGCTGTTATACTGGGACTGTATTTCAGTGCAATGAAACACAAATGTGGAACTGCTGCCTCGATTCTAAACGCTGCCAGTCAGTCATGTAACACCGACACCATGTTTGAGGAATGAGTAAGAAAGATCTACACGTTTAGTAAGGTCATTTTAACTCACAAAACCATTCAATTAAATGTCCCCGACTCATGGGAAAATGTGCGTATTTTTAAAAATACCTTTCTAAACTACTTAAACGCAAAGCCATGACAACTCCAGAAGAGATGGACGGATGGATAGACAGATGGCCATATTCTATACGACTTGTACGCTATATTACAAGTCTTCAGAAGCCATATGATAGCTTTGTGTGAGGAACAAAACATGATTTGCTGGTCCGTTATCAAAACCAAATGAACTGAACCGAACTGTTCAACAACAACAAAAAAACTGTCTACGAGAATAGCGAAGTCCATATCACAACTACAGTACAGTGTCTAATGATATATCGTTTGAATCACTTTTAGAATTTTTTTTTTTTTACATCTGATAAACGACAAAAACTTTGACAGCCAATCAGAATCCACCCAACTTTAAAGAGCAAGAGACAGCACATGCTTATAATGTAATAAACAGAACATTATCATGCGTTAGGGTGGACGCTAATACAGATATCATTATAGTTATCGTACATGGTGTGAATGGCCTTTAAAACCGGACCAAAACCTTTAAAAGAAGTTCATAAATGTGATTAGATTACATAACTTTAGTGTTTTTATGTTGTTTTATAATTTGATATTTTGATGATGATGATGAGTAAATAAATTGTACTGAAATACACTATTAAATCATTGGATTGGATTGGATGGATGGATGGATGGATGGATGGATGGAAGGATGGATGGATAAATTCAGAGAGACTTTGAGTAAACGACAAGAACATGACATACAGAAGCCTCTATTAATCCGCCACAGAAACACGACATGACCTTACGGACTGATGGCCCACATGCGAAACGTCCCTAATGCATTCTTCATGAGAAGTGACCACATGCACAAACACACAATCAATCTCTTTCTTTCTATCTCTGTCTCTCTCTCACACACACACACACGCACGCACGCACGCACGCAGGGCTTCCAGTTTCCAAGCTTTCCATGTTGTGTGTTTGGCCCCTGTCCCTGCCTCAGTCTCTCTCGTCAGTTTCTAATTGGAGAGAACAGGCTCCCTAAGCAAAGCCACATGCCCGATTGTAACGAGTGACATTCTGTTTTAAACCCAGCCATAATGGCCAGCACACACACACACACACCAGAACAGAAATGTAATGCACTTCAACTAATACGCACACACTGTAGCACGCACATGTCCAAGAAGCTGTTTATTTCTCTATGAAGCGCAGGATTGAAACTAAGGCTTGCATGAGGTCTGACTGCCGACTGCATCGGTCCGGTTTCATTCTGCCTTTATTCTGTTTGAAAAGGTGGATTTGTGATTCGGAACAGAGACGTTTTTAAACCCAGACTGCCTTCAGATCAAATCTAGCGAGCTGTAATTGTTGAACACTTTTAGCAAAGTTACCAAAACTGCATCCGTGTGGGCTGTATTACCGTAGTCCAATAAAACTTTATTTTAGCATTATTTTTTGCAGCCGTCTCTAAAAATTATCCTCAAATTAAGAGTTGAAATTCATACATAACGTTTCCATTGCATGACTTTTCGTCCACTAATCAATCCTGATATGAAACCCGGTCTGTTTCGTTCAGAGCCGTCACGTTATGACTCTATTACGTCCCGTCGGACTCCTGGTGCCACGAGACTGAGTTCTGTCAGACACACCTGCAGAAAACAGCTCGCGTTCATAACTCACTCCTAATGAAGCTCACGGGTGAACAGAGATTTCCTTAAAGCCGCTCACAGGTGCTCGTTTATACCCGTCACATCACATATGCAGGGCTTGTTTAGAGACCAAAAAATCTTATTGAAAACATTGTTTTACAAAGTGTGTGTGAGAGAGAGAGAGAGAGAGAGAGAGAGAGAGAGAGAGAGAGAGAGAGAGATTTTATGGGTTTTAGAAGGTAAAACTTTTCAGATGGCACATAAATCTTATGATGTTTATTATTTCAAAACCTTCTATGATAATAGCATAATGATTAAATAAATAAATAAAAATAAAATATTATAAATATTAATCTGTTTCCCCCCAATTGCATTACTTAAATTATTTAAATTCAATTATTATTAAAATCAATAACATTCTAAATACATTAATACATTTTTTTTTTTAAACAACAACTAATTGATTAATTAACTTCAGATATCTGATATTGACATCCAGGCGTTTCAGGTAAATAGAAAAGGCAATTTTCTAAATTGTCTGATAAGCAGATGGAATATAAAATATTTTTCTTTCTATATTTAAGAGCAAAAAAAGCAGACTCATTTTTATTTCAGTAATTTGAAAAATGCTAGTATTTCTGAAACATTTTCTGTTTATAATATAATTATATTATATAATATTTAATTAATATATAAATATATTATAAATGATGAAAAAGTAAAACATAATATAAAAATATTATTTTATTAAAAACTAAAAGTTTGTAACTCAAAACAAGATGACATTTTTATTATAAATTAACATTTAAATTAATTTATAAATAACTAAGAAATAGTTCAAGCCCAGCTGAGAACTGTTATTCAGCTGACATTTGTTCAGGAGAAAATGGCGCCAATTGTTCTCACACTGATGGAATGCGGATAAAGGGCAAAAAAAAAACAAAAAAACAAACAAACAAACAGAAACTCGCAAGCCCGTGTTAAGAGATGGAAATCAATACTAATTAAAGCCAAACAAGTGTTCTGCTTGATGCTGTGAAAGAGCACGCTTCTCATGAAATATTTTCATCGCCGATTAGTCGAAGGTTTTTCAAATGAATTCAACGCCTGTCGCCCCCCTTTGGGATAGCGCTCCGCGTAGCATGACACTCTCGCCGCTCGCGAGCGGATGCGGATTTCAAACCCTGTGAGCCTGCAATTAAAACAACAACAAAGAATAGACGATACAAAATTAAGCATCAAATGGTTTAATGTTATGTGTCACTCTCCAAAACGCTGTGTATTACAGGCACTTAATTAAACTTTCAAATTCATATGGACTAATCAGTTTGAGGCAGAGTGGCTGATTGTTTTTCCCGTACATTAAACACTTCCTTCAGCTCCTGCCCGCTTGTTAACATGAAGGTGCGATTTGCATATCCTGATAGACTATTACAGTTTTAATGTCCCTTTTTCTCCGGTGGTACATCAATCATGCGCGCGAGGGCCACCACAGGCCACAATTAACCCACCGAATCTGCCACAAAACAAATATTACAAGGGTTCACTCATTTAGAGATCAAAAAGCCACTTGTCCGTCGCGCGACTGAAACGGAGGCGGCGCAGGCGCACTTCAGAGACTCTGCGTAATTACCAGCTGTTAATTGCACACTTGCGCTGTCTTAGTTTTAATTAAAAAGAGCGGCTCGTCGCCGGCCGATAAGCGGTGGTGGAGCACGGCCGGTTTTAATCAACAAAGCGAGAAGAATTCGTTTCTGCGTCGGCCAGGCCGCGGCAGGAGGAAATCTTCAAATATCCGAAGGAGAAAGGGAGATTAAACCCTGTCCATTAGGAGCGACGCAGAGGGAGGGGAGGGGAGCAGTCAGGTTTTATTTGGGCCGAGCGAGCTGGCCCTATTTGAAGTTAGTCCCGCTCGCCGTGTTCCTGCCGACAAACTGGCGGGGGGCGAGAGTCTAATCAGACCTACTGCATGAGAGGAGCACTTGAGTGGAGGAATTGGACCCTGCTGTTACTCTTTCTCTCGCGCTCTCTCTCTCTCTGCTTTCCTCCCTATCTTTCTTTAGCAGCCGATGAACACACTCGTTTGTTTGCCTTGAAGGATTATGGGAAAAGTTGTTGAACCGACGGCCCCTACAAGTAAGTTGTTGCGAGGAGTAATAGGCCTACCTATTCATCAAGTCACCCATCCATCTCTTCTTTCGGCTACTGCTTTCGTTCATGCAAGAAAACACACAAATGAGATCTCTTTCATGTCTCAATTGTGTCTCTCCCTGATTAAAGGGAGAGCTTCTGCGCAAGTCTCCTGCTCTTCAGACTTTCCTCCTGAGAAATACAGCCCTGTAATCTCGAGTGTGTCTCGTCGAGAGCTTCCGAAGGGATCTCAACAATGTCTCGCAAACTCAAAAGTCTCACTCTGCGTTCTTGTTGTGTGTCAAATGGTCTCAGTTGTTTCTCTTTTACTGCTCCTATGGACGTTTAACATCTGAGAGAACCTTCAAGTTTCATCAATGCTTTTACAGCATTTTCTGTGTTGATTTTGAGGTGGAAAAAAAATCTGCCAAATTCTGTGGAATGGATTTAAACTGTAAAATACAAATCCTTCATTTATATCCGTAGCTGAAGGCTTAATCAAATTAGCTAAAACAAACACACAAGGGGAAATGATTATGCAATATTTTGTGAATGATGGGTGTTTCCATTTCCCATAGACGACTTTAATTTGATTAAACTTCAAAAACACACATAAACATACAGCTAACACATGAATTAAGACTGTCAACACAACTTGCTTATAAATGCTAACTGCATCAATAATTTATGTATTTGAAAAAGCAAATAACACTTTCAAATGTGATACAGTTTCCACAAAAACATTAAAGGAGTAGTTCACTTTTTAAAAAACGTTTGCTGATAATTTACTCACCCCCATGTCATCCAAGATGTCCATGTCTTTCTTTCTTCAGTCGAAAAGAAATTAAGGTTTTTGATGAAAACATTCTAGGATTTTTCTCCATATAATGGACTTTACTGGTAGCCAAACCGTCCAAGGTCCAAATGACAGTTTCAGCTTCAAATGCTTCAGCTTCAAATGGATTTAAACGACAACAGACGATGCATAAGGGTCTTATCTAGCAAAACGATCGGTTATTTCTAAAATAAATAAATAAAAAACGAAGTTTTATGCCTTGCTCTGTTCTGTGATCCGCGGTCGTGACTCTCCTGTTCGAATTCGTTCATCAAAATGAACGAATCTTTTTTTCGAGTCATTTCGTTCATTTTGTTCGTTGAATGAATGAAATGACTCAAAAAAAGATTTGTTCATTTTGATGAACGAGTTCGAACAGGAGAACAGAGCAAGCCGAGCATTTGTGCTAATAAAACTTAAACTTTTTTATTTATTTTAGAAATAACCGATCGTTTTGCTAGATAAGAACCTTATGCATCGTCTGTTGTCGTTTAAATCCATTTGAAGCTGCACTGAAACTGTCATTTGGACCTTGGACGGTTTGGCTACCAGTAAAGTCCATTATATGGAGAAAAATCCTAGAATGTTTTCATCAAAAACCTTAATTTCTTTTCGACTGAAGAAAGAAAGACATGGACATCTTGGATGACATGGGGGTGAGTAAATTATCAGCAAAAGTTTTTTAAAAAGTGAACAACTCCTTTAAGCAGCACAACTGTTTTCAGCATTGATAATAATAGAAATGTTACTTAAGCAGTAAATCCTCATATTAGAGTGATTTCTGAAGGATCATGTGACACTGAAGACAGGAGTAATGATGCTGAAAACATTTTGAACTGCAGTGTATACAACTTTCTCAGCTGTGCAGGCCACAACACACACTTCAATGCCAACAAGAGCATTTATTAGAGGACGAGACGTCTCAAACTCTCCTGACCTCTCTGCTCCTCCACTGACAGGACTGTCTGAGGGGCTTCCTCCCACTCCTGCCCAATCAGCACCTGTCACCACACTGATCTCCACGGCCATGCAGGGTTTATCTGAGGAAACAGTTGCCCTGGCAAGGATGGTCTGGCCACAGTGACAGATTAATGCCGACTTTAACTCACTTCCTGATCACACAGAGAGGACTCTAATGAGGAGGAGAAGGAGGAGGAGTCTCCCTGTCTCTCTCTCTCTCTATCTCACACACACACACACTCCAAGGCGCCACGATGTAGACAGGCCAAAGCAAAGTAAACTGCTAGAGTTTATCCATATTGTCTTATTGTTCACAGCGTTAATTATTTCCTGTTTACTAATAGGCCAAAACCGAGTTTCAAAAGGTCAGAAAGCCACAGACATTCTTTCACACGTGCCTCCATCAGAGTGTGTTATATATGTCTGGAGGTGATATCCTCTGTTTGAATGCAGATGACCTTTAACCTATTACCAAAAATCACTTCCACATGAACTGCACAGTGTGTACGTATATACGTGTTTGTCTCATCTAAAATTGTTGCCGATGGTATGAAGAAATTGAGAGTAAAATACTATTGATTTATTCATAAAGAAACAATTTAGCATTTTCCAAAAATGCAGCCTTATTTCTCTTTAATATTCTTAATATTCAACAATATTATTGATCTGCCTGCATTGACACCATTGTATGAGAACTGAACTGAGCTGATGATGATCACTGTTTTTTCCAGAGCTGCTGCATAAAAATGAACTAAATTAATAACTAATGATTTTTACAACCGAAATGAGTCACTAACTTAACTTAATCTGCTGTACAGCCAAAATAATCTTTGTTACATTATTTTCCTGTTATCACTTTAAAGCTGATTTCAAACAATCTGTATTGTAAATACAGATAAAGGTAACTTGACTTTTGATTGATTTTTATCAACTATTTTTTATAGAAGATTTAAATCAAAATAATGTTTTAAAATATTTGTAAATATTGTTTAAATCAACTACAATGTAATTTCTAAATATATATAAGCTGTTATTTGTCATCTCATGTCATCTCAGTGTCTTGACATTTATAAAAAAAGCACTAAACCGGATAAAAGTAAATACACACAAGTATAGTTACATAACTTTAACATTATACATGCTAACAGGACTAATGTTAAAAAAAAAATAATTGACTTGTTATTATTGTTCTTATATTGATGAAATAGGATTACAAAGATTTTATTGACAGTAAATGGAAGTCTATGGTGCAAGGAACTGCAACGAAATACACATTTAAATATAAACTTATTTGAAAGTATATATATATGTAAACAAATGTAAACATGTTTTTACATTACTTTAACTCATCAAAATAAGTTGAGCAATTTTCAACTTTTTTTTATAAGCTCTACAAGATTCAACTATTTTTTTTAGTCAGTTTAATGTAGTTTAAGTTGAAATGACACATCTAAATTGACTGTACTTAATTTAAGGCAGCAACTTTTTTTTACAGTGTTATGAGAAAAAAAACAACTAAAATTAACTATTTTTATGTTACCTTATATTCTGCATCTTCTGTCATTACCATGCAAAGCTGGAAACCAATATGCAAATGCAAAATACCAGATTATTCTGTTCATGTGCAGAATAATCCACTCATATGGATTCCGTTTGGCCTAAAACAGTAGTTTCACAGCTAAAATTATTATTAAGATGAAAGTTTTAGCTGAAATAACACACATCTTTGTACGAATGAATTAATAAACTTAATAAACGAAAACTCATTTTTGTCTTGTCCCATAAACTTCCATTCAAGGGATGAGTCAAAATTTCTCCCAGCAGGCAAAGACGCTGTCAGTGAGCTTACCGAACACAGAACATTCTGTGTTCTGTGAACATCTGATCTCAGGCATAAGCAGGTGAACAGGTGTGTAAAGCCCAAAAGCATCTACAAACTCTTGAAATGTGCCTCAGTCCATGTTTGCACTGCACGTCTGAGCAGAAAGCTCATTTGCAGGTCACATTTGAGCCTCAGATGGAAGTTTAGATGCTCTAGCCAATACAAAACACAAGCATACACACTTCAGTGTGTGTGTGTGTGTGTGTGTGTGTGTTTGACGGAGGCCAGTGCGAACATGTGCAGCTGGCATGGACTTCTCTGGTCTGGCATGCGTGTGTGTTGCTGCCTGCTGGCCGCTGGCTTTCCCAGGCCCGCACCGCTCTCAGACTGTGTCAGTATGATGGATGGTTTGGGTTAGACGGGGGCAGCACTCGCACCTCTCTCGCTCCTCTCCTGTGGGACGTCCTGAAGACTGCAAGTGTGTGAGAGAGAGTTGTGAGTGTGTGATGTCCCGCAGACTGACAGTCACATTGTGGCGCCCCAAACAGGCCGACTCCGCCCGCTGGCATGAGTGTCTGCTGAACCACCTCCATCACACACACACACACACACACACATTTTGAATACATATAGTACATGCTAAAAATTAGATATACTCACACGACATATTTCTGAATCGTTCGTAAAAATCAGTCTTGACAGGGATTTATGATAGATTTAACTGTCAAATAATTCAACTGATTAGATTGATTTCTGAAGGATCGTGTGACACTGAAGAAGTCATTTTAATATAAGAATATTATATTGCTTGGAATGTTTTCAATCCATCCTAATGAACTGGATGCATCAAGTTGTTAACCCACTGAACTAACATCTGTTGCTATATCATGCCTGAATTTGGCCTGGCACTGTAGCTTCCAAGCCTGGCAAAACCACTGGCCTGTCTGGGATAGATGTTGAGTGAAGGGGGCATGTTCCTCCCTGTCCGGTGGGGTTGGGTGTAGCTTTAGTTGATGTGCTAACACATTAGCACTCTCACACTACGAAAGTTTCAAGATGCTAATCAAAAGGGTGTGAAGTTCTGTCATCAAATACAGGATAACACACACGTTTTATATATCACTCCCATCTCTGGCAGTCCCGACGGGCTGACAGGTTGATTTTGGTATCGTCATGGTGACTGACGCGACCGCACCCCCAAACCAGTCACTGCTCCTTTTCTTCGTCGGACGCTAACGGAGGACTGTTATCGCACGGAAAGAGGCCTCGGCCAACTCAAACACATTTAATGCACTGTCCACAGAGTGTTTAGAGAGATAATATACATTCAGAGTACACACACACACACTGGTTTGTCATGGCATGGCCGCATCATTGTCTGGAAGAGGTGGTGCTGAGCGCTAGATGATTATCTGTGCAGTAACGAAGAAAAATAGCAAAGAAAAACAAACTGGACAAATTCCATGGCCCTCAACACTGACTGACTCATTACGGCCAATCACATCATACATCTATATATAACCCACGGCCTGTCAAAGCAGCAGTTTTTCTTCACAGATTGTTCAATGAAAAAACTATTTGATAAAGCTAGGTCAGAAATTTTCCCCCGAGGTCTGAAAAAAAAAAAATGTTTACAAAATGCATTTCTTAGATTCATAATTTTTCTTAGATTCATTTTTGTCAAAGTAAGAAATTGGTAATCATTTTTATATTATTACTGTTTTGGTTTGCTTTCTAAGACCGGTCAGAAATCATGACATTAATCACAGTTATTTTATTTTATTGACAGCAGTAGTTTTAACACTGGAAAATAAAAAGTAAAATGTAAAAAATCTAATATTACCCAAATAGAGGGGAAATGCTGCCAACCCATATATAAAAATAATAGCCTAACGTAATAAAATATAATCTAATATATAAAAAACTAAATTATATATAAAAAAAAAAAACGGTGTTTATCATTTCACCGTTAACAGTAGAAATGGGCCTTTATGCATGAAAACATTATACAGCAGCCTCTATATTTTGATGAGAGGGGTCTCTCACAATAATATCATCATATGTGAGTGTCTCGGGCATCAAAAAGCTTAAAAGGATAGTTCACCCAAAAATTATCTCATTATGGAAGTCAATGGGGTCCATCAACTGTTTGGTTACCAGCATTCTTCAAAATATCTTCTTTTGTGCTCAGCAGAAGAAAGAAATTCATACAGGTTTGGAACAACTTGAGGGTGAGCAAATAATGAGAGAATTTTCATTTTTGGGTGAACTATCCCTTTATAACACCTGAGCTAACTAATACCTTTGAAAGTGTGTTTATCTAAATTAACATACCATGTACGTATTGTTTGCTTTTTACAAATGTTTATCTACAATGCTTAGTAACTATCGAATACAATGGAGCAATTAGACAAGGGACAGATGTCCATTCATTCACACATAAACACAGGTAGCAGAAGAACACGTAGACGAACGAACACACACACACACACACACACACACACACACGCACACACAGGAAACAGATGTGCATTCTTAAAGTTAAGAACACATACAGGTAGCAAGAATACGCAAAGAGAGAACAGATGTTTTTACATAGACATACAGGAAACAGGTCGGCATTCAGGTAACACACACACGGCTCCTAAGACTGCTCAACACTCACCCCTCACATCAACACCCCTGTGTGTGTGTGTGTGTGTGTGTGTGTGTGTGTGTGTGTGTGCGTGTGTGTGTGTGTGTGTGTGAAGAGTTATAATGAGTGAAAAGTCTTATAGTTTCCAGATGAATCCAGTTTGATTCACATCATTGTGACAGGCAGGCCTTTCATCTGCTGCTGCCCATTACAGATATTACCAGAGACAGAGTCTAATCACCCGCACACACACAAGCATACTTACAAAAGCACATTAGAGTTGCTTGCAAACACTACTATTGGAGAAAAAATGACTTTTGTTATGATCTGTAGTTATACTTAAATGTGCATCAGAGTTGCTTGTTATGATCTGTATGATCTGATAAAACATAGAAATATATTAATAAAAGTACTAAAATGTGTGTGCGCATGTGGGTTTACTTGAGCAAACTATACTTTGAGGGAAAATGTGCCCCCAGAAGTGAGCTAAATCAGACAGAATCCCCAATGGGGACATCCAGTAACATAATTGACACCCTCTACCAAAATAAAAACATGATTGAAAAATTCATTCACTTGATAAAACAGCCTTTATAAATGTAAAATTCTTACTTTTTAAAATAAAATAAAATAAATAATTGTTATTGAAATTATTTATGTATTTTTCCAAATGATGACATCCCTAAATGTCCTTAGGATTTGTCAGATTTAACTCATGACGTGCCCAAAATATAGCGGAGTGCCACACACACACACACACACACACACACACACACACACACAGACACAAGCTTTGATTGCTCTTTGACCCAAAGATTCAGTTCCCCCCTCTCGTCTCTCAGAGAGTATGAGGTTTTCTCTTTATCTCATAAAAATCAAGGGAATGAAGAGGAGTGTCTCTTTCTGAATTACATACTGAGCAAAGACACAAAAACATGGTGAAAACCTGCGTGCTTGAACTCTTTCTGATTCACATCAGCGCGTGTGTGTGTGTTTTGTCTCACACAGATACCCCAGCACACATAGTCTAATAGCTGGGGAATGCTGGGTATATACTCAAAGAATCTGTGGTTTTGTGTGGGCCAGTGGTTGAGCCCACTCTGCCGAGAGCAGGGGTCATTGACCACTACACTCAAGGGCCCTCTAGCGCACAATGGTCCGTCCCGGGACAAAGTGAGCACTTGAGGAGAGAGAAAGAGAGATGGAGGAAGAGAAAGGAGAGGGACAGCGAGAGGTGCAGGTGTCTAAAGTGAAGAATTGAAAGGACCAAAGAGCTGAAACTCTCATTATTCGTTTACCAATAAGCCCTCTCTCTCAAAGAGGGGCAGCGAGGTGAAAAAAATGCATAATTTGCCACAAGATTTCATTCATTGAACGTTTGAGGGGGTGAAAGGCTTGAAATGAAGAGGAAAATTACTCACCATGAACACACATTCACACACACACACACACACAAAAAAACATGATGCACACAAACAGTGGCGCTGCTCCCAGAGGGCCTATCTGGTCCCGTTCCACACGTTTACACTGAAAAACGGCTGTTTTGGGCCAGACTGGTAGGGAAGTAGTATCGCGTTCTTGCATTCAAACTATCTATACCTAAAGCACATCACACCTTTAGCAACATAAGAGAACATTTTGATAAAATAGTCAAGAGTCGAATTGTTATGGCAAGGCGACAGGGTCAGAGTATCTCTGAAATGGGAAGGCTTTGGGTTTGCTCCCGGTCAGCAGGGGTGAGAATTTACCAACAGTGTCTGATGAGAGACACCACAAATCGGTGACAGGGTGTTGGGCGCCCAAAGCTCATCGATGCAAGAGGGCAACAAAGGCTATCCTGTCCGAAACGGGTAGAAGTTCTACTGTGGCACAAATCACACAACATTTTAATGATGGATGTGGGAGGAATGTGTCACAACACACAGTGAATCACACTCTGCTGTGTATAGGGGTGAGGAGTGCAGACCTATCAAGAGAGCCCACGATGACCCCTATCCACCATCGAGGCACGTGAGCGTCAGAACTGGATCTTGGAGCAGTGGAAGAAGATCGCCTGGTCCGATGAGTCCCATTTTCTTTTACATCACGCGGATGGCTGTGTACGGGTGCGCTGTTTGCTTGGGGAAGTGATGTACCAGGATGCACTGTGGGACGACAACAAGCCGGTGCAGGGAGTGTAACGCTCAGGGCAATGTTCTGCTGGGAAACCCTGTGTCTGGCCATTCATGTGCCACCTACTTAAACATTGTTGCAGACCAGGTACATCCCTTCATGAGAATGACGTTCCCTGGTGGAAGTAGCGCGCTGTCACACTGCACACATTGTTCAGGAATGGTTTGAGGAACATGATGAAGAGCTCAAGGTGTTGCCCTGGCCTCCAAAATTGCACTAAATCTCAATTCACTTGACCAACAAGTTCAATCCATGGCGGTCCCACCTCCAGGCAACCTACAGGACTTGAAGGATCTGGTGCTGACGTCTTGGTGCCAGATAACACAGGAACCCTTCAGGAGTCTCATATAGTCCGCGCCACAGCAGGTCGACACTGTTTTGGCAGCAGTGTGTGTGTGTGTGTGTGTGTGTGTGTGTGTAATCAAAAAAATTACATAAAAAAAATAAAATAAATGTAATAACATTAAACTAAATAAAAAAAAAACAGTCAGTTTATTATGGCACAACAATGCTAAATTACTTCAGATGTTCAAATACGTTAGCATAGCAATCATTGTGTTACATCATCACTAAGAGATTTCCAACCAAAACAGCATGTCAGTAAATTTAAATTCATCATGCTCTGAAACTTGACATGCACACCATCACATCTGACGCCTACACACATACACACGTGCATGCAGATATTATCTTTTAGAATCATCCTCTGGCCAAATACACATGGGGGCCAGGAAATGGCTTTTGCCCCTTGACCCCGTGACCTTAGCTCTGAGGTCAGGCCACATTTGTAGTAATTGCACTCTATCATATTTCTGGCCTGGAAAAAAAGTGGCCATGTAAACAAACCTCGGTGGACATGTGTCATCCATCCATCTGCTGGATAAGATCGCGGATCCTCAGAAGACAAACACTGGAGGATCACAAATCAGGGCTCAGGGCGCTCACACAACCGTAAATTTAACCCAGGAGCCCTTTTTAGCCAGCAAGCCTCTCTTTAAAACAGCATCAAAATCTGCCAGTGAGAACATCCTGAAATATGCAGCACACACACACACACACAGTAAATGCTTTCCACAGGCCAGCAGCATCCTCCACCCAGTGAGCACAGACCACCGACAGCAGACTAGAATAGAGTCACTGACAGACGTATGAATATATATACTGTAAATTCTGTAAATATGTTAAGTAAAGAGACAGAAAGAGAAAGAAAAAGGAGAGAGAGGCAATGGGCCTCTACTGGAGCAATTCTGTCCTCGCATAAAGTGTCTTCCTCACACTTAACCATTGAGCTATAGCTATCTTTAAGTCATGATGAAATGAATGTATTAATGAAATAAACACGTATGAATGCAACATTGACTGTTCATTTTGTTGCGTAAAGAGTACTAGTGCCTATGTTTCTTGGCATAGCAAGAAAGCAATTGTTTTGCTGACATTAAATTTAAAGCAGTGTTCTGCAGTGACATGCTCCATTTACTAAATTGGAAAAAAATCTAATTTTATTTTTAATTAAAAAATGAATTTGGCACAAGACTATTTAAGTTAACTGCACAAAAACAAAGTGATTGAAATACTGAAAAACGGTAACAACATCTAAATTATGCAATATATCACGTGCAAAATTAATTTAAATGTAAACCACATTGATTTTGGGAGAAATAAAAGTTCAAGGAACACACCATGCCAACTATGAAATATGAAATTGCCCAACGCTTCCATTTTGTGGTGACCAACATCACAATTACAGCTTCCAAATTCATAAATAGGAACTTCTTATGATAATCTAAAATATCTATTCATCTGTGAGAGGAAATAAACCAGGGGTCGGAAACCTATGACACGTGTGGGGACAATCACTCAACACCATTTCTGAACATTTTCGCCTAAAACTGCAGTGTACTAAAGAAAATCTCAAATGCAGTTTTAAACCGCCCATAATTTCTACCGTCACAAACACGTAACGAATCATGTCAATGAGTGGGCAGGGCTTTTCTCCACAGACTTTCTACACTCTTAGAAAAAAAGGGTTCAATGTGGTTCTTTACTCAACTCCAAAGAACCTTTTATGCTAAAAAGGTTCTAGAATGACAAGAAAGAACCCTTTTGGCACAAAGGTTCTTTATAGGCTATTATTCATTAATATATTACATTATTCTGTAGTTGTAATTAAATGATTGTTTATTAATCTGTTGTAGCAACTTAATATCACATTTTAATCATGCTGATATTTGGAGGAGAAATGGCATACTTCGTGTGATATTGTCTTGATTAACTACATAAAATGATATAAATATATAAACTTTCTAACCCCCATATCTTGAATTTTGTGATCATTCACATGCATTCATAAATACCTTTTAGGGTCTTGATGTTTGTCAATAATATGAAATATTTAATTCGGAAAGGACAAATGATAATGAATGAACCCCTAAAAGGTTCCATATAGAACCTTTTTTTTTTTATTGAACCCTTAAAAAGGGTTCTGTATAGAACCTTTTAGGGGTTCCAAATACGTAGCGCCTATAGAACCTTTTAAGGTTCTATAAAGAACCTTTTCTTCTAAGAGTGTATGATGTTCAAAGCATTTCTAAGAATTCAGATTTTTAGAAGGAAGCTGTCTAACTCTGAGATGGCAAACGGGAACATGGTTTGTGTAACATTAGCAACACATTAGCAGCTTTTTGATAACATAGTCAAGCCAAAGGCTAATCATATCAATTACCGTTATGTGCATAAATGCATTACCATTCTGATACATCGACTTGTAAACCCAGGGAAATGCACTCTTCCTCTTCTTCTTCTTCTTCTGAATCAGTTTCTGGTTCAAACATATGGATGAATTAAACCACTATTTCCACCTGGCATTGTGTAGTGTTTACTAAAGTTGACGTGGAGACATTCCAGTTCTGTGGAAAACAGCAGATCTTTGCAGATTCCACATGGGACTGGTAGAGTTACGTTTTGTCAAAATAATTCTGCTATCAAATATGTGTTAGTGTGATTATGGCTGCATCACCCCTCAGAAACACGTCTGTCCCGGTTCATGAGCCCCAGTTCCCGGTTCTCTTTCTGCCTCCCTTCCCAGCAAGCATTTCAAATAACCACTGTTTCCACTCATCTGTGTGACTTTTGTCTTGCATCTTTGTCCTTTTATTCTTCTTTTAACTTTCACTTTTTTTCTCCCACTTTCACTTGCTATATTTTTCTATGCGTTTTACCGCCCTTCCTCATTCGTTGAGGCGTATTCTCTCTCTCCGTCTCTTTGGTTCGCTCTGTCCCTCCTGCATTGCTAAATGTTTCTTTTGTTTTCATATCTCTCTCCTGCTCTTTGTGAATTAGGCAGTAAATATTGACACAGACACGCTGCGTCCGCTTGGCCAAATCAGTTGGAATTACCACATTAAACCAGGCGAGAACGCGAGGCAGGCGGAGAGAGAAATCACGCTATCCTCCTGGATTTGTCCAAATTCAGCTGATGCAAAACAAGGAATTAATTTGGACTTGGGAGCGGCCTACCGCGGGCCTGTCGGGACCGCGTCCGCACTTGACAAAGATGAATGGCACCATTCCAACTGAATAGTAATTTCACTTTTTGTTTGCGTGTATGTGTGTGCGCAGTCGTGAATACGTGGGTTGCTCGTCGGTGCTCTAGAGTCGAAGCGAGCGGACACAAAAGCAAAGTCAGCCAATCCCGCAGAGGCTCTTACCTGTCCGTCACACACCCAGGCATTGTTTACTAATCATCTGATGTTGATTGGTTTGAGAGCAGGGCTGGGGGGCGGAGTCAGGACAGAGGGGAAGGTTAAGTCTTAACCTTGAGGAGATCTGCTATCTATTCACAAGCAGGATTCATGGCCTCTAAAGCAAAAGAGAGATAGGGAGAACGGAGAAAAACTTTTTTTTCAATCCGCTCGAGGGGTGTGTGGAGTGACACAAAACGTGTCACATTCAGAGAGTGAATCCACTGGAAGAAATTCAGACGAACACCCAAAAGCATAATCTTCGGCCCGGGCCGATAGAAATGGTAATTGCGGGTGAGGATGGTTTTTTGAAGGCTGAGCCGTGCACGGACAGAATGTCCATTTAGAGTAAAAGGACCCAACCAAACAGGCCCTTCTCCACTCCTTTGTTCCCCTCAACAGGCCTTCACATGTTTACGGAAAAAGAACCTTCAAATCCACTCAGCGTCCACAACACAATGTGCCACCTAACCCTGGCTCACGGATGAGAGGACAGGAGACGAGAAAAGAGAGGGAACCGGGAAGAAAGAAGATTCTTATTTCTTAGACCAGAGGCTTTAACTGGTTTGGCTTCAGGACACACATCAAAAAAGTCCTTAAAGTTATCATTAACTGCTTACGTTCAATAATATTCAAAAATATTAACAACAAAACACGTCCGGAAAATTTTGTAAATGCACATTCAGATCCCAGTCTAATTAAACACTGCCGAATTATTATTATGTGTTATTATTAACCACATGCAATATATATATTATATTAAATGTAATTAAATAATCAAATTAAATGCATCAGTATAAATAAATATAAAATAAGACATTACATACAGTAAGAGTGTGGGGATATAAAATGAATGAAGATAACATAACATGGAAAAATGGTTTTGGTAGAATTTGGTGATAAATGTTTCAGTTCATTTCTAGATCTCTGATTTTTTTTAAATTCTTTTTTGCATACTCATCTTGGCAAATCTAAGCACATTTTGATACATTAATGTGATCTCTTCTGTAACTCTACAGGTGAAAAATGTGAGATTCCTGCTTTTTTTCTCAATGGCGGAAACAAGCTTCCATAAGAAACAACGGAGTTATTAAAGAGATCTAATTTGTCAAATTTGCTTCCTACAGGCTTGCTCTTTTCCTTCCTCAAGACTTTTCCTGCCATCCCTAAAGACTCTATAACACACATGACCTAGTTCAAACACACACAAACACACACACACACACACACACACGTCACAGGACAGTCCAAATGGACCGATGAGTTCTCCAGCACAGCATGATTACATCACTTAAATTGAATCCCCAACACACACACTTACCCTGAACCACTCGACACTCTGACACAGCCCAAAAGAGCCAGGCCATGTACTGACCCACTGGGGTTAAAGGTTAAAGTTGACAGCCACTGAGAAGATGGACGTCTCATTTAGAGTTTGTGACTCTGTAAATGGTAAAAAAAAAACAGACAGACAAGTATGTACAAATGTGTACATGCAAACACACTTAGATGCCTCGAGCAATGGCAGGCGCGCACACACACACACACACACACACTGAGATGAGTCCTGCTGCTTAACCCTCGCGGTTCGTTCGTCAGCTCACTCTGAGAACGTGCAGCACTTAAACTTTCCCCTTTTCAAACAGCCCGAGACAAAAAGCGCGAGACACCAGCAGGCAGCCCGGGAGCACACAGACGGCTGAACAGGAACAAGAGGCACATCCACAAAAAAGAAAGAGCCCCCCCACCACCCAACACACACACACACAAACGCATGTCCATACACAATGTGCCCCCTCTAGTAAAGTCTACTCCTGCACCCTGCAGATTGACTGCACACAGATCACTCAGAAAGAACTGATACATGAGACAGCACTCTATTTGACCATAAAAAAGAACGAATAAGAAAGAAAACTATTAACATAAAAAAAACAATAGATAGACCTACAGATGGATAGAAAATAAGACAGAACAATAGATAGAACAAAAGATATAAAAAAGATACAATTCAAGATTGAACGATGGAAAGATAGAATCATTGATAAATAGAATTATGGATAGATAGATAAATAGATAGAATGAAAGATGAAGGATAATGATGGACATAATAGATAGAACAATGAATAGGTAGAACAAAAGATGATACATAGATGAAACGAAAGACAGAACTTTAACTATAGAATTATGGATTGACAGAACCCACCATAGAACATTAGATAGAACTCAGGGTGTTTATATTTCTCTCTCCATCTTGGCATTTTTATGTACTGTGTACTTCACAGTGAACTGTTTATGTACTTGTACTATGTACTTTTTTGTACTTTTGTGTGTTCTTTACTATACCAATTCTGTACAGTGTCCTTGGGTACCTTGAAAGGCGCTTTTCTAAATAAAATTTATTATTATTATTATTATTAACTCAAGATAGAATGCTGAATAGGTGGAACGCAAGATGGAACGCTAGACAGAATATAGATCGGTGGATAGATAGAATGCAAGATTGAACGATGAATAGATAGAGCAGAATAATGAATGAAATGATGGACAGAGAGAATGAAAGAGAATGATGGATACTATTGGATAGAATGAAAGATATGATGGGTAGATAGAACAAGAGATACAAAGAAAGACAATGCTAGAAAGAAAGATGGATAGACAGAATGATGGCCAGACAGACAGATAGATAGATCTAAGAAACTTTGGCCAGAACTTTGACAGAGGGGGCAAATGATGGATTGACAGTGGGAGATTAAGAGGAAAGAAAGAATGAGTGAAAGAAAGACAGATAGACGGACAGCGAGAAAAGGAAGGGGTGTGGGAGGGTGTGCTGCAGCTGTCCTCTGTCCTCCAAGCCCCAGGTTTCTGTCGTTTGCTGAAAAACACGGTTCATTACATTCCCTCTCTCCATTCCCTCTTTCCTTTCAGTGGAGATAAGCTTCTTAGAGAAGAGGCAGCGGGCGGAGCCGGCCTTTGAGTGACAGCAGGAAGAGACCGGCATTCAGCGCACAATAGCGCTTTAGCAGGGGCTAATCTAAGAGGCGTAGAATGACCTCCACTCACTCTCTCATCTACTAGCCTTTCCCACAGCGAGAGAGAGATGGCAGGACAGTGAGGGGCCCCGTCCCGATGAGTGCAAAGATTGAGAGAGTGACAAAAAGTGTAAAAAGCAGGAGTGTGTGGAAAAAGAGGATTATCAGACAGTGATGGATAGATGGATAGTGCGAGTGAAAAAAAATGCAGGAAAGGAGAGAAGAAAAGTAATAAAAAAAAATAGATTGAAGAGGAGAGAAAGTTAATATAAAATAGAAATAAATGTTTTTGCACAGCAATTTAAATAAATTCTAAAATAAAATTTCAATTTTAAATTCATTTCTATTTAATTTTTTTATTTCAATTTCTGTGCAAGAACAACATTTGTTTATATTTTATATATAATAATATACATGTATTACTTTTTTCGTGCGGGAACATTTATCTTTGTCTCCAAGCATATAAATATGTATTCCTCTTTTATTCATACTCTGTCTTTCATACAATTGTGTGTGATGGTTGAGCGGTTTGGGGTTGATGGAGGAGCAGGTGGACATTCTGCTTACGTGCCCTCTGTGCTGCTGCTCTGCCACAGCCAATCAGATCAACCGTAAAGGGGCCAATCAGCCAATCAGCATGCAGTATTTAGAAGTCACTACCATCACAGATCGTAATCTCTTCATAACTGAAGAAAAGACACTTTTACTCTCATGCACCCATAGTGAGGAAGACAAAGAAGTGGAGTGTCATGTTTTCTCAGAAATATTATGGGTGCAAAAACAAGGTAAACCTTTTCTTTATGATGACAGTAAGGCCGACACATACTCAAGTATGCAAGTACGTAAATGCAAAAGCTTATTTTTTCATGCATTGTTCAATTTCAAAATGTGTCAGAACATAATTCATTTATTCATTATTAGTAACAATGGTATCTCTATCGCCCCCTTGAGCACAGAGGTTCGTGACAGACACAGAACTTACAAATGTGAAGTATGTACAACGGAACATGCAATTGAAATATGTTGGCCAAAGTCTAACCGCATCATTTGAAATAAACAGTGTCTTACTGTGATTTATTTTTATTAAATAATCAGTGTGGCTTGAGGTGTTGGATTATTTGAGAAATGGTTAACACTCCTGTTAGGTTTGTTTAATTTGGTTGAAGTGTTTTAAATATACACTACACACACACACACACACACATACACGAGTGGTGAAGGAGTTGTCTTTAACTCTCACCGGCTGACAGAAGTTGGATGAAGATTAGGTTGAAATCTAAAACTGAGGATGCGCTTCACACAAACACACACAACTCAGTCAAAACTAAATTCTGTGTTCAGACTGCTAATCTTTACCAATTTTTTAGATTCCTATTTTTTAGATTCCTGTTCTTTCTGACAACAAAGCACTTAAATGTGACAAGCTCATAATCACAACTTCAGAAGTGGGAAGTAGGAAATTTCCGATTGTGTGACAGAGACAGCAATAAAATGATGAAAAACAGAAAGTAGTATGCTAGAAAGCTATTCCAAAATTAGCTTCACAGGTAAAAAAGTCGCCCCCTTTGAGCACAGGTCGTGTGTGTTTTTGTCTAGTGTCAGTTTGGTCTTTGTGCTCCTCTGTTTCCACCCAACACACACACACACACACAAATACACAAGCCAGGTCTCGACCACCAAGGTGGCTATTGAACAGGTATGGTTGTTTTAAGTCACATGTCAGCCATATTGAAGAAGGGTGCCCTCTGAGTTTGAGTGTATATGTACGTTTGTGAATTTTAAAGTTACAAATGCATTTGACAAATCAGGTTGTACTTCTTTTAAAAATGTCACAATCATGCATCATTTGTAAATGTGTATATGTGAGTTTTTGCCATGAATAAGAGAACTAAAATGCATTTTTTATTTTATATGTGGCTGTTGGTGTGTAAAGGTGTGTGTGGACAAGTACATGCTTGAGGTGTGTGTGTGTGTGTGTGTGTTAATCACGCCAGTGTGAATGAATAGAGCTCCTGTTCTCTAATGGCTTTATGCAGAGATGTTTAATGTCAGGAAACACCCGTCATGTACATGCCAAACACACACACACACACACACACACACATCCAGCAATCTGAAAGATCCCCATCTAAAATGCCTCATGCACACATTTTTGGGGAATTCAGAAAAGATACGTAAAGATAGTTCACAAATTATTCAAAGGAAAGTTTTTTGTTTACAGAGTATAGAGTTTATAAAGTGTGTGTACGTGTGTGTTTTGTAATGGGTTTTAAGTGGTATGTGGGGCCCTTTGTGATTTATACCTGCAAATATGAAGAGACGGAGCATGATGTGTGTGTGTGTGTGTGTGTGTGCGTGTGTGTGTGTAGACAGAGGAGCTTATATCACGGCCTCATATTAAATGCAGGTTTGAAAGTTTTCACTAGAGCTGGATAATGAGCTTGACCTCTGACACACAGCTGATGACTTCCATACCTGTGAGAGCGTGTGTTTGAGTGAACACTGCAAAATCCATGAGCTTTTGTGCCCGAGACCACATGTGCCAAAGTTTGTCGACATGTGTACCCAATGAGATTTGTGTGTGTTGGTGTCTGACACGGACATGAGTAATGAAGTCTACGGACAGAAATAATTGGACCGAAATTACAAAAAGACTAGTAAAAGAGAGAACAATAAAAATAAAAAAAGTAAAAAGTGAAACGTAAAACATGGCATGATGAAATATTGCGGGAAAAACTAGAGTAAGTGCAGAACAGAACGAGACGAGGGTGAATTAGAATGAGTAATGCGAACCGACGCTGGGGTCTGTCCTCTTGAAACGCTTAGTCTGAAGAATTCAACCAGTGGTTTGTGAATATATTACAATATTTCAGCACATAAATACACTCTGTTGCTATATTATATGCAGGGCTGTCATGTGCTTAACACATTTTTTGAAGGGAAACCACTAAATTCAACAACAACAAAAAAATGGCACTGGGTAAATAAAACATTTGTAAGGGTTCATCAAAATCAGCCCACTAAAGACTGAGTCATATAATATTAATATATGCTGATTTTATTAATAAAGAACAATGAAAGGGGAAAAGTGCTTAATTGTCATGAAAATAATGTAAAAATCGTCCTAAAAAACATTTCATTAAGATTTTAAAGATTCACCCAGTGTTATTTCTAATTAACACTAAATCATCTTAATATAATTCCTTCTCTTATGCCGGTAATACAGAATTTACGTTTTTAAAAGCTAGACAAACATTCAGCCAGCTTCATGGCGAAAAAATGCTTCTAACAATGCTAGGTCAAATGTTGATCTTTGCCAGTGTGTATTCACTGCCAATAGTCAGAAATCATAAAACATGAAGAATGAGATGAATATAAAAAAATAAAGTCATCAGGTGAGATTTTTGATGCAACGTGATACGCCATGTATTGACTTACAACAACAGTTTCTGGAAATGTTCCAAATGTAAATGATTCCAAAAACGCTGTCATCATTTACTCAAACATACGTAACTTTCTTTCTTTTGTGGAACACAAAAGGAGCTGTTTTGAACAACATTCACATTGTTCTTTACGATACAACAACTGTGACGCTTCAAAAAAGTCCAAACGATTCTTCTGAATCCATATGATAGTTTTGTGGGATGAACAGACTGGAAAAGTTGTTATTCACTGAAAATACTGGCAGCCACACTAGTTCATGAGAAAGCATTAGACAAGCTCTATATCTGATATGAGTGAGTGAATTAGTATGAGTGAATTAGTTGGTTGATTAAGTGCACAAAACCAGTTTGAATGATTCAGTACTCAAGTTCACCTCACTGAATCCATGTTCCAGTCATAGCAGTTAAAGTCAGCATGACACGGTAGTTGCAATGGTCTTTTCTTATCTACTTGACTTATCGAACAAGAAAAAAAAATGAGAGACAGGACTTTATTTTGTCTATTGGGAATTGATTGGATCGTTTGCTATTGGTCGATCTCATGTGAGTGACAGGTTGTCCTGACCTCACACTAAAAAACACAAAATAGAGATGTCACTACAAGAGGGAAGGGAAGTTATTTTGATTAAAGATTATGAGGACACATAATTTAAGAAAATAATAATGATGTGCACTGATAAATCTTTTATAATAAACACTGCAACATCCAATACAAAATAAGAATTGTACATTTTGATTTCCTTGTGACTATTACATTTTTTTTTTAATTAAAATTATCATTGAATAACAGCTTAAATTTCAGTTTAAAACTATTGTTCAACTTCAGAAGACTTGGAATATAGTACATAATATGTCATAACGACCACTTATGATAATATGATATTTTGCATTAGGTGCATCTGTGTGCTTTTTGATACTTTAAAGCTCTTCCAATTAGTGTTATTGTTGTAAATATACTAAAAGAAATGAGCAGTTCAATATTCAAAAGTTCTTCTTTCATGTTCCACGGTGGATAGAAAATCACACAGGTTTACCGTAGAACAACCAGAGGTTGAGTAAATCATGACAAAACTTTCATTTTTTTGTGAACGATCCCTTTAAGAACAACAGAGATTAATTCAGGCCAATGTTAAGACCAATAGCAGTATGTACACCAAAGGTCACAGATCCTTGACCCTTTGACCCCTGTCAGACCCTAAGAAAGAATGACAGACACCTCTCTCTCTCTATCTCTCTCTCACGCGCTTTCCACGTCTATCTCATTCTCCCTTTTTTTCCACAAAACCGGCCGATTAAATATATTAATCCTTTTTCTCACCCCCAGCCGACCTCCACCCACACACAGAGACAGACACATCAATGAATGTGCTGCTGAGTCCAGACAAATCAATACATCCCAGAGTTCTGTGTAGCTTAAGACGTACACATACATTAATCAAACTATTACAACAACGAAACACGCAAACATACACGCAGTATTGACCGCAGCTATAATCATGTCATGTCATGGTTTTGACATTCTGACTCTACAATCAAACAGGATGTACACTTGTACGCATGACACACACACAAACACACATCAGCTGGATCACTTCTCACCTCGCCTGCACGCCGGCCAATCAGCGCAGCTGCTGAAATGAGAATTGCATTAACATCCACAATGCTTTGCGTGCGTTGCCGTGAGCGCGGGGAATACCTGTAATAGAATTTCCCCTCCTTCCCCTTCCTCGCCCACTCCCTCTTTAAACATTTACACTCGTCCGCCCGCTCCCTCGCTCCTGATCAAATCAGGGAGAAGAGAAATTACATTTCTCCATAGCGCCACTCCGATCCAAACACTCCCATTTGCTGGATTAGCGCTTCGGTCCGGGCGGAATTCTGCTCCAGAGCGATCCGATTAAACGGCGACATCAAATAAAATAGCAAGACGTGAGTGAAATATCATTCGATATCGTCTTTTTCTCTTTCTTTTGTCTGACAAGTTTGATAATGCTCAGTTTCGTGCATCTGGTTGAACGTTACAAGAATATTCGGAATCAAGTTTCGCACCTCACATGGCTGCACTTGAATTAGTTCAATTAAAAAAAGTTGTTTTGTTTTCAAACTAAAACTTTTGGTGAGGAATGTTTATTTAATTCTTGGAGTTCATCAGTCATCATTGTTCCTAAAAATGAGAGTGAGTTATGGTTAAAGAACAGATTTATGTATGTGGGACCAGCAGAGATGAGGGAGTCCAAGATGAAGAGATAAAAACATGGGGAGGGTTTGAAAGAAATAGAGACTGAGCCAGTGGGAACCCTGGTGTTCATGGTCAGTTCATCAAACTGAAGAGGTCAAAGGTCAGTGACAAGGAACTGGAGTCACAGGGATTTTTTGTCTTTATCAAGGACAGTGCAGTCATCTTATTAATAGGCTCTGACAGTCTATACATATTACTGTTTAAAGTTATATTATATTATGTTATACACAAAACATTGTTCAAATGTTGTATTTCAAGACATATGTCTTTTTGACATATGTCATGTCTTTTATATGGTTTTTGTACTTGAAAAGCTCACGTGTGTAGGACTAATTTCTTACGATTGTCAACCTAAGCCTCCATTGCTAACAAAACTAGTAACTTTTAGAGCTAGTAACAAAGGCTTTAGCCAGTGATAGCAGACTAATGCAGTTATTAATGCAGAGAGAGAGAGAGAGAGAGAGAAGACAGAGTGAGAGAGATTAAGTGCGTGTGAATTACCTCATCCTAATAGCAAAACTGTAAGTTTATTTGCTCCAAGAACAGCAACATAATTACATTGCTAGTGAGAAATGTCATGTAGCTTTTAAGTTGTTAAACTATTTTACTGATAAAATCATCATAGCAGCGCGGACAACACGTTTCTGTGCGAGTGTGTGTCTGTACTGTATGAGTGTGCGTTTGAGTGGGGGAGAGAGCGGGAGAAAGACAGTATGTGCTGTCTGTAACTTGTAGTCTGTAAGGACTTTTAAAATAACTGAAATCATTTGGCGAACTGTAATGCGGTCAAGACCCGCCTGGAAAATAATTGCACACCTTAGAACGTTCGTCAACCAATCAGATTCAAGCATTCAACTGCCCCGTAGTATATATTCTATTATTAAAATAGACATTATTAAATAAAAAAATTTATTTAAAATAGACATCTCTTGCAAAAATCTCTGCAGTCGCTTTTGTTCAATTGATTGCATCCTTGATAATTGAATAAAAGTATTAATTGCTTTTAAAACTTTTTTTTGGACTGAAATCAATGTATAACCGTCTTATTTTACCCTATGCTCTCATGGTCTGTGCTTGTGTTTCTCTTTTCTGTGTCTCTCCCCATCCAATTCCCTCTCTTTCCCCTCTCTGTGACACATGGAATGCTTGAGCAGACCAGCGGCCAGAACTGTTGTCAGGCCCATCAACAGGCCTGGTTATATTCAGCTAATGTTGAGAGAACGCTGGCAGAGTGACATTCATTGGCATATGAAACATGATATCGCTCATAAAGTGTGAGGAATGTCTTCAGTTAACGGGGTTCTGTCTGTCTTTAGGGAGTCATGTAAACATGGGAAGGTCCTAACTACCACGGGTCGTTTCCAAAAGCAGCCAGGACCTTCTAAAGGGGGATGAACTGAACCTATTGGTGCCATAGTGACCTGGTTTCCAGGAAGTACATTTAGATGGATGCCATGTATTAGAACTACACATATATGTAAAATCGCAAATAAATACACAAAGAAACAATGAGAGTCTTGTATAGGGAATTTATACGCAGACGTCCACATTAAATTCTCCTAGAGTGTTCTCAATCAAATCTGAGTGATAGATTTTACGAGTGTGTGTGAGCCTTGTTCCACTGGCTCAGGGAAGTTTGTGTGCAGGTGCTCACCTCCTATCTTTGCGCACCTGACAGCCTGTTTGTCAACTGCCCAAAGCTGACCTTCACATCCATAACTACAAACATATCTCTCACTCACACCGAGCTAGCTGATCCTTTTCCGTGCTGGCCTCTCTGGTCTCTCTCTCTCTCTTTGTCATTGATCGCTGATGCGATTGGCTGCTCTCGATGCTCAGTAATGACCTACTGAATGCTCAGATTAAACTGTCAGCTGTCAGCGATTGATGGGCAAACCATGGTACCCACACATACAGAAAGACATACACACACCTGCAGCTGCTGTACGGGACCAGACAGGTGTGACGAAAGTGTGTGTGTGTGTGTGAAGCCACAGAAATCTAGAATATTGCTGGCCCCAAACCAGAGGAGAATATCGGTCTTTGCAATGTACGAATGAGAAAAGGCATAGTTAAAATATCATAAAAGCAGTGCGCCATGTCCCAGGCACTGTTGTTACTCTTTACTAAAACTATTAAAAATCGCTTTGATGAAAAACTTTAACTTAAAAAATGTAAATGAAAATTAGAAATGTTGACTGAAATAAAAAAAAAGTAAAATGACTAAAACTAACACGAAAGCTAAACAAAAATATAAAGAAAACTGAAAAAATAAATAAATGACAAAAGCATGTAACTAAATTGCTAAAACCAACTCAAATTAAAATGTAAATATTATAGATAAACGCTAATTCAATTCTAATATTTGAATAATTCTAAAACAATGCTTAAAATTATTTACTATTTTGTCAAAATAAAGAATTTTACATGCTAACAAGTAAATTTGGGCATCACAACTTTGCAATGTACTGTATAAAATGGATCTTCAACCATTTCAAATAGTAATAAAAATCTCTATTATCAATTTATCATCCAAATGATCATTAAGAACACCTCAACTTATATTCTTGAAATGAGAAACTGTCTTCATCTGTATGACAAAAATATATTAATACAAGAATATTTTGAATATATTCCATCAGCCTGAACAAGTGAGTCTGCCAGCTTGTCTTCTGGCTACAACCCCAAATTGTGTGTGTGTGTGTGTGTGGTGTTGTGCTTGGCTGACACTTCACTTTATGTCAGCGCAGTATCTCTTTTCACTGACGAATGACATGAGACGTCTCCCTCATTTTCCCAAACTCTCAGCCGTTTGCTCTGAGCTGCACTCCTCCTCCTCAGTCTTTACTCCCCTCATCCGTCTCTCCCAGGAGCCCAGGCCCAGACAGGGAGCTAAATTTAAACTGCAACCCAGGCAGGGCACCAGTGGAGCCGGGGAGATCTGACAGGAGTGTGAATCTCTAGAGAAGTGTGCTTGTGTGAGAGATAGACACCGAGATAAAATTCATTAGCTTCTCTGATGACCCGCTAAACACAAAGTTCCAAAGACGCACATGCGCTCTCTCACACACACATACACACACAGAGATTTACACAGCTCTGCCAGTGACCCAGCAAACACTAGGGTCCACTGACTTGATGTCTGCCTGACAGAGAGAAACTAGGTTGAGGCCCTAAGGAGTCAAACATCTGCTCTATGGGGCCTAGGCTATAGGGAGCAGTGAACTACAGTAAAACAGTGTCAAACACACACACACACACAACAGTGCTCTGTGTCTCCATCTCCCTGCTGCATGGCTGGTCATCTTTCTGGAAAAAAACAGCTAAAACCATCTTAAGGTTGTACCCTGATTTTACATAGTTTTTAGCTAGTCTAAGCTGATCCAAAAAGTCCTAGATGGTTTACCCGCTGGCCTACCTAGTTTTGTCATTGCCAGTTACATTTTACGATAGGCCTATGTTAGTTAATTAATTTAGTATCATGAACAAGCAATGAACAATACTTCAACAACCATCTATATTAACGTTAATTTCTACATAGATTAATGCATTTTAAGATGTATAATTACTATTTTTGATTAAAATAAATTTTTTCAAATTGGATAAGCTGGTATGATCCATTTCCCCCCCTCACAGCATCAAAATAATGTTACAGTATGAAAAATTGGAAATCATTTTGAGATTTGCTGAAGATTACATTTAACAGTTATTGATTTGTTTTTAAATACAAACTTAAATTTTTAAATTATGCCAAAGGTAATCGATAGAACGATTAATAGAACGATAGATAGAACGATAGATAGAACGATAGATAGAACGATAGATAGATAGATAGATAGAACGATAGATAGATAGATAGATGACTGCATGGTTGCCAACAGACTTGACTAGTTTAACAGGCAAAATGTCGATGAAAGAACAGCTTCATTAGTAAGATCATACAGCTAGACCAGCACCAAACCACCACTAACCTAACCAGTGTAAACCAGCCTGAAAATTCATGCACGCCTAAACTGATCTTTTCATAGGGTCTTTGTGTTCTGCAATGGCAATCACAACATTAGCATGTTCCTCTATTGTAACCACACAGCTCCTATCCAGTTACAATGCAATTCACAAATTAACAGAAGGAATATCAGGCCACTTGGAAGGGAAGGGGTGTGTGTGTGTGTTTGTGTGTGTGTGTAGGTGTGTAGAAGACAAGCAGCGTGAAGACCGTGCTCCTGAAACTGTTAGAATAATATTTCTTCAGGGGGAGCGGAGATGCTAACGCTAATCAAAACAGGACATCCTGTAGTCCAGTCTCAGTCTCTCTCTCTCTTTTTCCATCACTTCTTCTCTCCCGCCCTCTCCTTCTGTCCTTCTCCATCTCTCCCTCAGGTTTGTTTTCAGTTTGTTTGTAGATGAGTCACAATCTCAGGAAGCGTCGGGAACAGGGCTCATCAAAGTGCGGAGCGAGGGCCAGATTCCTGGGCTGGGACCAGATTCCGGCCACTGGGAATCTGTGGAATGCCGCTGGGAGAGGAAGGGAATCTCTACTGTCTCTATTGTTCGGCCTCTTCCTCAGTCTATGTGAGGCTGTACGTGTCTCATCTCCGGGTCGAAATGGAAAAGATCCGATTGCGATCGACCAGCTTCACTGCACGTCCGAATTCCCCTTCATAGGTAACACGAATCTCGCTAATCAGAGTTACCTTCCTTTACTCGCTCACTCAAACACACACAAACTCAATCTCATTATGACCCAGTATGACCTGGTATACAGTTGGAGAGGATCACATTAAAACTCTGCACACAATGTTCACACAACACAAACACTGAGAGGTCCAAGATCACAGCGCTCAGGCCAGATCAGACCAGCGAGGGAGGTTGATGGTGATGAAACAAGGAAAGAATCAAGACACAATTGTTTTTCCAGCTCAGAGTGTCACAAGTGCTTACCTGTAAACTACTTGACATTTTAAAGTCGGCATGAAATAAAAGTTACGATCTTTTCTTACCTACTGTGACATTTATCCAAATGAAACAACTTCTCGAACCAGAAAAAATAACTACTTGTTTTTGTCCATTGGGAATGGAGTGAGAACCCGGGAAGACTAGCTCGCCAGGGTCTCCTTCAAGATTTTCCTATGGGCTTTTATAATGAGGTTTTCAATTTAGGGGTAAAATAAAGCCTGTGGTAAACATAACGTGATGATACTCAGATGTTTTGTTCTACAACGTAAACTACACACATTTTGAAGCAGTTATGTTTATATTTGAAAACGTATGTTTCTAATAAGTAAATAGATAAGACGGTTTGGGGTTTACGTTGTACAACAAAACGTCACAGTATCATCAAGTTATGTTTACCTATTGCTTTATTTTACACATAAATTGAAAAACCTCATAATAAAACCACACAGGAAAATCTGGAAGGACCCAGCGGTGAATTCGTCTTCTGTGTTCTGATGTCATCCCTGCTGCACTCTATTGATCACTGGATGGCTGTGGTTCGCTATTGGTCGATCTCATGTGAGTGACAGGTTGTCCCACCCTCACCCCGCATCATCATAAAAATAATAGATGTCGTTGCAAGAGGAAGGGGAAGTTATTTTGATTAAAAATGATGACTCGGGCAAGTCATTAAAAAAAAAAAAAGATATGCACAGATATATTATTTATAATAAATACCTCAATATTCCATTAAAAAAAATAAGAATTGTCAATTTTGATTTTATGGTGACTAACAATCAAAATGGCCATTAGTTAGTTAATACTCCAAGTTAGTGGATTGATAAATCATCACAGGCTGATGGGAGCACTTCCTCACCATTGTTAAAATGCACAGCAGTGGAGAAAACCGTTCTGCCTATTTGTATTACGGTTTACAATAAACTGGCTTATAGAGCAAATATTTTCTCTGTGCTCAAAAAGGTTCAAGTCATTTGCTCATTTATTCAATTAGTTTATGTATACAGGTCATATTTGCTCTCATGTCTTAAAAGCAAACTGAAAGGTCATGCATCTATGAAGAGAGAGCAAAGTAGGCTTATAGAAACAAAGAATTAAGCACTTTTCAAACGGGATTAGTCTTCCAAACAAAGTTTGAGTTACCATTAATAGAGGATGTGTTATTTAATGGATTGAGATTGAGTTAGTAAAGAAAAAAACAGTAATTTGCTCTGCAAGTGTAACAGTGGTTTATGAGAAAATTAATCAAATAAATCATGAACTGAATCAATTTGTGAAAACTTTACCAGACCTCCCATAGAATAATAGGCATGTACAAATAAGGCTTTAGTGTGTGTGTGTGTGTGTGTGTGTGTAATTGACACAGATGAAAAGGTGTGTTGAAATGTCCTCTTGTCTTTCCTGTTCCTTGACCTTCTCGAACAATATGTGCTTAAACTTCTCACTTGAGTTCATCACAACCACGGGGAGGGGGGAGAGAGAGAGAGAGAGAGAGAGAGAGAGAGAGAGAGAGAGAGAGAGAGAGAGAGAGAGAGAGAGAGACCCACACCCTCTGGATATCACACCATGCTGGAACATAAAGATGGGGACTTTCTGAAAAAGAGTGTGTAACCGGCTGTTATCAGGCCACTCACGAAGCAATTGTTGACTGATTCCTGTTGATGGCTGGAATCCAGACAGGCTAACAGAGAGGAGACCCTTGCCAATAATTACTAACACACATACATACATTCATATTAGGAATGGGTAATGATGGTTGACAAGTCACCTACTTTACAGTGTCACATGAGCCTTTATAAATCATCCAAATATGCTAATTCAAGAAACATTTCTTATTATTATCAATCCCAAAAACAGTCATTTTTTTGTGGAAACCATGAATTTTTTTTTTTCAGGATTCTTTGAAGAGTTAGAAAGTTCAAAAGATTTTTTTGAAAATGAAATATTTTGTAACATGATCAAATATCGACTTTATTGAGTAATTTCTTCTCTTCTGTGTCAGTCTCCGAGGCGCGTTCACGAGAGCACCACGATGCATGCGCGTGTTGATGAAGCAGGAGCTGGCGTAGGACCTACAAGCAGAGGAAGACGCGAGGTCACGCATGTGTCGTGGTGCTCTCGTGAACGCGCCTCGGAGACTGATACAGAAGAGAAAAAAATTACTGAATAAAGTCGATATTTTGTTTTTTTGGAGCACAAAAAGTATTCTTGTCACTTGATAAAATTAAGGTTACATCACTGTAGTCACATGGACTATTTTAACAATGTATTTCCTACCTTTTTGGGCCTTCAAAGTGTTCATTAAATAGCTATCAATAGAGCCCCTCCCCTCCTTTCATCAAAAAAAATCTTGGTTTGTGTTCTGAAGATGAACGAAGGTCTTACGGTGAGTAATTAAAAGTAAACGGTGAGGGTGAGAAATTAATAATTTTTGGGTGAACCAACCCTTTAAACCATCAGAATATTATCTGACCGATCCATACAACCACACAAAGATCCTACTCAATTCAAACTTTATGGTAGAAATATTTCTATATATATATATTTTATAATATATTACTATATGCTAGCATTCTATTCTGAATTCAGCTGTTGTTATATTTCTGTTTTCTGTAGATACTTCAGTCATGTAGCCCACAGAAAAAGATGAGCATCAATGTCATGACATTTCATTTACACAGAAGCAAAGCCTTAACCCTGACCTTACCCAAAACTAACTAGTCTTTTCCTGCCTTGCAAAAACTGGTACTTCCTTCAGGAAATGCAAATGTGGTTAGTACCTGCTACAAGACTGTTGGTCGACATCATAGTTGTAATCATTAGCTAAAGTACATTGCCAAAAGGTGCTGTCCTAATGTTGTCTACTCCCTATAAAACATGAGTGGAAGAACAGCAAACCAAGAAAACACAACAACAACTGTGCGAATCCAAGGAGATCCATAAAAAATAAATAATAAAAAAACTCTTTGCACCTCACCAAATACTGTACAATGCAACCTGAAATACACACAGACATAAAAACACAATGCAGGTAACTCTTAGGAATACTGATTCCATCTAAACGCACACAGACAATGGCACAAGGGAGGTGCCCGTCCAACCAACAAGCAGACAAATGAGGTCAACAATACACATGCCCATTAATAAAGTGTGATTTACACACACACACACATACACGTTACAAAAATATGCTTCGTTTCTATTGGGACCGTCTGTAGATAATGACCTCAACCTTGGCACACACCCTGGGCAGACTGTCGGCAGTGCACTGGTGAGCCTTTGTGTGTGTGTTCGTGCATGGGTATGTGTGTGTGTTCATATCTTTATCAGAGACAGTTTGACCTTTGGACTGAGGGCAGGGAGAGCTTTACTCATTGTTCTGTGCTGGTACTGGTTTCCCTGTGGTAAACACAACTGTACGGTTCCCAGGCCTCCCAAACCCGCACACACAAACACACACACACCATTCTCACAATGTCCGTACGGCACCCAGGCTGCGCGTCAGACCCATTCGGACTCGCTTTCACACACCTACACGCACAAACACATTATTAATTCTGTGCAAACATTTAACTCATAGAGAACACACCCCTGAAGACCGCCTGGCACCATAGACTGAATCTTCTAATGACCGACCTGCTTTTTCCTGCAGAAAACCACACTATAGGAACTTGTCCATGCTGGTTCAGACTGATCTCCACTTAATCTATAGAGCTTTAAGGATGTAAACGCTATTGACCTTCCGCTGGTTCTGTAGGAGGCCTTCAGCTCAAATGAGAAGGGAGGAGATGAACATTTGTGCTCTGTACTATTCTGGTACCCTTTTCTTATTGTAAAACGTATTATACTTAGGGTTAACCGTAAGTATTAAACTTCAGCATGCTTGACCCCTCACCTCTTGTGCTACAGACATCAAATTGTGTCTTTTCACTCAGCTTTGAACCCAGGTTCTCTTCTCTTTTTAAACTCTGATTTTACCTTAGTTAAAGCAATGATTCACATGTGTAATTTAGAATTCAAACACTTGCACTTTTGACCCTGGGTTATGAAAACCTGCTCTGCAGGTTCAGCACCGCTGTTGCAAATGGTATATATATGAAACCATGCAGTGGCCAGTCGTTTAGTACCAAGCAACCAATCATAAACTGAACAGCACTTGTCTCATTAAACATTCATGAGCATTGTAAGGTCACAGAACTTTCACACGCTATTTTTTTTTTCAGCATTTGAGGGAAATCAAAATGACAAATCAGAATGAGTTAACAAAAATGAAGTCTATTTAATACCATTTGGATGGTACAGTGAAAAATATGCAAGCTCGATTGATAAACAAGTTCGAGACGAGACTCTTTGTAAAAGGTTGCGTGTGGTGTTTATCTAATCAATGATATCGCCAATGCAAATATGCAAATAAGAATGTTAATCCAGTTTGCAAATGTACAACGAGCCACCTAAAAAAAAAATTGATGCAAAGTGAAGAGTAAATGATGCATGTATTCTCTATGCATTCTCCTGAAGCATGTTTTAACTCTAAATGCTGTTCTTCAAAATAAGCAGTAATTAAATCACAACTAAACCTTAATTAATGACCAATTCCTTCATTTGCTTCCGCCACAATTCTCTAATTAAACACCCCCAAACTCAGAACAAAGGGCCGCAAAGATAATACTTAGTTTCCTTGCCAGTAATTATGACATTGTGGCGGCATTCATGTGCATGTGCACTCATTTCTGATCATTCTGACATAAGGCAGAGACTTGGATGTTGGCTGATTTATGTCTGAAAAAGTAAAAATCTAGTTTTAAAATATTTTTATATACAAAAAAAATAAACTTGAATTGAAATCTAAATAATGGCTGTTTTAACTTGGGCTACATTTTAAATAAAAAAAGAATTTAGTTTTCATATATTATAAAGACTTTTTAGAGCTGTAAGTAAAACCCTTATATAACCCTTATATATATATATATATGTGTGTGTGTATAAGAGTGAACAGAGCAAATAATCCAGCCTCTCCAAGTAAAGATGAGTCAAGACCAGTCAAACAGTGACATCTGATGGTTTCGGGGGTGTTGGCTTGACAGTGACTTATTACTCGACTGGCCTGACTTCAGTCAAGGCTGAGCTTTGGTCGACTGATTCAGGACCTGTCGCTCGGGGATAAAAAGTGACTGGATGTACTGAACAACAACCCCCATAATTCCCTGTGGGACACAAACGACATATCCATCAGTCACACCAATCAAATCTCCAAATAAACATCCATATGACCTGACCCCTGACCAATCAGAGCGCAAGATAAATAAACTGCTGACCCGGCCATTTCAATTCACTCTCAGCAGACGCAGACACTCGTTGAGTCATTAGGGAGTGAGAGAGTGCGGAAGAAAGAAAGAAAGAAAGAAAGAAAGAGAGAAAGTAGTGGTATTATAAGGGTGTTGATGGATGAGGGTAACTGTGTTATTGTCACCTACATCCAGTCCTTCCTTTCCAACATATACAAGGAAATCACATCTAACGTTGGCGTCTATGGGACACTCTGACGCACGATTCAAAGAATCATATATACATCATATAATTATCTCCTTCTCCATCTCACCTCCTCCTGTTTTCTCTCAGATGAAATCTCACACAAACAGACAAGAGGACAATTTCCCAGGACATAAGCAGACCTCTCGGCTAAACCCAGTAGCTTCTGGCTAATCAATCAATCCTTTGAAAACATGTGATCAATCATGATCAAAACCCACAGTGGCCTGCAACTCTCTCCGTCTTACGCAGATGCACACACTCAATGCCTGGGAACGCTAGCCTTGTTTCACACTGACCCCATCACGGCTCACCGTTTTACTCCTGATTAACTCATCGGTCACTTTGACTTTGTCTCTAAAAACAAAAGTCTTCAGTTTTAAACTCTCTGATCTTTTCAGAGTGGACATGCATGCAGTTTGAGGCACAGGAATTCTCCAAGGGAAAGCGTCACAATCCCAGGAACTCAACTAAAAACTTTGTAGGCTATATCATGCCAGGAGAGAGAGAGAGAGAGAGAGAGAGAGAGAGAGAGAGAGAGAGAGAGAGAGAGAGAGAGAGAGAGAGAGAGAGAGAGAGAGAGAGAGAGAGAGAGAGAGAGAAATAAAGTAAATATTTACTCAAGAGGTAAAAATTGAGACTTTAACATTGTAGATTTCTACCTTTTTTCACAGTCTGAAACATGAAGATAATATAATCACTTTTTCTTGCTTTCTTCCGTCACCAGTGAGTCTGAAAAATGTTTGGGGCTGACGGTTCATTGTCCACAGAAACATGAGGCTTTTTTTCTAGCACCAAAGATTCAGTATCAGACGAGCGTTTAATACGGTTCGCGCTCACCTTTTTAAATGGCCCGATCCGTTCACCCCGTCCTGAATAGGCTCTATAATGAGCCAGGGGGCGTCGGACGCGGGACGCAACAGCACGGCCCATTGCACAATGCAGAATCTAACGCGCGCCCGTGTCAGAGAAGAAGCGGACTGTGGTCGCGCGCTGACAGGCGGAGAGAATGCACGCGCGCAGGGCTTATTCTCACGCGCTTCACTCACGCGGAATGTCACATTGTTAAATTTGGAGCTCGGTCTTTTTCTTTTTTTTTTCAGCGTCGAGTTGATTTTCCGTTGTTTGGACACTTTCACGGTGAAGTGAGTCACATCAAAGTCAAAACAAAAGTCGTGGCGTGAAACTGATGGAGCTGTCGAAGACGCTGAATGGGACAAAGGGACAATCAAAAGTCTTGCTGAACATGTGCAGCTTATCAAATGCAGTTATCATCAAACGAGAAATCAGATCGTTAGTATACGGAAAATGCATCTGAATTTATCTTAAATTCTGTAATTTCACAGACTCCCAAAACAATAAATAACGGTTGGTCTTAGAAACCTAAACCCATTGAAGATATTCCTAAAAGGTTTTAATCTTTAAGGTCTTATATCAAGTTTTATTCTTCAAACATAACTTTATTAGAGTTGCTAATGTAATGCTATGTCTATATTATGAACTTGAATAGAAATAATTATAAACGTGACTATATTGCAATTCTGCATTTTTCTGGTCCTTCCCCTCACTTGATCTCAAAAAGCCTTATTTCCGTAAATAAGTAGCCAACTAGGCTCCACACAGTTACTTCATAGATTACAACCAAATATTTTATAAATGTATGTACACTTACATATTGCTTGAATGTATCTGTATTACCTTGCATATTTTAACCTGAACCACATCCATTAGGCCTAAAGCATGCACAACAGTCTCAACAGGCCTTTATACTGCCTTTACTACGTCAATTGCAAGTACAATTTCGCACTTCTGGTTAGATGCTAACATATCTAATTGTCTTGTTCTCAGCACAAGGACAATAAAGTTCTAATCTAATCCATGAACAAGTAGCCTATAGTATACACAATGAGCAATGAAACCATTTTTATAAAAGATATGGCAGACTTTAAAGTGTGTGAATGGTGCTAGATAATTAAAAGTGCAATTAAAAGTGTCAAGATCCGTCAGAATGTCATGGTAGGGTTTCAACTGACAGCACGGTCTGATTTCTGGCAGGTCAAGGTTATTATTCTTGTTCATGAAGTGTAATTTTACCCCATACATAGTAAACCTGCAACATCACGGTGAGGGATATAGGACACTTGGCACGGCGTGTTAAAACATTATGGACATTTTAAGACTGTTGGCCTTGCAGGTGAAATGTCCGGCACCGCTGGCCAAATCCACAAAATATGTCGTGCACACACACCAACTAAACGACCGATTTTTATTACCTTTCCAGCACTCACACACATCAGTGCGAGCGCGTGCAACCAGAATGATGTGCGGTGAGCGCGCGCGCAGAGGCCACACGGAGAGAAGATTACTTTTTTTCCCTTTCCCCCCTTCAAGGAAACCGAGTCCGCAGATACCCAGACTAACGCTGAACGCGCTTTTACCGGCAGACGGGCCCCGTTATGAGGAGTCTGGGAATTTAAATATTCAATGTTGACATAGTGCAGGACTGGCGCTAGGCCAGAGAGGCCATAGTCTCGCGGGACGCGCGCGGTCCAGAACATTCTCTCCCTTTCACTTAATAGGTAGAAATCTTCTTCTTACATCTTGGGTAAATAATAATCTTTAAATACATCCCCTGACAATTATCTGGATATTCTCAGATAGTAGCCTAAATAACGATGCTGGAGCTTCGAGAGGGTGGGAATGTCTGTAATAATCTTGGAGAATATCTTAATATCTTTTAGTCAAAACTTGTCCCGGCATCTCCTATAATAAAACTAATAGCCTACTTAAAAAAAAAGCAAATGTACATGTTCAAAATTACATAGATTGTATAAATACTGGTTGATTGATTTTCAGTTTCAATAATTTGCTGAGGACAAAATACGTTTTCTAAAGCAAAATCATATAATATATTAGTGGAGTTGTGATAGTCAAGTTGATTTATTAAATGACGTCAATATCAATGACAGCCTATATAAATCTGAGAAAAAAAGGTATGAGTTAGTTTTTAAACCTCTCTCGAATAACAATATCTTACACTTGTGGCAATCTTAAAGAAAGTGATGAGTTGCCCTACCTGCAGCAACAGGAAAATAAAATACAAAAGTGAAATTGCGTTGGTCTGGGCATATGTGTGTGCACGTGAGCGTATTTGACAAGTTGCTGTTGTGCGCAGAAAAACCCCTCTCACTGTACAATGGCAGGGCATAGGGCTCGAGAGGTAGTTTATTGAACGGATAAGACCCGCACGACCCCTGTTTCTGTCCAGACGGAGCGCGCGTAGTGTCTAGCCCATCACGGTGCTGTCGACAGGAAAGGAAACAATAATTCAACAGCAAAATGATCCTTTACTTTGTTTTCACTGCCTCCTTTGTTACCTTCACACATAATGACAACATTAAACTTTTTGACCAGCTGTCACTATCTAACCTATTCTTTAAAAATAAATTAATCAAGTTCACTCCATTTTCAAAAACAAGACTTTTAGCTCTGCTCCGAGATTATAAAATGTGAAATATTTGCACGGATTTTCGTGGCGTGGACCACAATGAGACTTTATTTGGAAAACAGCAACAAAAAAAAGAAAGAAAGAAAGAAAATTGGTCAAATCAGCAGTTAGCAGCCTACTGCGCGCGAGGGGGCCGAATTATTCACAGACCTGAGCGAAATACATTCGTTCCGAATAAATCCAATGAGGAGGGGAACAACGTCCCACTAACTACTTGATGTTCAGTTGCGGCGTTTGAGCTTGTGTTGTGGCGTGGCGTGAACGTCAACTCAAACAAGCGCCTAAGGCAACCCGTAATCAAAAGCTAAGATTACAGTCGACCGTTTAGAGAGCCATAACAAACAAAAACATTTCTCCGGGCTCTTCATACCGGAACAAAAACATCATAACGGGATTTGATCACTTGTTGCACAACCAGTTTGAACAATTACACAGGGGAAAAAAGGGTAGGATATTAATTCTACAAATCAAAATACTTCAAAGCGCTTTTTCTTTAAACACAGTCCTATTAATCTAGCATATATTTACTTCTTTGGCTTGCGTGCTATAACATCAGCTGAAAGCTACCTGTTTGCATTTAAAAGCGTGCCTCCGCAGCTGGCTTTCTGTTGTCGACAAGGCGAGGCTAAGCTTTCAAAGTCGCGGCTGAAAATTGATGTGACCGGAGCAGCAGAAGCTTGCACGGACGGTGCTGTTTTATCGAACACCGGGGCGCTCGGGGCTTGAATAGAGAGAACGATTACAGCATGCGAAAGTTAAAAAGTTTGTGCGGCACGCGCAACTTTTAGGCTAGTTCCGATTCTAGTTTAAAATGTCCGAGCGCGCGCGACGGTTCGCGTTTAGCTTATCTTCCACACTTACTAAGAACTGAAACCGCTGGGGTCTGCTGACTGTAACTGTTTAGTGGCTAAAATGTTTATACGCATCATACACATGGACAACATGGCAGTTTGAAAAGGGCTAAAAAAAAGATGTTGCACCTACCAGTGGTCAGTTTCCTTGCCCTGCCTTTGGACCTCATGATGCCAGTCTTACGGCGTGGGTTTGTCGGATTTTTTCTCGAATCTTTTCCCCTTTTCCTCTGTGATTCTCAATCCCAGACGCACTATCTCTCCAGCATTGTCAGTTTGGACACCTTCGCACATGCGCACACCCCCGAGCTGCCAGCATCGTCAAAAAGTTTGGAACGATTCATCACCCAAGTATTACAGATCTTGTCAGATTGCAATAGCCAGCGAGATCCCTCTCGTGTCAGATCTTCAGAGATCAGTGGGCGCGGGACGGAGCGATTCGCGACCTCCGGGTGCACGAGGAACCGGAGACATTAATTATAATGAAGCAGTCTCGAGCGTCCAAGGCGCCCGGTCTTTTGTGTTTTAAATGAAGACGCATTAATCACTGTTCGGGTAAATGACTATTGTAAAACGGTTTCATTAAACGTTTTATGTTGTTTAATTGAGATTTGACCATCGTTGTGAATTTATGATAAACTTTTACTTCTCTCCCCCTCCCTCAGCCATGCAGGCGCGTGGGCAGTCGGTACCGAGGGCATGCCCGTTGAATAGTTTTTTTTCTTGCATGCGGCACTGACAATTATTAATCTGTGGAGTTGGTCTCGCGCTCCATGATTTCCTATCGGTTATCGACCAACTATATTCATACGGGATGGGGGAAAAAAAAACAGTGAAAACTATAATCAATTATTTTCCGGTGTGTAAAATATTGGGTTGATAACTGGATTTTGAGTGATTTTTATAGAAGAGGTTATAAATTAAGTCTGCATAGTCTAAACGCAGACAATTTCTGTTAATGTGTAATGTGTGAAATTGATCGCTGATGCCTTTGGGACGCTTTTTTTTCTCGATGTCCAGCAATGCTCAAATTAAAAACATTAGATAGGAGAGGCCTTTCATGATCTTGATATATGATCCTGGATAACGAATAAATCAGCATTATAGTATCTAATTTATTAAATTTTATTTGCCATTTATAACTAATTTTTCACGATGGGTGAAAATTTAGTAAACTCTTGGGTCATTAAGTTAATTGTCCATTAATTAGAAGCGCGTGACATCATGTTGACCTTGCCCGTGAACCTTTAAAAGGGTCGCTTTCCTCTCACTGGCGGTATTGATTGCTAAGTATTTCTAAAACGGATCCAATTAATCTGACATCACTCTGCATAAAAATGAATGGTGCAGAACAAACATCAGCTGCCGTCCACGCCTCTCTGAGCTCTGACCAGCACTTACAAACCAGAATAGCCAACAGTAAATGAGAGAAAATAGAGGTTCTTCAAATAACAAAAACAGTCATTCAATATTTTGCCAAATTACAGCTCACCATTATCATAAATCTCACTGATCATGACAACATTTATATTTATTTCATTATGTATTTATTGGGCACAGTCTGTAATTTAAACTCAGCAAAAAATGCCCATGAAATAATTAGGCTAATCTTGAAAATCAGAAGAAATGTACACTAATGTTCTTTCATTTCCATAACCGGATTCTAAAGTGTTGTGAGGTAACAAATGGAAACAAGTCTGCAAAGATAATTGAATAAACATAAGTCTTAAATTGTAGCACAACAAGGAATAAATCAAATATGAACGTGAGAGAACAAGTACTCAATGCAACTTCTCTTGATGTCAAACAAACAGAGGGAGAGAGACAGAGAGAAAGAATGGGCTTGAAAGCTGTCAATAGTCCTGTTTTGTTTTTCCCACTTTGCAATATCTCGCCGTCCTAATTTTTCACAGTAGATATTTTATTGTGATACTCTGACCCCGTCGGCCAGAGATGGCTGGCGCAATGGTGTGAAGATCAGTCAAGACCCCGTGGGTTGTAATTATTGAAAATTAATTGAGGCCAGAGCCCTTTTGGAAATGCGGCTAAATTATTAGCTTGTCGTCGGGTTTAAATCCACCACCCTATCAAAAAGAGAGGATACAGTTTACCTTCAGTGATTAATACCCCAACCTAATTAAGGCTTTGCCCTCTTCTGTCGTTTGATGTACGGCACACAGAGGTCGTTGGCGAGAGTCTGTGATGTTAAAAAGGGAAGGGAAGGGTTAAAATAAAAACATAATTTGTAAAGTCGGGTGCTCTCGCGCCAGACTGAAAGTGAAATGGGAGCCGCGGGCACTAGGAAATTACCGCGCGCCCGCGTGACCTTTGCGCGAGGTAATCAATCAAGTGATCAACAGGGATATTTATCAATGCTACATCCTGTCGGCTGCCCCTCAAACTCCAAATCAAAACAGTCGAGATATTAGAGCGTGTGAAATATGTTGAATTATTTTATAGCCTATAATGTTTGTGATTATAATAGAGTGGTCATCAAAGTAGCATCCTGGTTTTTTTTTTAAAATGATACAATTGTATACTTTAAACCTAGCCGAACACAGTTACCAAAGGGAAAAAAAAGTCGAAATAAGACTTGAATTAACACTTGAAAATGTAATATATTTTCAATACTCAAAGAGGCGCACGAAAAAAAGGAAAAGAAAAAAAAATGATGCAGAGAAAAAAAATGCTGAGCACAGTCAGAAGGGTAAGAATTATATTAATCCAGTTTTTACGACCGTAAAAACCCGTTCACCCCAGTCATTTAATTAATATAATTATATTGGCATTACTTATCGGGATTATTTAACTCGGCGAAGTCATAATGCTTGTTGGTTTGGCATAAAATATTACGCGGGGGGAAATCGCAAGCAGGCAGCAGGAGGAAGAAAAGACAGCAGCCCCAGCGCGCACTGCCCCTCCGAGGAGACGCGCGTAACGGGAGCCCGCGCGAGCGCATTCTTCACATCCGTGTGTAGACTCCCTCTCCGCTCCAAACAAGCGGAAACATTCCCAAACCACAGGCTTCACGGCAGCGGGAGAGGGGGTAGACCGGGCTGCAGCAAACATCGCAATGCTTATTTTATTATTTATTTTTTTACTTTACTACTATGCACACTGTGCATTGGTTGTTTGATGTGCAGTCTCGCCCACATCAAGCCTATTTATACATAGGCTACTTTTTAAAATTAATATAGGCCTACGTTTAATTTGTAGTTTGAAACACTTCAGGTACCACAGACGTTAGTTAGTAAGTGTAGTCGCCTGCATAAATTGATGCTTCGAACATAACTGCCCAAAGCAGTAACCATGCACTGTAAAAAAAAAAAAAAAAAAAAGTTATGATCAATAAGTTAAAACAGCATATGTTTTTACGTCATTTCATTTCATTTTTTAATTTAATTTAACTCATTTTTACGCCAGTTTAATCTAATTGAAGTTGAAATGGCTTAAACATCCAAGTTGATTGTAGCCTAGTTAAAATTTAAGGCAGCAAAAAAAAATTACAGCAACCATAAGGCTTTATAACACATTTAGTTACAATCGTCATCGGACGGTCGATGACATTATTATTGAAAAACAAAACAAAAACAGAATGTCATAATTTATCTTGATTATACTTACAAATATCAGACAATATATTGTTTGTTTAAAAAGTTCCAGTTATATAGAGGCGCCAAAAGACAATTTGCTGTGCGCGAGACGAACCACAACAGATATTGAAACTCCTTTACAAATGTGGGTCCTCTACAAGTTACTGAATAATTCGCATTCTGTAGAAAATATAGGGCTTTGCTTGGCAAGCAGTATCTTACACATATGCGGTGGGGCTTAATGTCCAACAGCAACAATGTGTGATTACTGTGAAATCAATGGCGATTGAAAAAGGCTTTAATAAAACAACGTTAATAACATCACGTCAAGCATAAATGGTTTTAAAGGTATCAGAGTTAACAAGAAAATGAATGAAAATGGCACATAACGGGGGAAATCTGATCCAATTGAATGGCAATAGCAAACTTCTAACAATGTCAAACGAACATATAATTTCCTAGAGTAGCAACTTTTCATCCCATCCCTGCAACAGCAACTGCAATATTATGGATCATATTTTTTCTTTTTCTTTTGAAAGTAATAAAAACTGTTGATAGTTAAGACAATTATTATTACAAAGCATGCAGGAAAAGTAGAACATTTGGAAACAGGCTGAAAATGGTGTGCTCGCGGACGTTAACGGGCACTGAAAAAACCTGCGAGTAAAACGAGACTCAAGCCACAGACGCTGATCGTCGGGCAACAGTGAAAAAAAACTCTCATTAAACTCCTCTGTGGGGAAACACATTGTGCTGATCTAGCATGTCTGTTCGTCAGTCATAAAAATCCATCGCTATACCATAATAAATCTGATTCATTCATATGTTGTGTATCGCTTCTTTTGAGTGAAAGGGTATTTAGTAATTGAAGTGCTTGTTGCACAGCCAAGTCTGTATTTTATGCCCACGCTACACTAGACCGAGCGCGCGCTCGCGAGAAATTGAAGGCTGAAAGAGCTCGTGCAGTCAGAGAATTTCAATTCCTTTGTCTCTTGCTGTAAATAAAAATAAAACCTAAGGCAATCAGTAATTAATTAAATTTTAGTCTAATTATTGTACATTTATTTAATGTGCATTTTGAAATATTTTTGTATTGTTGTAATAGACCGTGCATGAAGTGCCATTATCATAAGATATTTAATCATTCTATTAACAGTTAGGCTAAATCGATCAACTCATTTAGAAGTTGCTATTTTAATAAACAGAAAAAAAAGCAGGGGCGAATGGAACAGCGCCAGAATCATAATGATAGAGGATAAAGAAAATCATAACATCATAGAATGAAGAATACTATTTTTTCTAAAACGTTTCAAGTCAACACGTGCATGACTTAATAATAAGCCCGTTTTAATAAACTAAATGGTTAAAATGCATCAAGCGTTTGCAGAGAAGTGCTTTGCATTTTCATTTCCAAAAGCGATTAGGGAGTTTTTGAGTCTAAACATTTACCACAGAATTCATAAGGTGCATTGTCCCGTTATGCAATGAATGAGTTTGACTACACAACTCTTTCAAACTCTTGGATACAGTGATACACGAATTATTATTGGAGTTTTACTGCCATCTAGTGACAGACATAGACACGGTGTAATACGACATCATTTTAGATGTATACAAAATGTTTTTTAATGTTTCATAATTGTTATAAGAGCTATGTGTATGCTCTTTATAAGCGTTGAAAGAGAAATCTCTGGACCTGCATGAGTAGTGAAAACTGTTGCATCCCTGCAAGCCTGACTGACCCTCGTTTGATTGACATCTATTGGAGGAGAACGGTCTGCTTGCAGCAACCCTTCCCGGCAACTGACTATCAACAAGGATTACGATGCGCTCTCGAGACAATCTGTGGACGTATTTATGGCCCTGAGAGCGGCCTCGCCAGCTTTATAGGCAATCCTTTATCCTAAAGCACATAAACACCGTGCTCATCCATTCCCTCGGGCTCCAGCGTGAAGAGTCTTGACCAGTAATCAATCGGGACAGTCCAACAGAATTATTTATCCCCAATTCCAGTAAAAATGGACAGTTCTGATGCGCGCGGCACTTCCCGGTTGTGTCTTTCTTTCTATAGGAACAAGTTAAGACAATTGTAGGGAATAAATTCTCTTGTCAAAATTAATCAACACTTTCACAAAAGAAATTACACCAACTTCATGTCCACTTCAACATCCTCAAATCAGTGATGATAGTTCCCCCCTTAAAGCATTAAAGGGATAGTTCACCCAAAAATATAAATTATCCTATAAATAATTACAAGCATGAAATTGTATTGTATGCATAAACGTTCAATTGATATTAAAATCCTAAAGGATCCAAAACTCTATTCAAACTTCCAAGTATCAAAATCAAGATACAATATAAGGAACACGCCTAAATGCCCTTCACATTTTAGCAAGGGTATTGTTACACATCTGACATCGTACTGCATGCTTTTCTGCATTTCTATTCGACTTCAATGTCTTAAATGTGCACTAATCTTCTTTTCTCAGTTATTGCACGGGTTTGCCATAAGCAAGTCAGTGTGCAAAACATTTTTTAATTACTTTTTTCGTTTTTTGATAAAACTATAATGAATCTTGACATACATATAGGGCAACTTACTAGTGCCACATAGCCTAATCGGGTAACGGTGGGTGGGTTCAGATCACGCAGAAAGGTTAAATGTTTGATGTTAAATGGCACACTCTATCATTCCTTTCATGCCCAGATAGATCTATATTAATTTGTACCACATGAAAAATTTGTGCTGACCGCACAGCTCAGTTCCCGTAGTGTAGTGGTTATCACGTTCGCCTAACACGCGAAAGGTCCTCGGTTCGAAACCGGGCGGGAACAAGCGTAACTTTTGTGTTTTGTATACCACTCTACGTATATGACGAGTGGATAATGTCTTTTCTAAGACTTCCCTGAAGAAGGTGAAGGAGCAGTCTACCCTTTCGTCGCCGTCAGTCCGTGTCATTTTTTGAATGGGATTGATAGAGACGGCAGACGACAGACCGGCGGCGACGTCACGGCGATGTCACAGTTGGAACGTATACCTTACGGCGACGTGGCGACGGCGTATGTGAGAAATCCATAAATAAATCAGACGTCTGAACTAGTCACGTCGCATCATAAGACGCCAGATACACATGTCGTCCCTCTGTACGTCGCATCATAAGACGCCTGATACTGTACGTCGCATCATAAGACGCCTGATACTGTACGTCGCATCAAAAGACGCCTGATACTGTACGTCGCATCATAAGACGCCTGATACACACGTCGTCCCCATGTAGGCTATGTCGCCTTTAAAACATTTAAAAGTTTGCATTAGTGGATGTAGGCCTACTTGCTATAGGCTATTGCTTTTAATTATTAACTTATTTCCCAAAGGGCCCCTGGTGCATAATAACTATAAGTTTATTCAATGTTTGATATCATGGGTGGCGCTAGGGAGGGGCTAGCGGGACTTCAGCACCCCCAAGAAAGACCAAAGCAAAAATATTTTCTGGAAACAATTATATTCAGGCTGTAGGCTGTATATTAGCCTACTATTCTATGGAAGCCCTGAACCGCATGGTGAAGAAAAAACGAAAAAGAAATCTTATCTTGTTATTTCGAGATATTAAGTCGTTATTTCAACATTATATCTCCTTATTTAGACATACTAATTAGTTATTTCAACATTATATCTCCTTATTTCGACATAATAAGTTGTTATTTCGACATATAAGGGGCCATTCTAATCTGCATTAAGCCGTATAATAGTTATGGGAGGAAAATGCTTAACGTGTAGCCTAATTAAACACTTTGCGTTCATATTCTGGGCTCATCTGATTTTTTTGTTTTTGTAATAGCCTATATTTTATTATGATTTTTAGCATAATGATTAATAAATGCACGCACAGTTATCTGTGAAATTGATAAATGTTGCAGATATGTTTATTATTCACAAACAAATGCCTTTCAACTTGTGTGCAAAATTCAGAATGAAATGAATTACAATTCTACTTTACAATTAAATGAATGTGCAGCAAATTGTACAAATACAGAGTCTGTATACCAAACACTATATGTGTTGTAGCCATTAAATAAGCGCATTTAGTTTCATATTTGTTCAAATATTATAATGTTATTTTTTTACATCTATGTTAATTTTGAAAAGTGAACAGCATAAGTAAGATATGAGTCAAAATATATCGGTAGACATGCGGGGTCAGACATGATTTTGACCACTTCATTAAGTTTTGTTTTGTAGAACGCCTTTCTTTAAAGTAAATTTCGTTATGTATAATTTGTAACTTAATTTTAACAATTTTTACCATCAACGAATTGCCTGGATTTAATAAATAAGAAGCAAATATAGCAGACGATATAATCATGACTTGGAGGCGCCCGCGCGTTCACTTGCATTGCACATAAACTGGTGCGCATCTCAATATAAATTAACAGTAGGGGTTCAACCGAAACTCAGTGTGTATGCCTCAGACATGAGAAATATATAGACAGCTTGAAATGTCTAAACAAAACGAAAAGAAATAGGCTACTCTCTGATTATCTAATTATAGCTTATGTATTTCTCTAGGTGCCTTCACTATGGAGATGGTGATCGTCAATTGCATATTTGCAGCAGACACAGTGACTTATACTTATTAATAAAAATTAATGTACGCGTGTCACCGGACAAATGCACATATTGTAGGCCTATAATACGCACACATAATTAAGTTCGAAATAATGAGATATGTTGAAATAACATTATTAATAATAATAAATATTTTAGAATATTTGGTTGAATGTTGTGCTTGTTCAAATTAATACATTTGAAACTTTATAATTGAAGAAATAAAATTATTGAATATTAAATATTGAGTGGCCAAGTTTTGCTTATGTTTTATCAATTTATTGTCAAAATATAGTTTTTGTTTTTGTTTTTCCACAAAGGAAAAACATGGTAATTTATGACCAAAAAGAAGGGCAATTATAATAGATGTCTGTTTAGCTCCAACCCTGATCAGTTGAGAACCCCTGGTTTAGAATTTGTTTTTCTCCTCCGGAGCATCAGAAATTCATACATCTATTATAATAGAATTTTTGGTATTATAACCCCTGCTCAAACCATTAGAAAAGATGAAGGCTGTTATATTAACGTTGCCCACTAGAGGGCGCCATAGGATAAGGAATCGTTTAAGTCTACTGTTTTTAATTGGTTTCTATCCCTTTGAATGGAAATAAATCCATTGATCTAATTCACTAAGCAGTAATTTTTTATATTATTGATTTATATATAAATGTGTGAAATGCATGAATCGCTAATATTTGATGGTGGAAAAATATTTACATCATATTTTCTGGTTCAGCTGCAGGTCGGGAATAAGAGCAGACTGTGGATGAAATATATATATTTAAAATATCAAATAATGTTAAATGTTAATATTGTATTGACATAATTTATGTATTTTAAGTGACTGTTGTTGATAGCTGCTAAGGCAGTGAGATGTGTTAACTTATACCTGGATTCATCTATATTTTTGGATTTTTTTAAAGTTTATTTCTAGTTATTTATTTTTGATTTTGTAATGTTTTATTTAACATGCAGTGATTTTAATAAATAGCAAAAAGTTGTATCAAGTAGGCTATTGCATTGAAAATAACAATAAAGTCAAATCCATCACTTGGATACAATGAATTCCTTCCTTCTGTTCCTTCTAATCACATCCTGCTCATTAATATATTTCTGTACACTAATTATTACCACCTTCAAAAGTAAAAACTCAGAATGACACAGTCCAGAATATTATGTTTATAGATTACAATTAATGAATTTATCTGTTCAACTTTAAAGTTGTTGGTAATTATTGTGCAAAAAGTTGTGACTTTGATGGTGTAGGATATAATTTACATAGTCCTCATATCCAGTAGAAAGTAAAAAAAAAAATATATATATATATATATATATATATATATATATATATATATATGTGTGTGTGTGTGTGTGTGTGTATATTCATTTATTATGGTGCGACGTTGGAGTCACACGTCGGTGTCACGCGTCTGTGGTGCGACGACGTTAGAGTCACACGTTAGTTTCACGCGTCTGTGGTGCGACGACGTTAGAGTCACACGTTAGTTTCACGCGTCTGTGGTGCGACGACGTTAGAGTCACACGTTAGTTTCACGCGTCTGTGATGCGGCGTACCCCTTCTGTCACGTAAAAGTACACGACTGTCGACTTCGGTAGGTTATCCGTGACACTATCCACTCGCCATATACGTATGTTACTGATACAACAGAGGACCGACTGACGACTTCATACAACAAACACTCATCATATAATGTACTCGTACCATAAATGAAAATGAGTAACATTATAAATCCAACCAAAGTTGACATGGTTAAGTTGTACCATAAGCTTTTTGGTTAATGTCAACAGGGAGGGAAATTCAGGCCCTTTCAACAGGCGTATTCAAGAAACTTAGAACGACTACAACAACATAACTACGTTACATGTAAAGTTAAAATATAAAGTTGCAGTAACTTGCTTTAGTCACTGGATGGAGACAACACCTCACAAAACACGCGAGCATTTACTCATCTTTTGTGACAGTCTAATTCTACATTCTGATGTTCTGTATAAATTAAACAATCCCGTTATGATTGATTAGTAAAATTTGATCTAAAGGCATTTAACGTTACCTGTCTTTTTTTTAAAACGAAAGTGCTAACACTATTCTGGACCATGCTATAACGTTACATCATTTAATAGGAAATTTAAAATACATATTGAAACAGAATTGTTCTTTTGAAGTACATAGAGCAGCATATAATAATAATAATAAATAAAAAAATCTAATCAAACCGAGTTGGCAAACCACGCCGTCAGAATTAATCGACTTAACGTTAACTTACCTCAGTTAGTTAGTAGGCTAACGTAGAAATGTTGGAAGGTTGGAACATACTAGTCGACGACATAAACTCCTGGTTATAGTCATTAAGATTATTACATTTAACTTAGTATTTGGATCAGTGTATTAGAGTGAACACAAACTTGCCACATTCATAAAGGATACAAGTTGCAGTCGCTGAAATCCTCATTAACCCAAATCATATTGACCTAATCATTGCGCATGCGCATTATTGAAGAGTTCTGACTTATCCAATCGGTTCTTTCGAACAGTTTGGTTAAACATTTTGGTATCGCAATTAATTTTGGATTTAGTTGGGTAAACAAATTTAGTTTACTTTATTGGTAAATAAGAAACTTTTGAGGCAAAGACAAGGACGACTTGTTACCAAGGTATATCTGTTCAATATTATTCAAATATGGTATGAAAGAAATCTTTATTATTTATCTCTGGAAGAGAGCTCAAATTTTACAGTTATTTTTTGTCCGATTCTACTAATAATTAATCGTTCAGACCATGGTTCAGATCTATATGATTCAAACAGATTTTGTGAACCGCAAACTGATTCATTAAAAAGAGTCGACTCAAAAAAAAACATCAATTCGTTCATGAATCGGACGTCGCTATCAATCTGACAAACGACTATCCTTTTCACTGACTACTGACACAGCAACTTTGTGACTGATTTGTAGTCTTATTTCCATTCACCCGTCTTTTACCAACGGCCAAGTGTCACCCTCACCCCTTCCGCTGAGGGAGAAGTTAAATCTTTTAAATCCTGAACCTTGTAAACACAAGTAGCTACATTAAAGTAAGAGCAGCAGTCAAATGTATATATATATGAAGAGTTCAGGATCGGGAGCAGTTCCGTTTCCATGGCAACCACAGCTGCAAGCAGCTAGCAAAGCAAATTTTTCATAGAATCTGTATAGCTTCAGTATAATTTAGTAACAGCGTCAATAACCATATGTACCCTTCTGAGCCGCACAAAAAATAAAAAAATAAAAAAATGGAGCTGCACTTAAAGCTATAGATACCTTTCCAGACCCTTTTTCTTACTTTCATTTATCCATGGTTTCAGTTTAAAACAAAAACAAATGTAGGCTATAGCCTACGTTTATAATAAAAAGGAAACACATAACATAAACTAATTTCCATTAGCTACTGCCATCACATTAATAGTTTCTAAATGTGTTCAGGCAACAAAAATTCATAATACCTTTTGTTTTATAGAATTTAAATGAACATTGATCTAACCATGCTAAGGATGGGCTTTGTAGGCTACTGTGTCTGTGCTCTTTGATTAAATACCACTGTTAAAATAAGGTTACATGCCAAAGCTATGATTTTGGAGGCTGTCAAATTAACTATTGAACATATTTCAGTCTTTTAATTTATAGGGTTTCCCATAGATGCTTGTCAAAATTTAGTAGCTGCACACTCCATAAATTAATAATTTGGGTGACAAGCTTTATAGGTTTAAAAGATTTTGTATACATATTATGCTAAAGTAATGTCAATATCCTTAGGGCCCAATTTCTCCCCACCATTTACATAATGAGAAAATATAATTCCTGCAATGTAAAGACATCTGTGCTAAATTTATAACCTAAGGGGGGATGGGTGATAGGAAGGGTGGCTTTGACAGAAGAGTCATATGGGGGTCAAGGGTGATTCATGACCTCTGTTTCAGTACATATAACCAAAGCCAATTCTGTGCCTTTGATTCCCTGGAGAAATTCTCTACAGTCTACTATTACAGACAATCGTAAGTCCTGATATGGTAAGCGTGTGCACAGTGCAAACATTGCATAATCTTTTGTTTGTATAGGTAAATAGAATATTTCAAATCATGTCCATTTCGTTCAGCGTGTAGCCTATGTGTGTGTTTGAAGGATAAAGCATAATCAAGTAAGGGAGAAACAAAACATCTCCTCCTAATGTTGATGGCAGCAAATGGGAAACAGTATAATGAGCCATTTTGCTCAGGCGTCTCTTGTGGTTTGATTCAGAAAGCCGGAGCCCCAGACCATGTTAAACAAATGGACTTACATATGTGGTTTAATGCGTCTGTCAGAGTAAAAGACAACAGTATTGAGCAAACAGAATCAGACTAACCTAGGAGACACTAAGCCTGATGCAATTCCCTCACGAGATCCACTTACACTGTAATCGTTAGTCTGAACTGATTACTACGTCTTTAGTCTTATCTCATTACCCACATCGACAATTATGAAAAACATATTTCTTCTCCTTAAATGAATAGATTCTTTTACTTAGGAGGATGATCGTTCCTTTGATGGACTGTCCGAACAAAGATTAAAATGTGATATGGGTCGGTTGGATATACTGAAAGGCTAAAAGGTCAACTGTGAGCAAGAGAAGTGTTTGAATGGATTAGAGTAATCTCTTTCTGTCTCTTTCCACCCTCTCTCTCCCTCTTTAAATAAAGGCTGTGCATTAAAAAGCGGTTGAGAATCCCCTTTGGGATGGTAGATGCATATTCCAATAATAGAAAGCACACATGATTAATTTTTCAAGAAACTTGTCTTCAGTCCACAGCTGCACTTCTCAGTGTCTCTTTGATTTAGCCATTGCAATATTCCTACGTTTTCTAATATTCCCAAGCGGCCGTTATCTCCTGAGATTTAACAGCAGCGTGAGCAGTATCGGTGAACAATTTTCACACTAATGAATTAGCAAAGTGTTCCCTCAGGGCTTGAAATGAATTGAAGTTCAGTTGAAGTTCTCGAGTCGGCTATCACAAAGCTAAAAATATACGCCACAAATAAAATAAAAATTAAGCCTTTAAACTGTGACAGTTGAAGGCATTTCACACTATGCTTAACTCTTAACAGTGTTGTTATTGTTCACTAAAGCTAAAACTATTAAATATTGTTAAAGGTAGGGTAGGTAGAATGTTTCTAACAAAATTTGTTTGAACTGTCTATATATACCAACACATGATTAAAATGTAAGTACTCTGAAAAAGAAAGTATAAAAATCGAGTGTCTGTAGTCCTCTCAGTGCTGTAATAAACACAGCTACTTATCTCCATTCGGGACGAATGAAATGATTGGCTGGAGCGACTGTCACTCTCCCTCGCTACCATGGCAACCACCCCTACAGCTACAGGACCCGCACACGCGCGCGCCCGTTTGAATCGAGGAGGGGAAGAAGCACGGACGCTAAAGAATCACAATTACGGCCGCGAATTTATCAGTCAAAATTCCCAGTACCTGCATATACAGTCAGCGAAGGCAAACCAGGCAAGAAAAGGAAGACAGTATTTGAAAAGGCTATGGCCAAAAAGTCTTTGGATGAAGCAAGCAATATCAGGGCTTTCCAGCGGTGGACAACTGAGGGACATCAAGGGGCTGATGTGACGGTAACAGTGCTTTCATCGTGGAAGCTCTTACAATCAAAACACCGTATATGTTATGAATCTGACACGAAATTCCCCTTCATCACAGTGTAACTGATGGTAACAGGAAGAACGTGTCTCAATGCAACCTGTTTTTAGCTTTGAGTTTGCCTTATGTTACTAGCTTGTTACCGAATCAAGCTCAATATATTTAAAACTTTACCAGTATCGATATGCTGGCTTGATAGTGAGTACTAACAGCCATGTTAGTTGTTTATATTCATAATGATAAAGTTAGGTATTTTATTACATGTGATTCTGACATGATGTTACTCCATGCACTGCGCTCCTCTCCGGTCGGCGCTGGTAAACGCGTCCTCCAGCTGAGCGTGGGCGGTATCGCGCGGTCATGTGTTTTGGGGGTGTGGCTTTGGAAGGAGCCCAGGCGGGAGGGGGAGGAGTTAATGGAATAATGAGCTCTGTTTATTGCACCTCTGAGAGGACTACAGACACTCAATTTTTAAAATCTCTTTTTCAGATAGGCTACTTATTTTAATTATGTATCGGTATATAAAGACAGTTTAAACAATTTTGGGAATTGTTATTTTTTTGAAAATTCTGCCTACCCTACCTTTAACTGAAATAACCAAGTTTGTTGAAGTACTAAAATTACTAAACCTTAATGTTATAGCTAATTAATACATATAATAGTATGTAATTAGAACATTGTTTTGGTTTCGTTTTTACTCTTTTTTTACTTTCTTTGTTAATTAGTACCCACACCTGTTCCGTTTTTATCTTTGATTCCTCCGTCTACTTATGCCCGAAATTTCTTTGTCAGGTATTGATTATGTTTTCACTTTTAAAAAAAAACTTTATTTAGAGTGTAATGTTGCTGTTTGAGCATAAACAACATCTGCAAAGTTACGACCCTCAAAGTTCAAAGCAAAGGAAGATATTTGCTTTTAAAGAAATAAACAACAGATTGGCATTCACTATCTGTCCTGCTGAGGGCTACATCACCAGCCCCACTCCATACCCAGAGCCCAGCCAGCCAACCCCACTGCACGGAGAGGATGCCTGAGCCCACCAGATGGAGAGCTTGACCGTGCCGCAATGCACAAGCCAGCACCAGTGAAGAAATGGACTGAGCCAGTCATCGCAAAACGCCTGACCAGGTGCGTGAGCCGCCAGCACCGCGTGACGCAGTGTGAGCTTGTGGAATTCGAGGGTATGGAATGAAGCTCCACCCACAGTCCCACTGTTGAGGGGTAGAAGCAGCTGGCCTCTGCATTAATATTTGATGATTTGCACGAGGATCATTTCCTATTTCTTCCACCCCGCTGTTCCCGTCCAACACAAAGTCTCCTGTGTCTCCAGAGTTCCCACTCAGCCTCCCTCTCCTGCATCCTCTTCCAAAATCAACCATTGAGTGTATTCCAGCTCCGCCCAGCCAAGTAGATCCCTGCTCTTAATCCTGCAGCTGATCCCGTCAATCCACCTCGGCCCGCCGACTTGTTGGATCCGACTTGGCTCCTCTCTCCCTCGGCTCCACCAGATACCATCGTCCACCTCCACCGGGCACCCTCATCCCTCCTGCTCCGCCTTGGTCAGATGTCGTTTTGCCTATGCCACGGATTTCTGAGCTGTCCACTCCACCCTGTCTCTCCACCAGTTCGGCTCCGTCTGGCTCCTCCTTCCCTACGGCTCCACCTCAGTTCTCATGCACTATGGCTTCACCTCGGATGCTTATCACTGTGGCTCCGCTACGGCCTCCAGGACCATCGGTGTCTCCCGGTCCCATCTGCTCTCCATCTTCACCCAGGGCTCCATTTCCATCGCCCCCTTGGTATTGACAGACAAGCCTCCACCATGACTCCTTCCTCCCTCAACTACGCTGCGGGCCTTCGTTCTGGCTGCGCTCTGGGTACACGCCTGGCTACTCTTGTTCCTAGCTCTTTCCGTCGTAATCACACTTTGGTATCTCCGCCAAAAACACCTTTCGGTTCCTGCCTTTTAGCAGCTCCACGTCCTCCTTCAGAGCCCGCCCTCTCCCTCTTTAGGTGGTTGCAATACACCTAAAAGTATATTTTTATTTAAAAATAAATTTTTGTTTGAATTATACCTTTAAGAAACCAAAGCTCTGAACATTGGCTAAGATGTAATAAACAATTGGGCTGGGTTAAAAATATCAAGTTCTCATTTTTAATCAATTGTCATTTTGATGAAGCAAAATACAGATTCTTAAATCCCAATAATCAATCTTTTAGTCTATGCTGTTTTCAGTTGATGAATGAACAAATCTTTGTACTGTGCCTCCTTCAAATCACATGAACTGATCATCTTTTCCTCTTTACTACTAGTTAGAGCACAACATAATCATGAATGAACATCAGAAGGTACGTTCTGTCCAGTAAAACTTACCGAAATCTGTATCATGTCTCAAATAATTGCTCAGTCAGTGTTTCAACCACGAAAAGACGCCAATAAAACAGCTTGTAAACAATGTCACTGTTACGGTCTGGTGTGGTGTGGGCGCACGACAAATGAGAATGTCTTGGAACAAATATTTACTGATCACTTGGAGAAATAACAGAGAACAACACAACTCAAACCAAATACAAACAAGAACCGACAACAGAGGGAATATACAGGTGACAGGGAGGAACTGCTTAAACTGATTAACAAGATAATGGAAGACACAATTAGACAGCTGAACCAAAAGAACTAATGATGATGATGGTGACCATGGAAACAAAGGAGTGGTAGGAAACAGAACAAAAGAAACAAACTGACATGTAACTGTCACATATAAGCTATTCAATGTATAAACTCATTAGTCAGCAAGAAAAATTAATTTGAAATGTAAGCACTAAATTACATATTCATAATATTTTTACTTAACATGCTCTTCAATTTTTAATGCTTGTTTGAATAAATCTGTCATGGTTTTATGACTGCCACCATTTATAATATATTTAAAATATATTTAAAAATTATATGATATATAAAAAAACAGGAAAATAATAATGTATTAAAAAAGTAATTTGAATGTAAGTAGCCAATACAAATCATTTACTAAAACTTTAAAGGTTCCCTGTATAGTTTATTTCCTTTAGAAAATTTGCCTGATAAATAGCCCAATTAATCAATATCAAACCGAATTGAATTGAAATCGGAATTGCATCTAATTGCAAGCTTGTGAATCGAAATCGAATTTAATCGGGAAATTTGTGTCAATACCCAGCCCTAATAAACAAGCTCCGTCCGTGTCTCAATAGAATTGCATTCACAGGCACAGAAAACATAAACAGAAAAACAAAAAAACAGAAAGAAAGAGAAGAGGGAATGTCTCTGGCGTCTTAGGAGAAAGGCAGCAGTGATCTAAATGATCAATGCACAAACCATTCGCAGTTTATATCTCACAGTGCAATGGGTGAGTTAAGGTCACCAGCCTATGATTTTATCATCTTAATATGTGAGCCATCTAATGCCATTACTGTACTGAATCAGTTTGAGGTGCTGTCCAGAAAGAAGAGAACTAAATCAATGGGGGAACTCTCTCTCTCTTTCCCCTTAGACACAAGAGAGAAAGATAGCAATGTGTGTAAGGATGATCTATGCTAAAGCAGTGAGAGTGCACTGACCATAAACAATTCATTATGAGTGGAGAACGGCTGAGGAACAGATATCTGCCCAGACCAAGACACAGTTCAAATGTAAGCAAAATGAATGATGAACGACAAAGGATGAGATCATCTATGTGGGATGAAGAACTGACTTTGCAATCGACCTGTGTGTGCCTTTGTGCACACACTTTGAAATAAACCATCTATGATCAGACTGTCACCTCATAAAGCTCTCAAATGTAACACAATATTAAAGAGGCCATATTATGCCATTTTACAAAGTCTTGATTTTTGTTTTTGGGGTCTATACGTTTTATCATCCTTAATGCTCAAAAAAATAATTTTCACATATTTTTTGCAGCACCTCTCTTCCCAGTCTGCCAGAAATGCTCTGTTTAATTCCAGTCTCTATAACTTATTCAGAGCAGCGCCATGTCAGGTATGAACGCGAGGCTGTGAGGGATAGACTTACCGTGTTTTCAATGGCATCTGCTGTAAAAAGCTGTATGAAGCTCCTAGATCACTTATCATTTTTGCATTGTTTTGTCAGTAGAACAATCCAGAAACACATTAAATAACAGTGGTACAACCGACTGAAATGTATATCTATCCCTCTGTAACGAATGAATCCACTGGAGAGAACCCAAATGCAACTTTACTTGAAAACATAATCAAACATAAAACAAGGGCATGGCAAGGCATGAAACTCCGCATTCAAACCAAGACAAACCCTGGACAAACATTCAATACTAGACAAAGACACAGGGCAAACACGAGGGCTTAAATACACAGACTAATTACAAGCCAAGGAACACCAGTGAACAACGATCAAGAAACATGGCAGGATCACATGACAATCAGGGAATCACATGACAAGACACAAAAAACATGACAATGACCATTACAAGAAACAAAACCCAAACCTCGACACCCTCACAGCCTCGCTTTCATTCCCGTTAAAAATCAAAGATGGCGCTGCTGTGAATAAGGTCTATAAAGCCCCTCCTTCCGAAAAGGTCAGCTGGATCGTTGTGTTGTGATTGGACAGCCGCTTTGAGCGTGTTTCGGAAATGTCACGCCCCTTACCATAATGAGTTTCAGTTTCTCAGGTTTAAACACTACTAACACTTGGACAACCAGACCTCAACCCTTTATTTGCATATGCCTTGGACAGAAATGATTTGTCCGTGGAATATTGTGGCGTGTACGTTCCTGGAAGAAAACTCAAGACTACAATGGAGGTGTTTCAGGGATTTCAGAAACAGTGCTTATTGATATGAATAAGTCCCTTGAGATTGGATTTAGTTACTCTGCAAACTGCAGACCGTTTTCATGTTTAAAACAGCAATATTACACACGAAATTTGGAAAATATAAAAAAAAGCATAATAGGTCTTTTTTAAGTGTGCAGTGAGCTTGTTTGTGTATTTATTACTTGCGAAGAAATGGCCTTGTAAAAGACTAGTGTAAATACTGTGCAGTTTTGTATTTAGTAAAAAAACTTTAATTCAGGTTTTTCTCTTGCTCAATCAGAGCAGAAAGATTCAAAGTGTGTTGATAAGAGCTGAAAATAGCCTAATCCCTCTCTGTCCTGGAGCTTCACTCCTTCTCCTGCTGTACCAGCCAGAGGACAAACCAACACATCCTCCCTGCAGAAGGGATTAACACTCACAGGCTATTTCAGGAGTTAAATCATTTGTGAGATTCGTCCACATTCCTTCAGTAGTGTAAACACTCGCCAGCCCATGAGCTGAGAAAGGGTTTGACATTAAATATTTACACTTTTAGTATGTTGCTATTTCGGGTTATTTGATTCATGTATCAAACTGTTGGTTTGTCCGTCCCTCCGTCCCTCCATCCATCAATCTGTCAGTTCATTTGTTGGGAATCTCCTCTAAAGTGTGCTCCTGCAGATTGCAAAGACAAACATTTCATTACAATAAAGCAATACCACTTGAGTGAGAGTGACCTAATTACCATATCCAGATATATATTCTAGGGCTGTCAAATGATTAATCACGATTAATCGCATCCAAAATAAAAGTTTGTGTTTACATAATAAATGTGTGTGTACTGTGTAAAATTATTTTATATATATAAATACATACACATGCTTGTATATATTTAAGAAATATTTGCATGTGTATACTATATATAGATTTATATATAATTTATATATAAATATAAATATGTTATATATAAATAACACATTTTTCTTAAATATATAAATGCACGTGTGTGTACTTATATATACAAAATAAATTTACACAGTACAAACACATTTATTATGTAAACACAAACTTTTATTTTGGATGCGATTAATCGTGATTAATCATTTAACAGCCCTAATATATTCGTATATACGTATCTGTACTGGTCAAAAGTTTGGATAATTATTTTAAAAAAAAATGTTTTTGAATGCTTACCAGAGCTCTCATACATTTATTTGATCAAAAACACAGAAACAACAGTAACATTGTGAAAAATTGAGCTCAAAATCAGCTTGTTAGAAAGATTTCTGAGGATGAGGTTAAACTGAAGACTGTAGTAATAATGCTGAAAATACAGCTTTATCACAGGAATAAATTACATTTTATTTTACATTGTACTAACATTTCACAATATTACTGTTTTACTGTATTTTTTATCAAATGAGTGGATCCTTTCTTTCAAAAACATTTAAAACATTCAAAATAAAATTAAAATTTTATAAAATTACAAAAATTTGACTAGTAGTGTACACGTACAGTAGTATACATACAGTATGGTAAGTTATCTTGTATGTTACAGTGTGTGTTTGTATTGTATTACTAATCTAAATGTTTTTCCAGTAAACATGTGTTCACTGTGTTTAGGCTGAAGTCTGGAAGAAGGTACGGATGGATGGATGTGACAGCTCCTCAAACCCCTGCAGGAGGCTCACTGTCTGAGCATGACACCTGTCGAGGTATGTGACAGGCTGAATTATGTAAACTTGTGACCATTGACAGTCTATGTGTGTCTGTTCACTCTATACGTATTTGGGCAATTTTCGTGCATTGAAATGTTGTGTACTTTTGTGTGTGTGTGTGTGTGAGAGAGAGAGAGAGAGAGAGAGAGAGAGAGAGAGAGAGATGTGCGTGTACGCTGGAGAAAAAGAGATTTAATAATTCAGCAGTGTTATAATTGGCTCAGTCTCACCTCTGAAATTATCTCTGAATCACGCTATCTGTACAGAATTTCTCCTCGCAACCCTGTACAGTAACTCGCGTATGTTAATATCGCGGTGTGTGCGGTGTGTGTAATATGTGCGGTGTAACTCGTATGTGCATGTTAGTCCTTAAATCTGAAGCACACTATTAAAGGAATAGTGCACCTAAGAAATTTTTATTCATACTCATCATGTAATTTTAAACCCATTTATTATTTTTTCCATGGAACAAACAAAATAGTATTTATTATCATTATTATTATTATTTGTGTTCCATTGAAAATACAAAAAAACATCACATCATACGGATTTGGAACGATATGGTTTGACTTAATAATGGCAGAATTTTTTTTTTGGATAAAGTGTTTCTTGCAACTAAAATCACACAATTCCTTGTCTTTAATTGTTGGTACATAATCAGGTACAGTAGCACCGCCCCAAACTCACACCATTGGCAGAGAGCTGCCTCAGACTGTTGTGATTGGCCAAAATGTGCAGGCGAGGCAGCGGTCCGATTTTTTCATTGCATTTACTATTTCAGTGGTATCTGACAGCAGGGACATTTCTTGTATGGTATTAAAAAATAAAATGTGCTTAAAGCAGCTTAAAGATGCAGCAAAAAAAAAAAGAAAAAAAAGTGCTGGTCAATGTAGAGCAGACCTTGCCACCACATTTCTAAGGTGTCCTGAGGTTGCCTGTTGCTATGCCAATTTCTTAGTGGTTGCTATGGTGGAGCCCTAGTCAAAAGAGGCAGTTCCTTATAAGCTAACTGTGATATTTCATCCCCTAGATATGGCTTGGGTTCCTCTTTCTATAATAGATGGATGTAACTTTACGAAATGACCACTGACTCCAAAGCTGTTGTCACAGCATAGCTCATGCAGTTTAAGTGAACGGCCTCTAGAGGCAATGTGATCCATTTTATTCAGTTCTATCACAGCCCATTATCTTATTTCATTGATTCCTAACCAAGGCCAAGGGTACTTGTTGAAAATAAAATAAAATAATAAATAAATAAATTTGATTTAAACACAATTCATTTTAGTTTTTTTAGTTTCATAATTTATATATATATATATATATATATATATATATATATATATATATATATATATATATATATATATGTATATACACTCACCGGCCACTTTATTAGGTACACCTGTCCAACTGCTCCTTAACACTTAATTTCTAAGCAGCCAATCACATGGCGGCAACTCAGTGCATTTAGGCATGTAGACATGGTCAAGACAATCTCCTGCAGTTCAAACCGAGCATCAGTATGGGGAAGAAAGGTGATTTGAGTGACTTTGAACGTGGCATGATTGTTGGTGCCAGAAGGGCTGGTCTGAGTATTTCAGAAACTGCTAATCTACTGGGATTTTCACGCACAACCATCTCTAGGGTTTACAGAGAATGGTCAGAAAAAGAAAAAACATCCAGTGAGCGGCAGTTTTGTGGGCGGAAATGCCTTGTTGATGCCAGAGGTCAGAGGAGAATGGCCAGACTGGTTCGAGCTGATAGAAGGGCAACAGTGACTCAAATAACCACCCGTTACAACCAAGGTGGGCAGAAGAGCATCTCTGAACGCACAGTACGTCGAACTTTGAGGCAGATGGGCTACAGCAGCAGAAGACCACACCGGGTGCCACTCCTTTCAGCTAAGAACAGGAAACTGAGGCTACAATTTGCACAAGCTCATCGAAATTGGACAATAGAAGATTGGAAAAACGTTGCCTGGTCTGATGAGTCTCGATTTCTGCTGCGACATTCGGATGGTAGGGTCAGAATTTGGCGTCTACAACATGAAAGCATGGATCCATCCTGCCTTGTATCAACGGTTCAGGCTGGTGGTGGTGGTGTCATGGTGTGGGGAATATTTTCTTGGCACTCTTTGGGCCCCTTGGTACCAATTGAGCATCGTTGCAACGCCACAGCCTACCTGAGTATTGTTGCTGACCATGTCCATCCCTTTATGACCACAATGTACCCAACTTCTGATGGCTACTTTCAGCAGGATAATGCGCCATGTCATAAAGCTGGAATCATCTCAGACTGGTTTCTTGAACATGACAATGAGTTCGCTGTACTCAAATGGCCTCCACAGTCACCAGATCTCAATCCAATAGAGCATCTTTGGGATGTGGTGGAACGGGAGATTCGCATCATGGATGTGCAGCCGACAAATCTGCGGCAACTGTGTGATGCCATCATGTCAATATGGACCAAACTCCCTGAGGAATGCTTCCAGCACCTTGTTGAATCTATGCCACGAAGAATTGAGGCAGTTCTGAAGGCAAAAGGGGGTCCAACCCGTTACTAGCATGGGGTACCTAATAAAGTGGCCGGTGAGTGTATATATTTGACAAATATAACGGATGGATGGATGAATAGATAGATAGATAGATAATGCTGCTAAATATCATATCAGGATAATATTAGTTAAAAGCAACACATTTCATGTGGTGTTGTTGGAGGTGTTAAGCTTTACTGATGGGTACAAAAAAGATTGGGAAACACTGACTTACATTATATATCTGGATTTGGACACTTATATATATATATATATATATATATATATATATGTATATATATTTATAAATTTCAGTTTCATTTAACTCCTTTACAAGACAATATTCATGTTGTTTTTAGTCATTGCTGCTTTTTTCATCTCATATGTTTCTCTGTGTGTGTGCCTGTGCCTCTTCAGCGGGTCTCTACAAAGTTTTCTTGTGTGACATGTACAGGAAGTGCGTTTACATTCGAATAAGCTGGCTGGTGGAATGTGCTCCTTTGAACAGTTCTATTGAAGAATTCTCAAGCAAGAAGTGTGTGTGAATAGTCAACGTGGGTGTCTCGCTCCTCCATTTATCCGTGTGCAGTCTTTGTCTCCTGCCTTTACTCCAGCAGCTAAAGAAAGTTATCTGTTATCTCTATTCAGCTCCTAATGTCAGCTAGTTCTGAACACAAAAGAAACACATATCTACTGTGTGTGTGTGTGTGTGTGTGTGTGTGTGTGTGTGTGTGTGTGTGTATGTGTGCTCGTGTTTATATTACATTGTGGGGACCAAATGTCCCCACAAGTATAGTAAAACCTGAAATCACCTACATTGTGGGGACCAGTCAGCGGTCCCCATGAGGAGAACAGCGTATAAATCACACTAAGAAATGTTTTTTGAAAATGTAAAAATGCAGAATGTCTCCTGTGATGGGTAGGTTTAGGGATAGGGGCTGTGTAAGGGGACAGAATATATAGTTTGTACACTATAAAAACCATTACGCCTATGGAGAGTCCCCACAAAGATAGCGAACCAGACATGTGTGTGTGTGTGTGTGTGTGTGTGTGTGTGTGTGTGTGTGTGTGTGTGTATGCTCATGTTTATATTACATTGTGAGGACCAAATGTCCCCACAAAGGTGGCAATATCTGAAATCCTTGTCCTTGTGTGGACATTTTTTGGTCCCTATGAGGAAAACAGCGTATAAATCCTAATGATGTGATTGACGAGTGATGTTTTTTGGAAATGTAAAAATGCAGAAAGTTTTGTGTGATGGGTAGGTTTAGGGACAGGGGCAGTGTAAGGGGATAGAATTTACAGTTTGTACAGTATAAAAATCATTACGTCTATGGAGAGTCCCCACAAAGATAGTGGACCAGATTGATGGACAAAATTCCCCAGATGGACATTTATTCCATACACAGAAACAAACAAACACATCTACACTCAGAGATAAAGAGTCTTAGAGACAAATAAAAGACAGGAAGAAAGAACAGATGAGAAAAATTCAAGAATGAGGAGAGGAGAGGAAAGGAGAGGCAAGCTAAGATATAAAATGTACTTACACAACATAAAAATATTACTATAGCAAAGCTATAGTATTTTAGGGGATATTTCATAGCCATGTTGTTTACTGTGGCCGTGGGTTATCCCGCAGAATCGGGCTACTTTTACACTGTTGCTGCAGGTTGTTTTTCTTTCCCCATGGGTTGAAGCAACCCCCCTTTGTCCGACCAATGGCAGAATCAGAAAACCTGTTTGAAAACCGCAATTATTTTTAGTGCAGAAATTGCATACTTCATCATTAAACACCAAAACACAAATCAAACACCCCTATTTGACTGCCTTTTGAGTGTTTTGCATCAGACAGTGTAGTTGCCCTGGTGATAACATTGTAAGGGCAGAGGTCATGCCCTCAAGAGAGGATTGTCACACATTCTAACTCTCACTCTCTCTCTTTCTTTCAGAACCATGGACAGCTCTTAGCGAGCAACACGATTGGTTGAGAGCCATAGGGGCTGCAGAGAGAGAGAGAGAGAGAGAAGATCACCAGGGGATGGAGTGAGTAAGCAGTGAGAGTTGGAGAGAGCTGGAGGGAAGGAGATCAGAGAGCAAAAGAGAAGGTAGAGAGAGAAAAAAAAGGATAGAGGAACTTCAAGAAAGGACAGATGCTATAGCTCTTCTCTTTGCCTACTGACGCCTGAGCTGGGTTTATCGCTGCGTGTGTGTGACGCACATGTGTGTGTGTGTGTGTGTGTGTGACGGCAACCGCGGCAGCAGCAGCAGCAGCAGAAGGGGAGGACGGATCAAAGAGATTGTAGGACACGATGCATTTAGCAGCCTAACGTCTCTACGCACACACTGCAGTCGGCAAAAGGAGAACAACGCTCATACTACGCGCATCCGCAAGCAGCCCACCCCACACACACACCACGCGTGTGTGGGGACAGCGCAGATGAAGCAACCACCTAAGGGAGGTGTGGATCATTCCAGAAGCGTTTGGTAGGGGAGGGGACAGCCTTGGTGGCCGTAGCCCAGCAGGAGCAGTCGTAGGTGGGCAAGGGTCAGACAGTTTTCTTCAGAGCTCTGGAAACGCCAAAGATGGACATGTCCTTCATCTCTCTCTTCCTCACGGCAGTGTCTGCTTCCTCCGAGCCGCGTCGCTGTCGCCGGGCTTGTCTGTCAGCCGTGTGCGTGTCCGCAGGGGGATTCGATAACGTGCGGTGTTGAGAAACGCACAAGCAGAACACACCTGGAGATCAGCTGTTCCGATTCACTGATACCGTGAGTGTAACCATGTGTGTGTCTCCATCCAGATGTTTTGTTTTTTCTCATTGACATCTTGTCCTTTTCCTTATCTTTATCAGTTCTTCATCGTCCATGTGACAGAAAGAGTCATACCGAGCATCAACGGATTGTATAGGATCCAAATCACCATATTACCCACAATTCCCAACAACATTTTCAGATTCATTCATTATTGAACCTCTTTTTTGGCATCTGTACAGCTTGAGATCCATCTCACAAATTTCAGTGAAATTACTATTCAATGAAAATTTGAAATATGAAAATGAAATATTTACTCACCCTCGTGTAATTTCAAACCTGTTTGACTTTCTTTGTTAGAGACATTTCTGTGGAACATAAATTAAGATATTCTGAATGTGAAAAATGACCAGAGTTTTTGGTCCATACAATGAAAGTCAAATGTTGTTAGAACCTTAGTGTTCTTCAGAATACTATAAAAGAAATACAGTCAAATAGGTTTGGAAAATACATCATTTTTGGGTGAGCTATCACAAATGTGAGTGTGTGAGTGTGAGAATCGCTACATCTGATTGGTTATTGGTGTATTTTCATGGTTCCAGTGACTGTGTTGTGTTTTAATGGTTCTGGATCTACTCACATTTGGCCTGTTGTGTGTGTTTGAAGGCTATTTCTATGCCTTAGTTATGAATTGGCACTGTTAATGTTGTGGTGGTGAATTACAGATTAATGAAATGAATGCTAAACTCTACTCACCGAGATCCATTGATGTGGTGCTGTGGTCTCACTGACCTATTTTGTGCATGTGTGCGTGCGTGTGTGTGTGTGAGTGCCAGCAATGGGAATATGGCATCTTGCCACCTCATCACTCTGAAAAAAGAGACTTAGTATTAGATGTTTTATTAAAATCCATATAATCACATACACAAATGGTTATAAAACATAATCCTGAAACATGATCCATCTGCAGCAAACATCTACAGAGTAAAGGAGAAGAATATCGTGTTTCATGCTTTCGGCATTACATCAGACACACACACACACACGCACACACATGGTAGGGATATCACGCATGCAGTGTAAAGCGGAACTAATGCATCTTCAGCACAGAATTAGGTTCCCAGCTTCCTGCATTATGTCAGCGCACTAGGATACTGTTGCCTGGAAACCCACAGTTCCTTCTCCTCACATTCCATTTATAGAATACAGCTGTGTGTCCCTGTGTACGTAAAAGTGCTTGTGTTGGCATCTACGGGCATGTGCGTGTGTGTGTGGGTGTGGGTGTTTATTTGCTCTCATGGGTGTGTAAACTAAAGAAGTGTGTGGAAGATATTTAAAGGAGGAAAGGTAAGTGGGATTGTGACTGAGGAAGGGGATGGAGAGAGAGGGAGACAATCTGAGATCAGAGTCTATATTAAGACATGCTGAATTATACAACAGAGAACAGAGCACTGGATGACTGATCTTCACAAAGTAGTAAAAATAAACTTGACACTCTCTCACTACCACAGGCTGAAAATTATTTATCTCAATGTATAATGTAAAGTGTTCGAGAGCATGCAGAATAGAAACAGTAGGATGAAATAAGACCTGTAAGTGGCACATAATGTTGGGCCAGATGTTACCACTGTTTGCATGTAATGTTAAGTAACTGGCTGATCTTACTAGTCTTAACCGGTTTACTTTGTGGGCAAAATTGTCCCCAGAAGTCAGTGATGAGTAGACAGACAGACAGAATGATGAATGGATGGATGGGTGGATTGACTGAACAATAGATGGATGGATGGATGGATGGATGGATGGATGGATGGATGGACTGAACAATAGATGGATGGATGATGAAGGAATGGATGGATGGGTGGATTGACTGAACAATAGATGTAGGGATGGATGGATGAAGGGATGGATGGATTGACTGAACAATAGATGGAGGGATGGATGAATGAAGGGATGGATGGATTGACTGAACATGGAAGGATGGATGAAGGGATGGATGGATTGACTGAACAATAGATGGATGGAGGGATGATGAAGGGATGGATTGACTGAACAATAGATGGAGGGATGGATGAAGGGATGCATGGATTGACTGAACAATGGATGGATGGATGGATGATGAAGGGATGGATTGACTGAACAATATATGGATGGATGGAGGGATGGATGGATTGACTGAACAACAGATGGAGGGATGGATTGACTGAACAATAGATGGATGGATGATGGATGGAGGGATGGATGGATGGATTGACTGAACGATAGATAGATAGATAGATAGATAGATAGATAGATAGATAGATAGATTATAGATAGATAGAACAATAGAACAATGGATGGAAATATAAGACAGACAAATAAAGTGAATAATGTGCTTTTATTATTTTTTTTGTTTGTCTGTAGAAATTATAATTAGCTGTATATATAAATAATATATATCTGTGTTATATCTTAATTTAGATAGCTATGTAAACATGTGTTAAACATGCTAGCTCTTGCCCGTTTATAAATTCCCCAGAGAACACATGCTAGTAGTGTGTGTGTGTGTGTGTGTGTGTGTCTGTGTGTGTGTGTGTGTGTGTGTGTGTATGTGTGTGTGTGTGTGTGTGTGTGTGTGTGTGTGTGTCTGTGTGCATACGTCCCACCTGTACCTCCGAAGTTCATTGTGTTTTTATATAAAGAACAAGCTCTCAAGAGGACAGTATGACATTGTGTGTGAGACTCTCATGTCTCCCTCTCTCTTCATCTGTCTTTCAGGCAGTCTCTCTGCTGTGCTGAAGGATGGATTCAGGGGAAGACGAGTGCACCCGTTTCCTACAGTACGTGGAGGACAGTGGTCTGAGGGCGTATGACGAGCTGGTTATCCAGAACGCCTCCGACATCGCAAGAGAGAGCGACCGCGTCCGCAACCACACACAATGGACATACCTACAGGAGAAAAACCAGAAGAAGAGACGGCAGGAGGAAGCTATCAAGAGGTACACACTCATTAATGCTATTGGCTATTACTCTTGTTCATGTGTTTAAATCAAAGTATATAATTCAGACTCAGCTGCAGCTCGTCCTGCACTGTTTTTGCAGGACTTATCATTTTCTCCTGGCAAACAAAAAAATTGGCAGAAATATCCCAGAGATGCACATTGAAGGATATTTAGGAACTACAATATCATGGAGAACTGGCAACCACACAGAACACCCTAGCAACACCTTAGCAACCACACAGAATGCCTAAACCTTTTTAACTTGAAGGCCCCTGTTGTACGACATGCATATGCAAACTTTTGCATCGATATATTAACATGGTTCATTCATTTTATATATACTTTTTTTTTTTTTTTTTTGTGAAGACAGAAGTGATGTTCTGTATTTCAGAACTATAAATACTTCAATAAAATATATTAGAGTTAGATTATTTATAATGTATAAATAATAATTGATTTTTAAGTCATCCTGAAGCCCCCAAGTTGGCCCTGGCCCCCAGTTGAGAACCACTTCTTTAACAACCACATTGCACCTCAACATCATGTCAGTGAGTTTCTTAAACAAGCACCACTCAAAATTTCTTAAGAAATTTTAAAAGTCTAGTTAATATTAATGCCGCTAGTATGTTGTTCTCTTTAACGTGTGTGTGTGTGTGTGTGTGTGTGTGTGTGTGTGTGTGTGTGTGTGTGTGTGTGTGTGAAAAGAGAGTGACAGAGAGTAATTTAGAACAGACATTTCAGCTAATCTAATAAAAGACAGACACAAAAGGGTGCTCTGATGTATCTAACAGCGGCCCTAGGTGTGAGTTTGTGTGAGTAATTATATTCCACTGGATTTGTATTCTCCTTTATTGTTATTTTGACTTCTATGTAGCTAAATTTGGATCCACAAAATGCTGTATGCAACCCATTTAGTATTGATGTATTTCTCAGGGGAAGAGTTTATTCAATTATATTAACTGATATTCAAATAATATCTAAGTCTAATTATGTATAGCAAATCTCGGCTGCATGATTGTTTACATCGTCACAAAATGTAAACTGTATTATCACACTGATATATAGGCCTAGTATATCCAACATATTATTCACATATATACAGTACATTCACATAGTGATATAGCAAATAATCTCAACAGCCTGATTTTTGGGATGTAAGTTGGATAATACAAGTATGCTCAACTTTATCCACATAAATACAGTGTACTTGCATAGGGCGATATATACTATAGCATATCTCAACTGCTTGATTGCTTGCATCGTTGCAAAATATAATAACTATATTATAATATCACTAAATGTGAGTAGGGGTGGCCGATATGAGTCACGATATGAGTAATTTTATTTCACGATAACTAGCCTATATATATATCGTCATTCACAGTTTTTTTTTATACCATTGATTTTTGATACCATTGAAATCTCATAAATCTCCAACTTCAATATCACTAAGACTAAAAAAACTAACACTAGCCTAACTAACATAAGTAAAAAAAGAATAAAAAAAAGAACTGTCAAGCTTACTAAAGACAAGTAAACAGTGAATAGGACAACAAAAAAAAACTACAATTGAACTACAATGGATTTTGACACGCAAGTGTGTATTTCAAGTAAAAAGAACTCAGTTCAGTGCTCGAACACTGTATGAGTCGCGTCCAGCAGCTTTATGTGCGTGCGCTCTGAAACATATGCCGAAATCAGTTCCCTTTTGCTGCTTATTGTGCTTGAATGGTTTAAAATCACTTGTTTGTTAAACCACAAGGCTTAAAAATGCATTTAAATGATACGATTTTGTGACGGCTCAGCACGGCAACATCCCGTCTGCGCAACCCCGATAGAGACTGTAGTCCGAAATCTCACCCCTAATAAGGCATGAAGATATTAAGATATAATAAACAGCATCATGAAACAAGCCCTATTTAATTTGACTTGACTTTCATTTCACATTACTTTTATCCTTCCGCTCTCTCTTTATCAGCAACTTGTCCTCTCAACCCCCTCATTTTCCCCTTTAACCCTACATTTCCTTCTGTTTGTACCCTGTAATCGAGCCTCAGATTCTTTCCTCCTCTTTAGCATCTCTCTGAGAGGTCTGAGTGGTTGCCCTCTTTTTATACAGCTTGGGTCCTCTTAGAACAGTAATGGGGCGTAAGTAGGGTGTTCTTCATGAAGAGAGGAGGTCAATGACACACACACAGACACTGAGTGATCGAGTTCATCTGTGGATTGTCTCTCTCTTGGAGGCGTTTTAGTGAGATTAAACAATCAGGATTACAATGCAGATGACATTTCATTAATATAACTCATGAAAGAGGATCAAAACACACACATATAAACACTGACAGTGGGAGGGCCTAAAGTCACACCTCCTTAGACTGGAGAGGGAAAAAACAGGGTCTGTCACCATGGAGACAGAGGGGTGAGTTTCTATGGCAACAGTGGGCTTGGTCCTCGTCTCCCTCTCGTCTCTAAATTTAGACTGCTGGCCCCTGAGGACACATGCACACACTCCCTTGAAACACACAACTAAAAGCAGGTTTGTATGTGTCACTCAACTGTTATCACACACATTCAAGGACACACAATGGAATATCTGGATCTGATGACCTTAAGGGAACTACATAATACCATAAATCCTGAGCTATAACTCACCTCACTCTCATATATGAGTGTGTGCATGTTGATGAGGCTTAATATTAATTTGAATATGATTGGATTGGGAAATGAATATGACTTCATATAGATACACCTACAAATGTTTCTCTATAAGCAAACAATTATGTATACAAGTATGCATTATGAGTTTTTCTAAACCATACTTCAATTAAGACAAGCAAAAATTCACCAGGTTGGTGAATCTCACAAAGAAATGTCCAGGTTATATTTCACCCTGAAAATAAGATAATTAATTTTCCACTTTCACATTTAACATTAACAATTTTTATATCATTACTGTAATTAAGTAATGAAAATATTCATTTTGTAAACTCAGAATAATAACAAAGGCAATGAATCCACTGGAGGCAAGTTGAACTGAACCCATGCTCAGATTTATTTAATAAAACTTGATCAAAACAAATGCAAATTAAACAAAGACTTGACTTAAACCATGAGCTAAACTTGAACAAACATAAAGTCACAAAACAGCAGATACAGAAACAAAGCTTGACACCAAACAATGATAATATGAGGGCTATATATATATACACATCGACTAATGACTTAGGAGATACCTGAAAGCAATGAACAATGAGCCAATGACAAAACAGAAAAGAGAACCACAACCAATGAAAACATTACACATGATCCAAATCATGACACGATCACTTGAGGATCAAGATAATCACATGAATAAAGAAACATGACTTCTTAGAGAAATTCAAAATAAAAGACAAGAAAACATCAACAAAACCAAAACTATGGGTTGCTCCAGACAGCCAAACAAAACACAAAAGTCCAGGAGGGTGGCGGAGTAGAGGAGGTCCAGGGGGAGGAATGGAGGGCCAGGCCCGTGAAGAGGATGAGGCCGTGGAGCAGTGGCGAGTCTGGAAGATGGGGTGAAGGACCAAAACATTGAAGAAGATCAGGTGCTCGTGGTGAGGTCAGTGGAGATGGAAACCATCAGGGCGGTGCTGGTGGAACAAGAACCTGGGCAAATCCTTCTAGCCGTGACATGGTCCGTGACAGTCCGTGAATAGCCTTCATGACATGGCAGGAAGAGAGTTCACAAGCGGTGGTGTACCAGAAGCACTGTGGATAATGGGATGACTTCCGGGACCACCAGACTTGGACTTGGAACCCCTGGACTAGACCTACTCGCACTGACCTCAGTTGTGGATCCATAACACTGGCGGTTAGTCTTGTCCACTCTGGGTTAGATCCAGTGATGCTGGTGCTTGGGTACTATGACTACTAGTTTTCTACTAGTAATAGCCAATGGTCTTCATTGGCTGCCCTCAAACAACGTCTACTTTGACCTGCCCTAAAACACTATAGCATTGTGTTGTGTTATGTCAAGAAGACACTGTTTTCATCTATGGTGAGGAATTACAGTTGCAACATCTCATAATTTAAAAATTTAATTTATTATTTTTAATTGTTTTTATTTTGGGATTAATAATAACCTGGACATTTCTTGACAGTTGTTAGATTCGTCATAGTAGTAGTAGTAGTAGTATGTGTGTGTGTGTGTGTGTGTGTGTGTGTGTGTGTGTGTGTGTGTGTGTGTGTGTGTGTGTGTGTGTGTGTGTATGTGTGCTCGTGTTTATATTACATTGTGGGGACCAAATGTCCCCACAAGTATAGTAAAACCTGAAATCACCTACATTGTGGGGACCAGTCAGCGGTCCCCATGAGGAAAACAGCGTATAAATCACACTAAGTAATGTTTTTTAAAAATGTAAAAATGCAGAATGTCTCCTGTGATGGGTAGGTTTAGGGACAGGGGCAGTGTAAGGGGACAGAATATATAGTTTGTACAGTATAAAAACCATTACGCCTATGGAGAGTCCCCACAAAGATAGCGAACCAGACATGTGTGTGTGTGTGTGTGTGTGTGTTTGTGCATCTTTACTGTATTGTAGAGGGAGTGGGTGAACTGTCTAACACAGCTTTCCAGATATTAATGACAATTCATGTTCAATAAATTGCCTGGAAATAGTTTTGACATGGTTGCCATAGCAGCAGCCAGAAGCCCTGAAAGCAATTTAGAGTGTAACGCAAACCGCAGTCAATGGTATCGTCTACGCTGTCATAAACAGTGTCCCTACGACCTGACGTAAACCTCAACAACAAAAACAAACGATAAAATGCTACAGTCTTTGAGGAAACAATCTACAGACATCCTCAGATCAATAACATGGGCATTGACATATATCAGTGAAGGTCAAGAAAAGGTCACTTTGATGCATTACCTTGGTAGAATGAGAGGAAAACAGTCATGTTACTTTAGAGAGCTGTCTCTGGATAAAAAGTCGAGACAAAAAAGGTGAAAGGGGTGGACAAGAAAGAGAGAGGCTGACAAAAATATTTCGAAATGACTCAAAGCATGCAAGGAAAAAATATTGCAGGATAAAGAAGATTGGAGACAAGGATGAGAGGTTGATGTATTAGAGCAGGGCTAATGGGTGAGAACTGCTGGACAGGCAAAGACAGAAGTTTATTTACTGAGCTCTGATCAATAAAGACAAACATAACACAGTACTGCACACACACACACACACACACACACACACACACACACACACACACACACACACAGCATACAGAGCGGCTTCAGGCATACCTGCTTCTCTCTGCCTCCATTGAGACTAGTTTGTGTTTGAAACAAAGATACAAAACCGTCAATACTGTTAATAGATCAGATGCATGTATGAGTGTACAATATTTCACTAATTTCCATCATATTTCGTTTATTGTAGCATGCAAAAATCAATGGATCCTCTGTATCTACATATACAGGCAAACTGCTAACTGTCTAACTGGTCACTGCTAACTCTTTCCATTAAATCCATTAGCTTTATGAATCCAAGCTAACTGCTATTCTCATGACCTTTAACCCTTCACCTTTGATATTATGTCATGGAAGAGACTTTCCATGTAAATCCCCTAACCCTACCCTTATTCCCTCACACAAACCTTTCAGCATTTTCATTTAGACATTATTTATTATGTTTATTAAGCTATTTTTCATTAGCTGCTTCCCACAATTTTAAGTGATTTCTGGTTTTCCTACCTTGTGGGGACATTTGCTCCACACAACCTAGGCGAAACCTCACACTCACACACTCACATGCACGCATGCACGCACGCACGCACGCACGCACGCACGCACGCACGCACGCACGCACGCACGCACACACACACACACACACACACACACACACACACACACACACACACACACACACACACACACACACACACACACACACACACAGACAAGCACCAAACTAGTCATTATAAACTAGCCTGGACCAACACACAGTGTAAGAGTTCATGCTGGTCTAAGCTGGTGTTGTCAGCAGGAATAGTAAGCACTACAGTAGTGTGCTAATGTGAACATCCATCAGTGAGGTGATCGAGTCACCATAATGAGCTAGCCTAGTCTACTGAAATGATGCAGCATATTTTCCTGAAGATAAAAGAGGAATGTGTAGGCTTTTAAGACAGGGGGGTTTGAAGGACAACATCCTTTAGTCTCTTTCTGTAATACAAAATAGCAAGACTAGTGTACACCACTGTTCAAAGGTTTTGGATTGGTACTTTTAATTTAGATTGTAATATTGTGAAATATTATTACAATTCAAAATAACCATCTACTATTTGAATATGTCTGTAAAATGTAATTTATTCCTGTGATGTTAAAGCTGTATTTGCAGCATCATTACTCCAGTCTTCAGTGTCACATGATCCTTCACAGATCATTAGGCAAGGCACTTTTTTTTCTAAAGCACACTTAAAAGCCAGTGCTGCATTCTAATAGGTTGATTTACTGCTCAAGAAACATTTATTATTACTATTATTATCAATGTTGCAAAAAGATGTGCTGCTTAATATTTTTGTGGAAACCATGACGCATTTTTGAGCATTCTTTGCAAAGTTCAAAAGAACAGCATTCATTTGAAATCAAAATATTTTGTAATATTATAAAAGTCTGTACTGTCACTTTTGATCAATATAAGGCATCCTTGCTGAATACAAATGATTAATTCATTAAAAAAATTTGAAGGTACAAGACTATGTTTGCTGGCGTATACTCTCTGCCTCAATTGCCTCAATTCGCTTTTTTTTTTTCATAGGCATTGCAGTGTTAATTGTTTCATCACATTAATCGGCATAATCAGCATTTTATGTAATGTGAAAAGAGATACAGAAAAAAAGGCGTGACTACAAATGACTGGCCACTCAAGACTGTGAGAAGTGTGACAACTGAGAGGGAGGGAGAAATTGCAGACTGCACAAGAAAGACAAGACAGATGACAACACATGAATGAAAGGATGGAAATAGAGAAGGAGAGAGAGGATGTGGAGAGATGAGGGACGCTGGTGCAGTAATGTTGGCAGACAGACTTTCAATCATTCTTTATGAGCCACCACAGCACCACACCCTCCCCTCTGATTACACACTCGCAGTGTGTAAATTAATATTTTAAAATGTGTGTGTGTGTGAGTGAGTGAGTGAATGGTTACTTAAAGCCAACGTGAGTAAATCCTGTCTGCCCTTTAGTATGATTAGTTTTCCTCAGAGAGAGAGAGAGAAAATTTGAGAGACAGCTATTGAACTGACTGCCCCCTTTCTCTCTCTCTCTCTCTCTCTCTCTCTCTCTCTCTCTCTCACTCACACACTTTCTCATGAACAGACAGATGAAAGTAACTCAATTTTTATGGGATATTCGGCGCAGAAATCATCTTAAAATCCAGCCAAATTGCTCTGAATTGGATTATGCAGAAATTACGTTTAGGCAAGATAGATTCATAAAGTTATGAGGGAACAGAGAGATGGATGAAGTGAATTCGCCTTTCCTCAGTAACATTCTTACATTTAAAACGTGGAATATTTGGCAACATTTGTATTGCTTAAATCGGTAAGATTTTCTTATCTCTGATGCTCACCAAGACTGCATTTATTTCATAAAAAATACAGTAAAGTCAGTAATATTGTGAAATATTATTACAATTTAAAAGAACTGTTTTCTAGTTTAATATATTTTAAAATGTAATTTATTCCTGTGATGACAAAGTTGAGTTTTCAGCATCCAGTCTTCAGTGTCACATGATCCTTTAGAAATCCTTCTAATAGGCTGATTTGATGCTGAAAATAGACATGCCACTTAATATTTCAGGATTCTTTGATGAATGTTCAAAAGAGCAAAATGTATTTAAAAATAGAAATCTTTTGTAACATTATAAATGTGTTTTTTTGTTGTTGTCACTTTTGATCAATTTAAGGTATCCTTGCTGAACAAAAGTTCATTTCTTTAAAGAAAGCTTACCCCAAACTTTTGAACGGTGGTATAAAAATGTATGTATATAGCATAATAGTCTAGTATAGTAATGTAGTAGAGTAAAGTGTAGTGTAGTATATAGTATAGTATAGTATAATACAAGTTCAGTTCAGGGTTTAATAGACCACAACATGTAGCCTACATTCTCAATTTCATTTGCATGAGGATTTTTCAGGTCCTAAATCTCAACACCAATGCACTGACCTGTACTATGTTCATGTTTGTTTGTGTGCTGTATTCTTTATTCACATTAATGAAGGTTGGATTAGTACAGAATACTAACATACTGGTGTCCATTTGGAAGCAAGAAACGAAAACATTTTCTCTATCAGTTGGTCTGATGGATACTGAAATCCATCTAGGTTTCAGCAAGTATATGGGGTCAAAAGTTCATAGATGGGCGGAGCCATGGCTGGATGCAAATGTATTACTTTGTGAAATGCTAAAATAAAATCAATCTCTCTTCAGGATTGGTGAGGATGTGGCCCGTGCGACAGAAGGAGGGGGGTACGCAGGCAAACACTTTCGTATGGGCTTCATGACGATGCCGGCCCCTCAGGACCGCGTTCCTCCTCCCTGCGGCCTGGGCTTCACCGTACGCTCACAGTCTCTGCACTCGGTGGGAGGGGGAGAGGAGGAGGAGGGGAGTCCCACCTCACGAAAACAGCCCCCGCCCAAACCCAGACGAGATCCCAACACCAAACTCAGCACTTCCTCTGAGACCGTCAACACCGGGCTCAGCACGGGGAAGAGCGGGAAGGAAACAGACAAATGTGATGGTAAATATTTGTGTACATGTAATAGCCTATGTGGCCAGATTTACTAACAGCCTGAACCAGCGCAAGGCATCTTTTGGCGTTAAAAAATCTGCTGTCAGGATTTACTAACGACACGCACTGAAAAGGCGAGGACAGGGTTATTTAGGTGATTTACTAAGATTTGGGCTCATCAATTTATTGTTTTTTGTGCCATTATTTACAGGCCAAAAAAAGAGCATGTTTTTAACCAGACACTAACTGGTGGATTGCCTGTGTTCTTTATTTGACACTTCGTAAGTTTCCACTCCCATCTGCGCTTTCTTGGAATTGCTCTCACGCTAATTTGCCCTGTTTAGTAAAATCTGGCCCAAATGTTTCTAGCTATACGGTATGTATGCTTGATTTTGCGTTTGGAAATGTGTCCAAATGCAATTCATAATGCAATGCAAGTATGCAATTCATAATGCAATGCAAGTATGCCCCCCCCCCCCCCCCCCCCTCAGAATTTTCTATTTTAGTAATAAGTTTTATTATTGTGAAAGTTTACTACAATCAACATGCATTTTTTTCTTAACAAAAAAACATGCATTACAAGACATGCATCTTTATTCTCTCTCATCACTTCACTATTATGCAAATCCCCTCTGTTCTGCCTTCATGCATGCCTTATTCTCATGGATCATTACACATGCAGAGCTACACACACACACACACACACACACCAAACCCTCTTCCTCTCATGTCCACATCAAACAGAAGAGATAGACAGGAAAGGTGGTACATATTTTATATTAATATGAACATATATGCATACAAACAAAGAAATGCACAGTACACCTACAGACAGTAAGGACGAAACAAAGAAAAAATCCAACTTGTTAACAGTTGGATTTTTTTTAGTAAAGGATTTTTTGTTGTTGCTTTATGTCAAGCTTTATTCTAGAAAAAAACAGACACATTAGAAAAATGTAAATTTTTTATAGTTTTATAGCCTAATCTGATATATATATTTATATATTTGTATCAGATTTTACATGGCATTTTAGAAAAGTGACAGTAAAGACTTTTAGATTTGTTACAATTTTTTTTTGTTTAAATGCTGATCTTTTGAAGCGTCTATTCATCAAAGTAGTGGCTGCTGAAAATTCAGCTGTGCCATCACAGAAATAATTGTTTTAAATTGTAATATTTTACAATGTTGCTGTATACTGTTTTGATAATAAGAGACTTCACAATGCACGGCAATAGTGTGTGTGTGTGTGCTCGTGTTTATATTACATTGTGGGGACCAAATGTCCCCACAAGTATAGTAAAACCTGAAATCACCTACATTGTGGGGACCAGCCAGCGGTCCCCATGAGGAAATCAGCTTATAAATCACACTAAGTAATGTTTTTTGAAAATGTAAAAATGCAGAATGTCTCCTGTGATGGGTAGGTTTAGGGACAGGGGCAGTGTAAGGGGACAGAATATACAGTTTGTACACTATAAAAACCATTACGCCTATGGAGAGTCCCCACAAAGATAGCGAACCAGACATGTGTGTGTGTGTGTGTGTGTGTCTGTGTGTATAAATATATATAAATTTTTTTCTGAATATTTGGTTATAAGTGCTCCTCTTAGTGTCAATGACAGTTTCGGCAGAAAATAGCATCACCAAGGTGGCCGTCGAGTGGACTAACTTGCTTTGAGAAGGGCTTGATGCACACTTGTGCAATGAGTCAGTGTCAGTGCAGTCTTTTTACATAACAGAAAATGGCTCTTAACATCACAGACACCTGTAAATACACTCAAGTATCTTTCTAAGAACAAGTGACATCAACTCTTTCTCCTCCTCTAACTGGTCACCCTGAGCCAGTACAACACTCTCATTGGTTGCTCGCTGGCTGCAGTGTCATATGAACAGGGGCAACCGTTGCCATGGGCAACAGTCTGGGCCTAAGTGTTTTACCGGCGGCGACAGCTTCAGACAGAATCAACCAAAACACAGATGATGCCTTTTATAAACAAGTTCACGGCTACAAGGTCGACAAGCATGAGACTTGAGTCGTGATGCGCATGCACAACACACACACAAAGATGAAGTGATATAATGTTCCGCTGGCGGAACAAATCATGTATACATACACATAGTTCTATTGCAAGCTTGTGCAGACAAAATGTTCACGCACACCCTTTGAACTAAATGTGCTGATCTAGGCTGTTTTATATTATACAGTGAACAAATGCCCCAACGGACTTTACTATTCCACACACACACTCATTTCCACACACATTACCCTTCCCTTAACCCTTAACTTGATCTTTACTGATCTCACTCAGAGAGCTGAGCTTTCGAAGTGCTTTTCTTTCAAATTCAAAGCAGAAGCACACATTACAAAATACCTAACCCCACTCGAGCACTTGACCTCATTTTACAATGTTCAGAAACCTCATTTAGAGTACATTAACCCTAGAAACATCAACCGGCTCTTTGCTGTGAAATTTGAAATGCAGCCAAACTCACTACTATATACCCTCATTTTGTAGTATACACTAATATACACTACTGTTTTAGTCTCTTATTCTCACCAAGGCTGCATTTATTTTGATCAAAATATATAAATAACAAAATACGTTTTAAAACGCAGTTATTCCTGCGATGCAAAGCTGAATTTTTACCCCAGTCTTCAGTGTCACACGATCCTTCATAAATCATTCTAAAATGCTGATGAATATGACGATAACCTCTTTTTTCGCAATACATTTGTTCTCTTTTCTGTTTTAATATCGTGCCCAGAGCATGCATTTAAATTCATATTGGATCATAATGTCTTGATATCCGAGTAATGATGTATACAGAGAATAGTGTTCTTGAGTTTGACGCATTAGCTGGAGGCTCTGTGGTATTTCCACCACACTGAGGGCCAAAGAGTATTCTCCCAGAGGAGCCTCAAAGCTCAACATCTCCCCTCCTTCTCTCCTCTCTCTCCCCTGAGCTCCCCCCATCTCTCATCCCTCCTTTACTCTAGTGCCTTCATTTCCCACCCCACTTTGGCACCATTTCTTGTTTTGCTCATTACTATCCTGTCTTTTATCTCACTTGTTTATGCATTCCCTTTCTCATAGACCCACCCTCTTTTCTACTTCCTGTTTAATCTCCAAATTCAAACTATAAAAAATTCTCTCTCCATCTGTCTCTCATTTTTCTACTTTTACTGTGACGATACCATGGTATACAATTAAGGCATTAGAATTAGATGATAAAACCAGGGTACTTTGATATATATATCATACATATATATCATATCGATTGACTACCACACTCATATCCAATGACCCATGTTAGATGTAAAAAAGACATGGTATGGACATGTGCAGAAAAAAAAATGCTTATACATGGTACTCTACGTATATCTGATTATATACCATCTTTTTATAAAGTAAAATACAATGGTTTTGCCATGATAGTATCAGATGGCAAAAGCATTGTACTTGGATAAATACCACAGTACTGAATGAATACCATATTCATATACATGGTATATTTTACATACAAGGAACTTCAATACAGTCATTATATGACACAACAATGTCCAAAAAACACAGTATTATAGAAAATTCTCTCTCCATCTGTCTTTCCTTTTTCTACTCAAATATGGTGATACCATGGTACAATTATAGTAGATGGTAAAACCATGGTACTTGACTACCATGCTGTACTTCAAAGTATACTATGGACTTACCATCCAAAAAACATGGTTTAACAGTACATACAAAAAGTGGCAATCTACATTCAGTACATCTGATTATATCTCATTTTCCCTCCATGCAATTCCTCTTAAAAAAATACTATGGTCGGACCATGGTACAGTGATGGTATCAGATGGTATTATTTGATACATGTTCAAAAACATGTAAATGTAGTAGTTGTACCATATTTTGTACCAAATGTACCAAATGTACCAAATGATATTCCTCTTTCTTCCTCCATTAGATCCCTGTGAGCGTGAGCATGTGTGATGGCTTTAGTGAGTGTTATGCTGACCTAGTGTCACGGGAACATGTATGTCCTGTATATAGCGCTGATAACAGAGTTAGTGACATACATGCAAAACCTTAATAAATCATAACCAGTGTCCTTTAAACAACATCGTATTAAACTTAATAACATGTGGCATCTGGCGTCCCAATAGGCGTATATCTGTGATGCATATCTCATTTGGTGATACTATTTCACCTCTAATTTAGAGGGAAATCAATATAAGTGCATTATCGTACACATACAAACACAGATAAATATCTATATTAAATCAGTGGTGTAATACGAGATGGAGCATTTGCTACATCCTCTGATGGGAAATAACATCATCAAGGTTTCTGCTTCAAAGAGAGAGAGAGAGAGAGATGGATTTGCTGTGAGAGGAAGGTACAGCACGCACCTGCCGGCCTCGGGAACACAGTGCCCTATATTTTGCCGTGTCACAGTCATCAAATTCACTTATAACACACACACACACAGGTTTCCATGTTTTATGGGGACTTTCTATAGACATAATGATTTTTATGCCGTCTGCAGCAGGGGGCATCGACACCAACCATTACAATTTTCCGAAATAATAATTTTCCGAAATTATTATTATTTTTTCTTCACAGAGGTGAGGAGAAAAAAATTATATATCATAAATGTATACTGTAAAAAATTATATTTCCATAAAACAAGGATTATTCGAATATTTCTTACAAGAAAATACTATTCAGTCTTTCTACTTCAAAATTGAATTCAATGTGTAACTTGGTGTTTTGCTGATTTGTAATTTTTTTGTGAAATGTACTAGTATCATGGAACAGAAAAATGCAGACAGTTAAAATCCGAACAGAGTTTATTGAGAGACACATGGGATGTAAACAGGTGAGTAACTGAAAAGATGATCGATGTGGTGATCCTGGAAGGGAAAGGACTGTTCTTATCTGTTACAGGATCGCACAGGTAAGTATCCACAGGTTGGTGTTCAGGGATGACCGACAAGACCAGACTTATGTGTATTTGGTGCTGGCTTTTATGGAGGGACGGATGGCAGACAGATGTGGTGATTGTTGAGTGTGCACAGGTGGTAGCCAGAGAGGATTATGGGAAACGTAGTATGCTGAGGTGACTGGTCTGGTGAATGAGGATTGTGACAACTAGCTAATTAGGAGTGAAGATTGTTTCAGAGGAAATCCTACACCAAATGTGTTTCAGTGTACATAGACCTACGTGGCCATGTTTTATTAATTTGTTCCCTCATTTTAGTTAAATCTTGCCAACCATTCACCTAAAATGAGAGAAAAAAAAGTAATTGAAAAAATTTCTTAATTCACGACAATGACAGCTTGTTTTTCCCCACCGATGTCATGTGCAGGACTCCATAAAATGTCCTCCTCAGATAAAAAATAAATAAATAAAAAACAATAATTGCGATTTTGTGTTTCTCAATATGACTATAATTCTCAATTGCAAATTAATTTCTCATCATTGCAATTTTGTATCTCAGAAATGCAATTAGATCTCTTGACAGTCATAACTTTATTACTCATATTTGTGACTTTCTATCTCAGAAAAAGTATATAATTAACTTGCTTTCTTTTATTTAAAAAACAATATCAAATAATTTATTTGCAAACTTTTTTTATTTTATCTTACATTTGTTTTTATTTAAACTCTTTGTATCGCAATGATCACTATTGATCGTGTTGCTTTAAAGTTCTAACTTTTATTGAAAATGAAAATGTATTTGTAAATGGTTATCAGTGTGAATGCCGATTTAGGGTTAGCGTGCAGAAATGATAATCAACTAAATTTATACTAGAATAAGTATATTGGAGGTTTTTGCAAGGTGTACATGTTTGTGTGTAAAATTGTTGAGAGAATGCGAGCCACTCTGTCCCCTTTCTGTCATTTGGGTGAGGTACTGTGATCTTTCTTTGAATGATAAGTTAAATCATCTTGTCATTCTTGCTGACTTTTCATCTGTGTATCACAGAGGCCATCCACAAAGCTGATATAAAACCCTGTCATGTCCTTTACATAACAAAAAGACATCCACTCGCACGCACACACACACACACACACACACACACACACACACACACACACACACACACACACACACACACACACACACACACACACACACACACAGGGATCCAGAGTCTCTAGAGAATGACGTAATTATAGATTCAGCCAGCTTAATGGAAGATTAAAAATTAGCATACTTCCCATGATGACCCATTAACTATTACTTGCGCTTGCTGTTGGCAAGAGACACACTAATAGACTCGAATACAAACACACACACACCGCCCTTCCATTGCTGGAAGAAACGGGTCAGTCAAGTTGCCCTTCACCGAGCCCAGCTGTGGTGATGTGGGGAGAAATGACAGAAATATGGAGTATAAACGAGTGAGTAAACAAGAGGGGGAGGGCGAAAGAGAAATTGAAACAGTTGCTTTACACTGAGATGATTAGTCAGGAAGAAATTCATTCATGAAGTTAAAATGACCTAGTTTTCTCCACTCTAGTTCTTCCTCACCGTCCTCCAGTGAAGGAAACTGCCTGTTTGATTATTCCATCAACTCCTCCCACCACTCTCAGAAAGCAAAGCCTAGCATCTCTACAAGCTAACATCGCCAGTTACTGGCAGTAGCACACGAGCGTGCCCTGCAAAGTGTACTGCACTGGCTATTCAGCATAAGGAATAAGTGTACGCTAATATATCCGTTCACATGAAGTGGAGAGACAATTCATCATAGTCAAGACTTCACATACATATCATAAATAAATTACCATTTGTCTGTTTATCTATAAATAAAGATTGTAAATTTATCCTATCTATATTTATTTACACAAGTATATTTTGTCATTAGAGCCTAAAAATGTAACTTCTGCAGATATCTCCTATCAGTGTGCAGGAAGCAGTGAATAGTGTTTAGGGAGCCTGTGAATCAGAACACAGCTGCACACACACCGAGCACGGCCTGCTTCTTTGGTTTCTCAGCACTGGTAGCTCAACTGTGTATAATTAATCCTGTCTCAAGCAGAGTGTTAAACTCTATTCTCACTAAAAAGTCCTTGGAGAAGCCTATTAACTCAGTTCATAACCACACACATTCAGGATTAGTGACTGTACTGAGAGGGGAGTGGTGGGACGTGGTGCGAGCAGAAGCATCAAAAACCATCACATGCACAATAGAATAGTAATGGCCCTGTGCAGCCCCGTACAGCTTTGGGGGATAGCACTGACATTAAAACTTATACACGCTGACTTTGCTACCCTTTCCCTAAGCCATGGCCACAATGACACTCTGTTAACACCTTATTACTATACTGCAGCACTTTACTTTTATGCTTCTGCTACGTTATATTAGTTCTACAAAAAAAAAAATGCACCTCTTGATGGAAATAAATGTGATGTTTATTACATCATGAGGTACATCAATTTTTGTTCAAGACCAATGCAAGAGTCGAGCACTCTGTAAAGTCTATTCCAGCACATCCCAAATACTTTCAATGAATTTATAGGTTGCATCAGTGATTTCACTGAAATCACTGATACAACCTTTAAGGATTGGACTCAGGGGTGCCAATTCATGTGTGTAACATATATAACATGTTAGAAACATAAATATCACTGCAATAATGATTCAATCATAGATTCTTAAAGGGGTGGTCGATGGGTGGTAAAGTTGCTGTTTGAGCATAAATAACAATGCAAAGTTCCTTCGCTCAAAGTTCAAAGCAAAGGGTGAGATTTTCTTTTACAGAAAATCGCTTTTTAAGGACTACAACAAATGACTGGTAGGGACTACAACAATCTTCTTCACGGGTTAGTGACATCACCAACCCTAAAATGTACATAAACCCTGCTCCTGGGAACACGCAAGCAACTAAGGGGTGAGGCCATGTTGTGAAGAGGAAGAATTGTTCTTGCATTCCTCATTTCACATTTATTGCAATACAGTACATAACAAAAATGCAATAGCATGTTATAAAAGCAAGATGACAGTTATAACCATAATTAAACCGCATATTCTCTGGCTTTGTAGGGATCTTACAACAGTTCCCACACGAGCGATTTATAGATTACCATGACAGAATATGCTATTCAATGACTTGAAGATTGTTGATGAAGAACTCCACATCAGCTAGCTACATAAATTCATCAACTAATCATTCAGAAATGTGCATGAGGTTGAGCCCTTGAAGCTCCGCCCTCTTCTTGAAAGGGCACCGGGAGCAGCAGCTCATTTGCATTTAAAGGGACGCACACCAAAACAGTGTCTTTGCTCACCCTCAAAAAGTGACAATTTTAACATGCTATAAAAAATTATCTGTGGGGTATTTTGAGCTAAACCTTCCCATACACACTCTGGGGACATCAGATACTTATTTTACGTCTTGTAGAAAGGGGCTTTATGGGACATATTATAGGATATATTTAAATCCAAACAGCGACTTTTTTTTAAAGAATGTAAAAAAAAATTCTGTGAAATGATAAATCCACATTTCTAAACATTTTCCTTTCTCTTGCCCACAGCATCTAAATCCCGCCCCTGCAGTGAGGAGTACCGTCGCATGCCTCCGCCAAAACCCAAACGCAACCCCAACACGCAGCTCAGCACATCCTTTGACGAGTCTTATATTCAAAACCACTGCAGCAAGGTAAAGTCTGCCTCTCTGCCGCGACAACACAAAAAGAAGTCGGCGTCACAGAATCAAAGCCCCGCCCCTGCCACTGATGATGAGGCGGAGCCTGTTTATATAGAGATGGTGGGAAATATCTTACGGGACTTCAGTCGAATTGCCGGAGCTAATGGCGATGAAGAGGATGATCAAGGTGAAAGTGTGTATGAGGAGATGAAATATCCTGCTTATGACGATTTGCCTTCATCCTTAGACCACGGCCAGTCACGATGGGAGCAGTGTCCCACTCCTTTGGTGCCGGAGGTAGAACTTACACGACCCACTACTCCACGAGGTTCACTCTGTGACATTCCCGCCCCGTTCCCGAATCTGCTTTCCCACCGCCCTCCTCTACTAGTGTTCCCACCTGCACCAGCCCAGTGTTCCCCCAACTCTGACGAATCTCCTCTTACTCCTCTGGATGTCACCAAACTGCCCATGTTGGACAACGTCGGATATGTCAAACCTGGTGCATCCCCAACTAGTGCTGACCCTGGACCACAGCTGGAGGCTCAGCAGGTGTCTGGTAAACACCACCACCACCACCACCACCACCATCATCATAAGAAGAAGTCAGCAGAGACTAAGGAGCAACAAACAATCACAGCATCAGGACGGTCCTCCGCTCCACCCCTGACATCTACGCTGTACAAAAGCGGTGGGTCGTCCGCGGCACACGGGTACCCCCGGAGCCACTCCGCCTGCCCGTCCCCCGTCAGTATGGGTCGTGCGTTGACACCACTCACCCTGAAGCGCCCTCCTCCGTACGATGCCCTCATGACCGGGACGATTCCTCGCAGCGCTTCCGGAGTTGCACACGGATCACGTGAAAGTGGGCGGCTCTCGAATTCCTCTAGTGTGCACGGGGGCTCCATGCAAAATGTCTCCACTGCTTCGGGTTCAAGCTCAGGGTCGGGAGGTCGAGGCTGTCGTACACCAACCAGTCCTCTGGATGAGCTCAGCAACTTGTTCTCTTCTGGACGCAACATGCTGAAGAAAGGTTCTGGAAGCCGTAAGAGCAAAGACTCAGCAGATGGTGAGTGAAAACGTTATAAATGCTCTAAATGTGTGACCAAAAACAAAACAAAACAAAAAAAAAAGTTTAGGATTCGTTTAAAAGAAAAAATTATTTTATGCTCATCAAGGCTGCATTTATTTGATCAAAAATTACAGTAAAAACAATCATATTCTGAATAATTATTGACATTTAAAATAACAGTTTTCAATTTTAATGTATTTTAAGATGTAATTTATTCCTGTGATGGTTTAGCATCATTACTTTAGTCTTCAGTGTCACGTGATCCTTCTAATATCATATAATATAATATAATATAATATATATAATAGAAATCATTCTAATATGATGATTTGATGCTCAAGAAACATTTCTTATTATTATCAATGATTAAAACAGTTGCACTGCTTCATATTTTTGTGAAAAACATGATACATTTTTTATATATATATATATATAAATAATTTATTAAACAGAAATTTTAAATAGAACACTTTTGTAACATTATAAAAAAAAAAAAAAATCTATTGAAATTAAAATATTGAAGCATTTTAGCAGCAGCAGTTTACCAGCTGGGTAATATTAATTAGATAATAAATTAATACACAATATATTGGTAGCATAGTGGTTACTGAGTTTTTTGCATTGGTTGATATTAGAAACAGTATAATAGGATAGATTTAATTGTGCATTTCCCCCAACTTTTACATATTTCTAATACACGTTCCTTTCAAAGATGATAACCACAACGATTTATTTCAACTTCCTCCTTTTCTTTAAAAAAACCCCTATGAATCTGGGTTACAGTGAAACGCTTACAATGGAGGTAAATGAGCTGTCGATTTAGCTTAACTTGTATTGAGCCCAGAATATTAATAATTCAATAATTATTATTAATTATTAACATAGGCCAGAATTTGTATATAAGTGTATCCCCAGTAGAAAATAAGCAACCAAGAAAAGTACTAAAGCCTTTAATTAATTAGATCCACACATTTTAAACCCAGTGAATACTGAAATTGTTACGGTTAACTGTGAGATATCTGGAGGCGATTGGCCATATCAGTACCAACTTCAAAGTGAGGGATGTTGTCTCATAGAGCAAAGCCTGATTGGGTTTAAAGAGTCTTGAGAGCTGCAGCTAAGGACTTTTTTCCAGACTGTTATTTATTCCCGTGTGTGGAGAGATGGCTTTCATGTCCTATTTCCACAGTCCACTTCCATCACCTCAGGTGTGTCTGTGTGTTTGAGCTCGTTCGGAGATTAAAAAATGAGCAATCAACCTACGCACAGACTATGCTTATATAGTGCACAGGACAGAGAGAGCGAGAAAATGACCCAGATTCTTCCATACCAAACTGATCCTCTTCAAATCAAGCTCGCTGCTGATTGCGAAGGTTGTCGGATTGTTGCGCTGTTGAATGGCTTTCTCGTGAGCCTTTCAAATCATGATTAAATTCATTCCGAAAAATCACTTAACAGATTGACGAGTCAAAGCTATCACGTTGAACCCTCAACACATGCACACAAATACACTCACACATTTACAATTTCATATTCTTTACACACTGTCATAAAAAGTCAAATCTCACTGCATAGGTACACAAAAAAACACACACACTGAAGCTGGTCAGTCTGTCCATCACTGTCAATTTTCCGCTACCCAGTCCAGCAGAGAGACACAAACACACACAGGCACCTCCTGTCAGTATGTCTTCCACGGATCTGTGACTTGGGCTTCGTGCCTGACAGAGTGTGGAGGTGTGTGAGATTAACAGGCTGCCGGCATTAGTATGTGCATGTGTGTTTGCCTGACACAGAGAGAGAAAAGACAGAGATAGTGAAGAATCCGTCACTGTGATCCAAAACACACCAGTATCTATTTACAGCTCGACATCACTCTGCTAAGATACACGGATGTGGGCCACATATGAGATCATGATCAAAGTTCACTCATCCATTTCTGATACATTCAGATTCAGTCATAATCCTTGCAGATGTCCTATAGCATGGAACTTTTAATATATATTTTATTATTTTAGTCTCTTATGCTCACCAAGGCTGCATTTATTCTATACATTAAAAACAATAATGTTGTGAAATATTACAATTTAAAAGAACAGTTTTTAAATATGACGTATTCCTGTGATGGTAAAGCTGAATTTTCAGCATCATTACTCCAGTCTTCAGTGTCACATGATCCTTCAGAAATCATGTGATTGGTGCTCAAAAAAAAATTCTTATTATTAACAATGTTAAAAACAGTTTAGCTGCTAAATTTTTTTGTTAGAAACCATGATGCATTAAGGATTCTTGGATGATAAAAAGTTCAAAAGAACAGCATAAATGTATTTTCTGTCCCTTTTAAACAATCTAAAGTGTTCTTGCTGAATGAAATTTCTTTCAAATAAATATTTATCTATTTTCAGTCTGATTTAGAGATATTTCAGGAGCCAGCTATTAATTTTAATAAAAAAAAACCTGAAAACCCAGGTTTGTAAAGAAAAAATATGATCCATTGATTGAATAAGCCTTCTTTCTTCAAATCTACAGATCTCGTATCATAAGCTGCCAAGTCAGTCTTAAACTTCACGCTTGAGCTGTGATTGGTATTTTCAGAAATACCCAATTAGAGATAAAACAATCATAGACAGAGCTCTTCCTGTTCAGGCCAGTTATCCTGGTCCAAATCCTGTTAGGGAATTCTACAACAACTCAGCATGACACCACTCGGCGCCAAAAAAGCATACAGAGTCTGAACCTGAGCCAGTGTCGAGTGGCACGCGATAGAGTTTGTGCATTAATCTGTCTTAAGGATCAGTCTAATTTAAATGTAATATGAGTTTGTTTTTATTATGGCCTTCAGTGCCCATAAATAGCTCTAAATATACCTTAACAGACAGCAGTCTACTGTTATGTCTTAATGTATGCAGCTGTATTTAAATTCAATAGTGCTTTCCCTGCAGCACTGAATGGCTTAATAGTTTCTAAAATGTAAGTGTCTGTAACTTCACATACTCTAAGGTTACATTAGCATATACTAATAATGATCCCACGCATTTAATATATTTTCTCATCATTATAGCTCTGAGGTTGGCATACATTATCATAATTTAGAGGCACAGAAGTGCTTACATTGTGCCCATAATGGCAGATCAGGTTCGCAGTCAGGCTAAAAACAGTCAATATGATTGAGAAGAAATTCTGATCAGGATCTTCCAAGAATATGCCATTATACAGCGACAAACTGGCTCCAGTGCAACAAAATAGTTTCCATTATGAAAATTGAATTCTGGCAGTTTCAGAGCTTTTTTATCACTTTTTTCTATTCCCTTCTATTCTGCCTCTATGGCATCATAGATTCTGTCACTTCCACATATGACATCATTATATGTCCTGAATAAGATATTTTACATAAAAGATGTTTACATAGTCCACAAGACAAAAAATAGCAGAATTTATAAAAAAAAATGACCCTGTTCAAAAGTTTATGTACTCTTCCTTCTTAATAGTGTCGTTACCTGGATGATCCATGACTGTTTCTTCTTTTTTTTTCTTTTCTTTTTTTTTTGATGGTTGCTCTTGAGTCCGTTGTTTGTCCTGAGCAGTTAAACTGCCCACTGTTCTTCAGAAAAGTCATTCACATCCTGAAAATTCTTCAGTTTTCCAGCATCTTTTGCATATTTGAAACCTTTTCAGCAGTGGCTGTTTTTTGAGATCCATCTTTTCACAATGAAGACAATTGAGGGACACGAACACAGATATTAAAAATATATTCAAATGTGAAAAAGATGATGAAAACCTGAAGATTTTGCAGGACCTGAAGGATTTTTCTGAAGAACAGTAGGCAGTTTAACTGCTATAGACAAGGGACTTCTCTTAATATCGACTTTATATCTCAAATGTGACTTTATATCTTGCAATCTGACTTTTAATCTCACTTTTGCAACTTTATATCTCACAGTGTGACTTTATGTCTTCTGTTTCACCCCACCTCTGGTCCTAATTGCAACAAATGCCTTATCAAAGCCAATGGAGTCACCTGATGGAGTTTTGGTTCACTTTCACCTTTATTGCCTGTGGCTTGCTTAGTTGGGGACACTTAATCTTTAATCTGCCTGCATTGACACCATTATACGAGAACTGACCTGAGATGGACGATGACATCACTGTTTTCTCCAGAGCGGCTATATAAATTAACTTAATTAATAACTTTTTTACAACAGAAATGAACCATTACTGAACTTGACTATGACGCTATTTTCTTCTAGATCGGCTGTACAGCCGAAACAAACTCTGTTGCATTATTTTCCTCCTATCTCTGTAAAGCTGCTTTGAAACAATCTTGTAAAAAGCGCTATATAAATAAGGGTGACTTGACTTGACTTAAGCTAAAAAAGCGCCTTAGTTGTAATTCTAAACAAATGATCGATAAAGCGTGTCTTAACCTAAGAGGTTTGGTGCAGTCGGCTGCTGATCTTTAGATTCCTAAAAAGGACCTTGGAGACAAACTACAACCTGTCTCTTGATGGCTCTCTCCTGCTGTGCCTTTTAGCCTTGTTTCAGTGGTGTTGTTTATGTCCATTACCTCTGAGTGCCAAAGGGTATTTGGCCTGGCATTTCGCTCTAACTGAATGAGGTGAACATGTTTCTATGTTGGCTGCTGTTAGTTGAGGAGCCTTGTAGAACAATCTGACCCTGTGAACAATGACACAGTCCTGCCAACACACACCTAAAATTCCCTCCGCTAATGGACTCACACACACACACACACACATATGGACAGATGAGTGTTTAAGCAGACTATATCCAGGCACTGACCATGTGCATGTTAATAAGTAAATATGATAAATTTGTCGCAGTCTTAGCATTAGCGCCTAACGCTAATGACAGTGGACACTAATTAAATGTAGACTAATGGAACAGGACACCACAGACTAATGGGATTTCAACAGACGTGGCCAGACAACAGAGCGTGTGTGTGTGTGTGTGTGTGTGTGTGTAAGTATGGTAAATAAGGTTTTTGAGGAGCAATGTGAGTCCATAATGAAAAATAAGCTAACATTATCAAAGTCAGCAGAGGATAACAGAGACACTCTCAGTTTCTTTTATGAAAAAAGGGACAATTCTTTGAACTATTCACTATATTGTACAGTATGTGATCTGATTCACAAAAAAGAATTGGCTCATAAGAGTCATTCGCTCAGGTGTTGTACAGGACTGTTCTTGCTGTAAATTCAGTAATGGAAAACGCACGCATGAGAACCGATAAAAGAATGTCAATTGGTTTTTAGTATTTTTTTTAATGGAACTGGTTTAATCATATATATATATTCATCACAATTCTGCCTTAAATTGATATAAATCTCAGATTTGCAAGAAATAAAGTCAGATTGCAAGTAAGAATTGTGAGTTGTAAACTCGGAAGCATGAAATATAAACTTGATATGGGGAAAGAAAAATTGAATTGAGAGATTCTGTATTATATGGATATATGAACTGAAGTAGCTCATGACTTTTATTAGCATAAGGCTTAAGTCATTACACACACACACACACACACATACACACACACACTGATGACATAGTCTGATGTCACCTTTAATTCATACGCCCATAAGTGTCATATAGCTAAGCACATAGCACACATCGATATGGACGATACAGAAACGCATTCAGATACTCTTGCCAGCTGAAATAATTGAAAAGCTTTCATCTGTTAGTAAAGCAATTTCCCTAATGTCTTCAGAGCCAGTGAAAGACGTGATGAATGTGAGTGATAATGGATCCCCTGTGAGGAGAGAGAGATTAAGAAAGAAATGCAATGGAAAATACAAAGAAAAAGGGATTGATTGTATGAAAGATGAAAAGATGGAGTGAAAAAATAGAGATGAGAGATGTCAAGTTTCAGCATAGGTAATGTGAAAAACATATTTTCTCTTCATTTACAATATTCATCGAATACTAAAAATTGTCATTACACAAGCAACTTTGTAAACGGAATTGAATACTAGCATACTACTTTTTTGTAGGCCAACCAGTTAGCATCACCCTGGTACCCTTGGCTTTTTCCATTTGCTTTTGGATTATTGGATTGTAGTCTATAAACAAACCACATTATGATCACATGACTTTAACGCCATGTTCGCCGTGATGACATTTAATGTCCCCAACCACCTTTGTAGCCCAATTTGCCATTAGCAATCATTTTTTCAAGACTCAAGATTCAAGAAAGTATTACTGATGTATTTTATGTCATAGAATAAAACATGAAAATATCTTGAGCTTGTGTTTGCCACAGATCTTATTTCAGGCATTTAACTAAAAACCCATAAAAAAAAAAACCATTAACTTCAGGACGGAAGTTCTAAAAAGCTTATTTCCATGTTTTAGCCTACAAAAATGTCATCCCTACAGCCCTATATACTGCATTCTAGGTTTCAAAAATAGTGTGTGAACCAGTCCAAACTGTTTTTATATGACAATTACTTGTCATGTTTGATATAGCAAATCATGTAGTTCATTTATATATATTATATATTTAATAAATATTGTTTTAATTGTGTGTGAAATGTCCTTTTGTGATCGAATAATAAATCAAAAAGATCATTAAAAAAAAAAAAAACTCTTAATATAATTTCTGGTGTATCACATTGGAAATGGAAGTGCATTACATTGAGGGATAGTATACCAAGTTTGCTCTGCATGCAGAAATTCTGCACACTTTTCACAGTATACATTCTACATGCAGCAAAAACAGTAATAGCACTATGATATTTTGCTACACTAAGTGATTTTGGCCCACCTAGCGGTAATATGTGTGTACTGCAGCACTAGTACAAACTAAAGCACTTATTCATGAAACCGCAATCATTCTCATAAAAACAGATGTCAAGGCACATAGACTTTTACTGAATTCTGAAATCTCTACCTCTTTTTCTCTCTTCCAGGTGAAAGTAAAGGCAGAAGTGACAGTAGGGACAGAGCCCTCCGTAGTTCTTCTCCGAAATCCCAGGATTGGGAAACGGCCACAGGACAATCAGCAACACCCACAGCCACGCCCAGTCGTCTTGGACGCTCCTCCATCAGCCCGACCACCATGCTTGGGGGTGCGTCCTGTCCATGTGACAGATAATCAGGATAAGGATGCTGATTTTAGATACTCATTTAACATACTCTCTTCCTTTTAGAAACAAAAGCCGGGTGTAAACTTGGCCGCTCCGCATCCACGTCAGGAGTCCCGTCCCCCATGGGAACGCCCCAAAGACACGCCCCCGATGCCTCCACGCCCCAGTGCGGGACCCCGTTCCAGGTACAACCCCCTTATTCCTCAGAATGAGCGAGAGATCGCATGCGTGTGGAGTTCGGTTCCTGTCTCCGTGTCTGTCGATCTGCCCAGCAATACCTTCATGTCTTTGACCTTTGACCCCACGGCTATGCGTTTTTCCAATTCTGTCTGCTGCTTCTGCTGCCGTGCGTTTCGTTTGGCTCACGGCGTTCATCGTCTGTCTACGTAGATGCGTATGTGTGTGTTGTTTGTGTTCGGTCCAGATCAGGGCTGCCTTCCCATCGCGCTCTGAAGAGGCTCTCACATTTAATTCGTCCTCTGTGAGCTTATGCCAAGAGACCCACAATCAGGGTTTTATATATCAGGCAGTTTTAGCACTTGAGAAAAGGTCTGAATTCTGAACGAGAAGCTCTTCAGAGCGCCGGCGGACAGCTTTACTCTCGACCAGCAGCTTCCTCAAGTCTGTGTCGTCTCTATCACAATGTTTCAGATGTTGTGGTTGGCTTCCTAAGATGTACAGGCATCAAACACAGAAGCTGTTAATACCATAAAATGGGAGAAAGCTCCGAATCCAAAGCATAGACATCATCACAACTTATTTACCAAATTGATTGAAATATTGACAGCTTGATTGACAGTTTCCTCAAAATTCCCCCAGTTAAAGGCTGTTTGATGTGTGTATGTATCTAGACATGGCATTTATATCAGTGTCACATGTCATATGCTCTCTATCGTTTTTCTCTGTAGCCTTATTTGAACAGGTTTTTAGAGCTACACTGTATTATGTACAAAAATCCTGTAATAACTACTTTGTTTTCCACGTCAACATCATTTTCACAGAGACTGGGGAGTCAGTTACACAACTCACTACTACACAGACTCATGTTCAGGCATGTTCTTTAAATCACAACTGATGAAAGCTACTGTGAATACACACACTATTTTATAGGCATACAGTAATATATAATACAAAACTTAAGTAATATACTACGATAAAAAACGAATTGTATAGCTATACATCGATTACACTCAACATTATTACAGAAAACACATTTAGTATGTTTAGTATGTCTGATCTACTCTCACTCCCCAGTTGTGTGTTTGATTGTTAGTGACTGTAATTGAACTAACCCAAATAAATCTTAAAATCGAGGGATAAAACTAACCCCAACAAAGTAGAAATAAAACCTTGTCAAAATTGTCTACTTTTCCACGTCCACTGTACTTTCTGTGTCTATCTGCTACTTCCTTCCTCAAAAGCACAAATGTGTGTGTGTGTTTGCTGAACAGTATGTGTATAAGTGTGTACTGTAGGGTGATATCAGCTAAATTGGGCCACTTTTTGGTAAATCGTTTGGGACAATAATACAATACCATATATGCCTTTTCCATGTGTTTTTATGATTAATAATGACTGTTTTTGATCATTTTGTGTTGAAATTATGTAATAAAATATAATTATTTAGGCCCTACAGTTCTTAAAACATCCGCTGTGCCAACTTTTTTTGCATGAGCAGTGTCAGGTAAAATGGGCCAGCTGTTCAGGTAAAATGGGCCAGTCAAACTGCAAAGGGAAATAGTAATTTATCATCAATTTAAATTTTAAAACACAATTGCTTATACAGCCACATAACATTTAAACTGCATTAAACAAACATTTTCATATGTGCCATTAAAAAAAACAAAACATTTTGGGTGCAAACCCACATATTTAACTGTGCAATTTAAAAAGTCAATTTTGGAATAGCATACACTCACCTAAAGGATTATTAGGAACACCTGTTCAATTTCTCATTAATGCAATTATCTAATCAACCAATGGCAGTTGCTTCAATACATTTGTATTGATGGTGTGGTCCTGGTCAAGACAATCTCCTGAACTCCAAACTGAATGTCAGAATGGGAAAGAAAGGTGATTTAAGCAATTTTGAGCGTGGCATTGTTGTTGGTGCCAGACGGGCCGGTCTGAGTATTTCACAATCTGCTCAGTTACTGGGATTTTCACGCACAACCATTTCTAGGGTTTACAAAGAATGGTGTGAAAAGGGAAAAACATCCAGTATGCGGCAGTCCTGTGGGTGAAAATGCCTTGTTGATGCTAGAGGTCAGAGGAGAATGGGCCGACTGATTCAAGCTGATAGAAGGGCAACTTTGATTGAAATAACCACTCGTTACAACCGAGGTATGCAGCAAAGCATTTGTGAAGCCACAACACGCACAACGTTGAGGCGGATGGGCTACAACAGCAGAAGACCCCACCGGGTACCACTCATCTCCACTACAAATCGGAAAAAGAGGCTACAATTTGCAAGAGCTCACCAAAATTGGACAGTTGAAGACTGGAAAAATATTGCCTGGTCTGATGAGTCTCGATTTCTGTTGAGACATTCAGATGGTAGAGTCAGAATTTGGCGTAAACAGAATGAGAACATGGATCCATCATGCCTTGTTACCACTGTGCAGGCTGGTGGTGGTGGTGTAATGGTGTGGGGGATGTTTTCTTGGCACACTTTAGGCCCCTTAGTGCCAATTGGGCATCGTTTAAATGCCACGGCCTACCTGAGCATTGTTTCTGACCATGTCCATCCCTTTATGGCCACCATGTACCCATCCTCTGATGGCTACTTCCAAGGTGCAAGATGCTATCCTATCAATATGGGCCAACATTTCTAAAGAATGCTTTCAGCACCTTGTTGAATCAATGCCACGTAGAATTAAGGCAGTTCTGAAGGTGAAAGGGGGTCAAACACAGTATTAATATGGTGTTCCTAATAATCCTTTAGGTGAGTGTATATCAGTGAACTGATGTCAGTGGTGTGTGTGTGTGTGTGTGTGTGTGTCTATATACAACACATTTAGAATGAAATATTCAAATTTCTAAATTGATAACTGATGTGTGTGTGATGATGAAAACATTGTGTGTGACACACACACACACACACACACACACACACACACACACACACACACACACACACACTCAAACACATGTGTATGTGTGTTTGTGAGTGACACATGATGGCCCATTTTAGCTGAAACCATGTGGCCCATTTTACCTTAGTGGGTTAAGGTAAATTGGGCCACCAAGAAAAACATAATTTTTTCAAAAAAGATGTTCATGTAACAAACTAACAACATTATTTCTGATTGATGCCATCAATACGGATATTATGGATAGTTTTTTTATGTGCATGTTTGTTTTTTTATAGATTTATCATCCTTATAATAGTTTAGTCAGATTTGGTATGCCAGGCTACTTACCATGCAGCTTTCTGGTGTAGTCTTGATTTGAATTATTCCCTCGACCACCATAGCAATCATAAACCAATCAAATCACCTGTTACTTGTCAAGCACAGTTATGACAACAGTTTGAAATCCTTTGCAGTCATTGGCTTTAAATTCCAGAGGGGCTGGGACCCCCAAACCTTAAATTGCCCATTTTACCTGATGGTCCATTTTACCTGATATCACCCTATGTGTGTGTGTGTGTGTGTGTGCATGCCTGAAGTATATGCTCTGTTACAAAACCTAGTCAGCAATACCTAATTTTATTATGGCAACTTTACTATGCTGTCTCCTAAAACCTTGTTTCAGGGTTCTCAAGTATCACGCATTGGCCGTGAGACACACGCAATTCAACCAGTTCACACGCTCACACGCCACACTGTGTATTTCTCACGCTGAAAAGGCAATGCCAACCAAGTTGTCCTGCAAGCTTTATATTTAACGTTGTATACGAGGCGCAGGCACACAAAGTGGAGTTTCCTGCCTCCAGCACGTATCTCGGCCAGATTGCGTTCGTTACAAAGCAACATAGATGCGCGAACACACGGAAGTTGACGGAACATTCTCGGCCACTGTACGTTCGTTTCGTTATAAGCAAAGCAACAACATCGCGCGAACACGCGTCGTGATCCGATGGTCGTGATGGAGATGGTAATTTGGAAGAAAGCTCGTCTAACATTTTTCTAGAACAGTTAATATATATAGCCCATCGTATACATTATTATTGATGCGGTAAAAAACTCTACATCTAGGCTACTTTGCAACCAGGCCAGAAGCTTTGGCTCAGTTTGGCTAGCTTATGTTATCTGAAACTAAAGGAAATGTTAGTGGGTATGGGAAGGAATGAAGATGTATTTCTTCATTTTATTTATAATTATATATTATAGCCTATTAATAGTATTTCTAGTTAGGCTACATTAAGGCTACATGTATTAAAGCAGAGTGCTCTGGGTAATATTTGATATCCTGTCAAAACATATAGCCTACATTAATCATTTTGCATTTGTATTTTTCAAAGATGTCAGGGAAAAAGCAAAAATATATTTTATCTTTAAAATCTTTAAGATTTTATCTTTAAGACTAGACACATTCAAAATGCAAAAATATTTGTTTTTCCAAACTGGAGCGATTTATATTTTTGTAATTTTAGTATATTTTTAATTTTTAAATATAACATTAAAGAGTATATTTGATGTGATGAATTGCTCTGTCATTTATCCGATTTACCAATTGTTATCATTTCAATTTGTGCTGGTTAATTATGAACAATGGGTAAAAAAGGGGGGTGGGGATGGACGGGGGCGTGGCTCCATTAGGACTCCTCCCCTAACCGCTTGTGATCTCACTCCAAGCTTTTGATCAAACTTGAGAACCCTGTTGTTTTGCATGTATGCTTATTATAAATAACCTAAAATCTGTGATATTTGAGTATTATTGAAAATAACATATAGTATTTAAAGTAATATTTTGAATTAGCTCGTATTTTTACAGTATTTTGGTTTAAGGTTTGGGAATTTTGTTATGTGCTTTTGTCATTTTTATTATTTAAAAAAAAAAATCTAAATAGCAGTAATTTATGTTTATTAAAGGGATAGTTCACCCAAAAATTTAAATTCCTTCATTAATTACTCACCCTCATGCCGTTCCAAACCCGTATGACTTTCGTTCATCTTCGGCACACAGATCTTTTTAATGAAATCCGAGAGCTCTTTGTACTCTCCATAGACAGCTAGGCAACTACCAATTTGACACTTTAAAAAGTTCACAGTTCACAGTCCAACATTTTCTGAAGAGACAATCGCTTTATATGATGAACAGATTGAATTTAGGCTTTTATTCACAAATAAACCTTCATCAGCACACATCAGTTGTGGTAAACGGAAGCTCATGCATGTTCGGTTGACGTGCAAGAACCAATGAGGTTCATTCTCGTGTTATGCAGCAAGTTTGAGCTTGAGCATTAACCAATGAGGTTCATTCTTGCATTGTCAAGCATGTTCGTTTGATCTTCAGTTTATGTTTGCTGTTCAATGTTTGTATGTGAATAAACCCTAAATTAAATCTGTTCATCATATAAAGCGATTGAGTCACCGCTCAATGCATATGCGTTTTAGTTGAAATTTTGATTAAAGTTTACGAGGGCACAATAATTTTTGTTTCATCAATCAATACTACCAATTTTTTTTTTTCATGGTTCTAAACTATTAGAGTATCACTTTGTTAGCTTAATAACATTATAACTAAAGTATAAACTAAAGTATAAGTGCATTAAGAATGCTATCTTAGAAGGCAGCTCATACTGTAGCTCACTAGGTATTGAAACAGAGCTATGGTTGTAGATATTGTGTTTATTGTTTTAATCTGTGTTTGTACAGGCGCATGTCATGGGCAGTTTAATATGCGTGTACACGATTAAGATATTGTGGTATGTGTGTGCGAGAGAATTAAACTGAACGGCAATACGTTCTGACTGTTCTGACTTTAAATGAAAATGAATTATTAAACACTTCATTTATTATTAAAGAACTCTGTTAACGGCTTCACTCTTGAAAACTAAAAAATAAATTAAAAAAAATGTATATGAAGGGCTACAAAATCAAAGCCAGCTCTGCATGCACCAACATTGTCTCACCCTTGCCACCCATTAGATGCCCCCAATGCCCTGGGCATGTGGGGACAGCACCATGATGGAGATGATTGAGAAGAAACGTCACCTGTGCAAGGAGATCAAATCCAGACAGAGACCTTCAGACAAAGCCCTGTGTAAACAGGACAGCATGCCCATCCTGCCCAGCTGGAAGAAGACCAACGGAGGCAAAAAATACGGGCCCCCTCCGTACTCCACCCAAACCACTGTCTTCTGGGACACTGCTATATAAAGGGTGACCAGCAAACTACAGCCATGGAGATGCACAGACTGAGGGGGCGTATCCAAATATTGATTGACAGCTGGCAGGAAGTAGGACTATGTGACATTTACAGTGAAGGAGCCTCAAATCTCCCTGGTTTCCTATCGCTGTTTATATTTGATATTTTTATATTGAAGATAACTGTCTTAATATTAAATATAATTCATATAATTAGCGGTTTTATAAAGAGGAACTCTCTAAATGAGATCTAAGAGTGAAAATAGGACACTTTAAAACCCATGAGATGATATTTGTCCTCTTCTAAATGGTATTTCTATTTATTTTCTATCCTTTTTTTTGGGGGGGGGGGGGGGGTGTTTCTATATTTGGCACTTATCTGTGTGTCTGGGGAAAAAACTATAATGTATGGTGAAATATGTGCAGTAATTCCATTGAAAAAAACATCGTTGTTTTTGACGCCTATGCATTTGGTTTTACGGCATGGACGGCGCTTTTGTTCATTGTCTGTTTTTCATATGGAGAGTTTATTTGAAAATAATATATTTTTGGTGTCTGTAATTTAAATGTGGGATTGTGAGTTGTCAGGCAGTTGTTCATGGCTTCTGGGTTGGACTTGAAGGCGATCGGCTGAATTGTGAGATAGATGGGTTTGATTAGTCGGATTAGATTAGAGATAACTGTGGGTTATTAAAAATATGGATCGGGCTGTTTTATAAGGCGGATTGTCAGATATTGAGTGTGGTCAGATAAACTGTGAGGGCACTTTCTGTTTTGCGAGGTCAGCTGGTGTATTTCAATGGTTAGCGCTGTAAACTCGCGAACACACATTAATATCAGCTGCTTTATGGCCTAATATTTGGTGCTGTTCAACTCCTTTCTTGAATGTTCAACCTTAACGGCTACATGTCAGTCATGCACATAATAAAAATTGAAGAGAAATTCACGTGGGCGCTTTGCGCATGAAAATCCGGTCCTCAAGCTGGCATGTCAGATAATAAATCTCAAAAACAGACACCGTTCTTTTATGAAGCACTATGCAGACATACTGTCAGTTTACACATTCATATATCATTGTGACAAGAGTCAAGGGCAGGCAAGAGGCAATATCGTACTGAAAAGGTTCAGAAAGAAAAGACCAGGCTGTCATTTACTCCGATCAGATGCTGTGCATCCAGGCTTCACCCATAGCTTTACCACGCACTCAAAGAGCCATGCCGGTGCATTCAAGCACACTTGACTTAATGTGAACTAGTCATCATAAGCACTTAAACAGTAGGATGCCAAGCACGGTCTTGAAATGACAGGAGAGTAAATGCCTTTCTGTGCATGTTTAATAATGATTCTGGAATCAGATCAGATCAAGAAACATATTAAATGCAAGTATACAAACAGACACATTGCTAATGCATTGTAAGCGCATGTGGCAGTAAAATCTTATCATTCAAGATAGCTATAGAGTGCTATAGGAATGAGTCCTAAAACCCGGATATGAGTTAGTGTATTTGAACTTCCGGTTCCGTCATGCCGAAGTCAATGGGATTTTTGAATGGGTTAGCGGTTAACACATGCTCAAGATATTTTTCGTTTTATTCTAGGACATAAAAAACATCAGTAATACCCCACTTATGACTTTTTAAGCTTTAAATGTCTTGATAAAGGTAGTTTGGTTCTTAAACGTTTTGATCTTAAAGATAATCTTCACAAATGAACAAAACTTTGATTAATTTTAGTTTAGTTTGAATGATTAATGATGTTAAATGTAACTTGTTAGTTTAAACATCATTCAAACTAAACTAAAATTCATAAAAGTTGTGTTCATTCATGAAGATTATCTTGAAGATCAAACTTTTGGTCACAGACCTTATTTTCAGCAGTTATCCAAAAGTAAATGGAAAAATCCTATTGGCTTTTTGTCAAGGGAACCAAAAAGTTGTCCTAAAAAATGTCATCCCTACAGCACGCTACAGTGTTATTTTCAAATGTTTGTAATTAAATTAGATATTTTATTATTCAAATAGGTTGCTAAACATGTCAACAAACTATTTCACTAAGTTGCTCCGCCATAATGGAATTTGATTTTGACCTGAAGAGATACCTGACTATAGAGGAAGACTCGTAAACAGTTTACGCTAACACTGCCCCTTTTGGCAATGCCTAGAATAATGCATGTCTTCCATCATTATTAATTGTAACATATTTCAGAACACAATAACGTGAGAAATCAATCATTGCATTCATGTACTTGCATAGAGTATGTTTTGAGTCTTAAAGGGATAGTTCACCCAAAAAAGGAATCATCATTTACTCACCCGCATGTCATTCTAAACTGGTACGACTTGAAACACAAAAGAAGATATATATATAAGATGTTTATTAGAAAATTGTCTTTTGTGTGTGTGTTTGTGTTTGTTAACAATTCAAATGAATGGGGTCGGTGTTGTTTTGAACCCAGTGACTTTCAATTTATGAATAAAAACAACTATTTTTTAAATATCCTATTGTTTGTGTCACGGAAAGTAACACATTTAGAAAGACATGAGGTTGAGTACACAATGACTGAATTTAAATGTTTAGGTGAACTATCCTTTGTACACAGTAGAGCATTTAGAAGATTTAATAAGGATGGCTTTGAGAGAGGGACTGTGCCCTTTTCATGGATCACTAAACGATGATGAGCCAATGAGCAGTGATCAGATGTTGGTGCCATTTAGCAATCGGCTGGATTAGCTGTCAGTGATTTGGGGGACCAATGCAGATGTTTTTCTGCCAATTAAAAATGACAACACAAGCTCTGTTTTACGCTCTACTGTACAGTGGTTGCCATTGACACACTGTGCTCTATAGTTGTTTGCGCTGCTGTGGGCAGGACTGTGATGTCATACTGAGGTGTGGTAAAGATGGGGCTGGATCTCTAAAGCCCCTCCCCTCACTGCCATCCCCATCACACAATCACACAAACCTGCTTATTTAACACACACTTGACATTAGACCAACACAGAGACACTGTAAACCATGTTCGAATGCACATAAAATACAGGCACTTTTAAAAAATTGTATCAGCACATGCTCACATACACATGTACAAAGCTGTCATCCAAGTATAAAGCATTGCCTTGGAGACCTGGGTTCACTGTGACTAAAAAATATACTTTAGGGAGGGGCTTAAAGGTCAGTAGAATTATGTCATAAAGGTTTACAAATGAAGGTAAATAACCCTACTAACTAACATAGGCTAACAAAAGTCACCACAACGAAAATACTCAACAAGGTAGTAGTTAGGGGGGAAAGGTAAAAAAACCAAAAACAGAGGGGGTGCTCAGTTCTGCAGACCCCCAGATGCAGTAGCACATGTCACCAGTAGATGGCAGTAACAGCCTAGTGTTCTTCATATGCACTGCATTCCAATTTGCATACTGTGTGCTACAAATATGTACTTTACTGGAGAAGGGAAAGTATACTCCTGAGTGCACTGCATTAACATTAACATGTATTACCTTAAATTCATATCTTAAAAAGCAGGAGTAATAGTATTCAGCAAAAATGATGATGGTCAAGGTATTGTGGTCTAGCCTGGTTGACACCAGACCCTTCTCAGTCGTAACTGAGAGTGGGTCTGGGGAAGGTTCATTCACAGCCCATTTCCAAAGGGGCGTCACCAACGGACGTCGCTCAAATGCCTCTGGGCGTAATTGGATAGACCTAAAACCAATCAGAGCGATCGTCGTCGTGTAAAGCCCGCCTCAACGACTGTGATTGGTGCCTCGATTTGGAAAGATTGGAAATGGGCTTGAATGGGCTCTTGACCAGACTGACTTGCAGAGCAAATCTAAATTTGCCGGAAGTTTGTCTGGGTTTTCCCAGGCTAATTGTGGTGGTCAATATTACCAGAAAAACTATATTCACGGTTATACATTTTTAAAAAGTATATCATCCAATCACGCTTTCTATTTTCAATTTACTATGATTTGGAACACACAAATTATAATCTCGTGTACTATAGGATGCACAGTAAACAAATTGGGATGCAGCCATACAAAGCACAATTGCATCAAAGCCTATAGTGAGGCTACTTCTAACCATCTATCTTTATAGTTTCTAAATGCTATAAAGATTAAAAGCCAAAATGGAAATATTCAGGTTTCTGGGGGAATCTGAAACCATTTAGATCTTTGTATTGCGAGTATAGAACAGGTAGAGATCTCAGATATCACTCAACACAGTGAGTTCCTATGGAGTCACATTCACAGAACCTGAAATGAAGCCAGACAGGTTCTAGAACACTTGTAATGCAAGTGGAGTTCTATAATGCATTCTGATTCTAATGCAACATGTTTTAGAAAACGGGTTTTCGTGGCATACTTTGAGAGTTTGTTCTTTTACCACCTAAAATGAAAGAGACAATTATTGTTCCTCCAGAGTCGTTTGCAGTAATTTTCCAGTGCACTTAATTTTACCCATACAAAGGGGATCCTCTTATATACAAAACGTTTAGTTTCCTAGATGTTGGAGAGAAAAAAATCAGAAAATGAATCAGTGTATACTTCATAATGATGAGAACTTTTCAAATCAGAGGAGTTCAAATAGTGGTTGACACACAAACACTCTCATTCACACACAATCTGTTTCTGCAGTTTTGAGTTTTTGCAGTGTGTAAATATTCTCTAGTTTAATCAGTGGACGCGTTTGTTGCACTATGGGAGTGTAACATAAGCACAGTGGTGTCCAAGTGTGTGTGTGTGTGTGTGTGTGTGTCTCTTTTGCACTCAAGAGTGTTGCAGTCTTTACCTTTTCTAGTATTTTTTATTTTAGAATGTTAAAAAAAGAGTAAAAACGAAAAGAGTATGCTTATTGTATCACTGTTTTTCTTTTGAATTATTTACAGAGTATGACAGAAATAAATACATATGGTTTTGCATATTTGTTGTCGTATGTGTGGTCATTCAGTTTTCAAACTCTCTGACTTGTATGCTCACCATCACCAAGTCTGCATTTATTTGAGCAAGAATACAGTAAAAACAATAATATTGTGATATTATTAGCATTTAAAATAACTTTAATATATTTCTACGTGTAATGTATTTCTGTGATGACAAAGCTGATTTTCAGCATCATTACTCCAGTCTTCAGTGTCACATGATCCTTCTAATATGATGATTTGCTGCTTAAGAAACATTTCTTATTATTATTATCAATGTTGAAAACAGTTATTATGGATATATTAAGTATGTGTAACTACTTTTTCTTCTTTTTTCTTTTTTAAATCATCTGTACACTACATGCAGTAAATAATAACATCACACTCCATGATGGCACCCATGAAAAAAAACTATGTAAACCATGACTTGATCTGCTTCACCCTAAAGTTATTTTTGGGTTAAATCTATATTTAACTTCATGACATTCTAACACTGAACCTTCGCAAATAAATAAAGACAATGTATATAATATCAATATCAACAAACAATAAAAGGTTCAAATGAGAATCCACAAGGGATCTCTAACCTGATGCCACAGGTGAATTATTGTAAGAACCTATTTGTCTCTATAGTTCTCTACATAACTGTGCTTTAAAGAACCCAGAAGGAAATGGGCCTACACAACAAAAGACCTATACACTGTTGTGAACATATAGCCTAGCCCCCCAATTTTAAATGTACATGTTAACAACAAAAGTGTGTGATAGACTAAACTAACCTTGTCTGGGCAATATATTCATTAGCTATAGGCTATATTGTCTGAGCAATTAATATTAATTTTCAACATTAACTAATACACTAATAAAATCAAAAGTTGTATTTGTTAACATTAGTTAATGCACTGTGTGAACTAACATGCACAAACAATGGACAGCTGTATTTATAATGAATGTTAACAAAAATGAACAAATACAGTAAACACATTTCATTGTTAGGTCATGTAAGTTTACATTAACTAATGTTAACAAATGAAACCTTGTTATTCAGTGTTAACACACGAATTTAAGCAACATTATCAAACATATTTCTTTATGAAGTAGGATAATGAGCCTGCTAGCTTGCCATATAACTGTTAGCTAACAATTAAGTTAGCCTGATTAGCATCACATTAAATTATTTGCTTGATTGCTTATCCCAAGTTTATGCCAGTAACCCAGAAAACGTATTAGGCCCTATTAATGTTATAGGCCTATAACTAATTAATATATTGTATATAATTTATAGGCTGGCTATATCAATTAGCCTATATATTTTTTTACACAGGTTTGTCCACCACGAAACAATGTTAGGCTAATGCAGATTTTAGCCTAGGCCTAGGCTACCCTATTTTTGCTTTTAAACCATCAGTGCAGCAACGTAGCCTACCTGTTTCCTTCCATTTTAAGTGCCTTTCGTAACTGTGATTCTTTAGCATAATCTGTAGTATTAAACTCAAAGCATTCCCGAAGGATAATTGTTTTGGGACTTGACACTGCACGAATGGAACACAAGATGGCAGTGTACTTCAATCAGCGTCACTCTCATGCATTAGAGAATATATATCGCCACATTGCGTCATGTAAGTGAGCGTTCGGTTCGTGCGTGCAGTCCACCCGTTGCTGTCAGATATGACCACCAGCATCCAGGTGTAGGTTACATGGAAAATATCCTGTCAGCGATCACATACCAGCATGCACTTTAACAGCACACGTTTATTTCCCTCCCTAGACCAAGTGTTTCCACTGTAAGTGCAGAAAGTGTGTGCGCTGTCATCAAATGCATGCAAGTGTGTGTGACGGCCGTTACCCCAGGGCAAAAGCCTGTTATTTACTTTATAAGGGCATTGCTTCGCTTACACCTCCACCAGAGAACCTATTCATGCGTTCTTCTATATGTTAGCTCTCTCTCTCATTCTCTCTTCTTTTTCTTTTGCTTCTGACCCCTCTTTATCTGTTCACAGCACGTCTGCCTCCATCCATTTCTTCTATTATTCATCTCTCTTTCATTCATCACTTTCTCCATTTTTTACTTCAGTGTTCATACCCCCTTCCCAAGTTCCCAACAACCCCCCCCCCCCCCCCCCCCCCCCCCCCCCCCCCCAAAAAAAAAACCTCATGTGAGTGAAAACAAAGTGAGTGAGTTTGGGGCAACGTGAGGCAAGGGACCCCCCCTGAAAACTTCAGTTCTACCCCTGAACTCACTGACCCCCCATACCCGCCCCCCCCCCCCCCCCACACACACACCCAGAGGACTAATCCAGGCATTTATCAGCCCAAATAGAGGCAAAGATAATCATTCCACCCCCATGAGATCACCTCGCTACCACTCCTGCGAGTGTGTGTGGATGCATTTATGTGTTTGTCTTCCCCTCGAACCTCAGAGCGCCACAAAAGGACATGGGAAAAGACATGACATCTCCCTAAAACACAGGGCCTCCAAATGAGCCTCAGACTCCTGAAGCAGTCTCTAGAGTGAGGCTGTAGAACAAAGCCATGGCTCATTCACTGAGAGCAGAATACAGCAGAGACACATGAAGACTCTATCTGTGCTGTGTGATGCTGGATACAAAATAACCTGCTTTTTAACCTTTTTCTTTTTCATACTCTGAAAAGTCTAATATAATCTATTCAGTGTATTATAATTATTATAGTATTGTTATACTATTCACTTTCACTAATATACACATTTGTAGTTATTATTTTATATTTAATTTATGATTTTTGTACGATTTTATGATATTTTAAACAGTTTATATTTTTATATTTTATATTTAATAAGTAATCTAAAATACTTTTTATTATTCATAGAATTTATATTTATTCTTTTTTTATTTTTCATTTGATATATATTTTTATTTTTATAATTTATATTAATTATAATTAGTTAAAAAATCTCTCATTGTAACTATAAAAAGGCTAAATTTCAAAGTTAGTTTAGACTTTAAACATCCCAAAAACTGACCTGGACCAGTTAAAAGTGAATGCAAAAATGTTTCATAAAATTCAAGTTTGGTTTGGAACTAAATTCATACATTTTAAGAGACTTAAGAGTCCTTAAATGTTTTAATTTTATGTCATTGTAGTCAAAGATAAAAAAAAGAGATATTAAAGTTTTTTATATAATATATATAATTTTTTAAAAGAATTCTTCATTACCAGTCCTTCAAAATATTCTCATTCAATTGGCAGATTTGTTGAAATAAAACTTTTCATAAAACAATGGAGTTGAATTGTCACCTTAAATAATGATTGTACTTTTTTATTATATTAAATAATACACAAAACACATTGCATATTTAAAAAATACATAAAATATTTTATTGTACATATTATTGTGCTATCTTCCAACATTCATCTCCATAAGTGATGTCCATTTCGATGTGAGATGTCTGGCATTTGTGCCTGAAAATGTTTTTATTTATACAATTAATTTATAATATATTGTTTTTGTTAATATATATTTTTAATTAATATCCACAATTGTTTAATTTCCACATTTTCCAATTTTTTTTATTATTTTTATTATTTTAAATATGAATTAGCCTATTATTTATTAGATTAATTTTATATTTATTTTAATGATGTATACTAACTCCAATCCTTAAAACGTTATTTCAACTTGCTTAGGTAAATTTAGACTAAACTAATTCCTTTCAAAATGACCTTGGGACCATTTGGTTTAAAATGAAAGTGCAAAAATGTCACAGAAAAGTGAGTTAGTCTTGAGCAGATCATCAAGTGTCTTAAGGGTCCAAATACTTTTTAACCCACTGCAGCTCATAATGTGAACCACTATAAAACACATTAACTTTGGACACAAGTCAGTGAGTCTGTGAGGACGTGTGCACGAGTAAAACGACAGAGAGAAACACTAAAGATTTTACTTCCACACAAACAAGTCTTTCTCTCGCTCATAAACACAGACAATTCAAAACAAAAACACTCAGTGCTGCCAGCCAGAGGACTCAGTCTTTTGTGAGTCCTCTCTGTCATCTGCTGGCGAGCTCCCTGCCTCGACATCACATTTTAGTAGACAAAGCTGGCCCCCCCATGCACGCACGCACGCACACACACACACACACACACACACACACACACACACACACACACACACACACACACACACACACACACACACACACACACACACACACACACACAGCTGAATGGTCTGTCTGCGCTTTGATCTGTTAGGCTGTCAGTGCCACTTGTCCAGGGTTATGGGTGGAAGTAATGACCACAGAGAGTTCACTCCAGGAAGGGCACCCCTCCGCCCCGTCCACACACACTCACATCAGCGGGGTCATACGGGACAATGGGGTCAGCCCTACCACATCCACACGCACATGCACGCACACACCGACTTCCAAAACATGAAACTGACTCCCTATAAAAGACTCTGTGGGCCATGATGAGGAAACTCCTCAAACACTTCCAGATCCCACACTTAGCCTCACACACACACACACGCACGCACGCACGCACGCACGCACATACATTGACTAATAAAAACTCATTCATAAATAATAAAAACGAATTAATAAAAAAATATTAATATTAATATTAACCCAATTTTTTTTTTTACAGATATATACGTAAAATTGATCAATATGATCATTTAAAAATATGAACAATTTAAAAACACTAATATTGACCCATAATTAAAAAAAGGACTACATTAATAATAAAAAATATATATATTGAACAAAACTGTAAAAAACCCTAATATTGATTGATACAATGATACATGATAAAATTAATAATAGAAAACACACAAATATTGACCAATACCTTTTTTTTTTACCAATGCATAAAAAAACACAAATATTGACCAACATGATCATCAAAAAACGCAAATTTTTACTAATATGAAACACTAATGTTGACAAATACATTAACAAAACTCCATTGTTGAACAGTACTGAAAAAAACACAAATATTGATCAAAAATAAATAAATAAATGGCCAATAAAAAAGACCATTATTGTTATGGTTATCAGTATTTTATGTTTATTTTTTCTTCGACTTGTGATAGCAGTAGAGTTTGTCTAGAAGACACTTTCTCTCAGGAGATCTAAAGCAGGAGGCTTCAGCAATTCTACATTTAATCTAATTGCTGTCACAGAGAAAAAAAGTGAGATATCAAACATTTATTTTCTAGGACTTCCTCTACACTTTCTCATGTTCAACATGAAGTATCTTCTGCTATCATTCTGAGCTTTCTCATGTTCCTCCATAAACGCCTTCATACATTTGTCCTCAAAAGCCCTGTGATTCATGTGCTGAATAACAGATATTAGAAAACACAGACACACCTTCACAGACACACATAAATGATGTGTTGTTGGACTTTCTGTTACTGTCACCCATACACACACCCGTTGGATGCTCTGAAGTGGTGTGCGTTATGTAAGAGCGTGTGTGTGTGTGTGTATGTAGGTCAGTTGTAGCCCGTCTCCATGCGGCGTCAGACTGTGTAATGAGTCCTGCTGTTCTGTCTGTTCTGGGCATTACATCATCCCAAGCTAAGCGGCCACACACAAACACACTAGCTCATGTCTGCTGTGTGTTCATACGTCCAGTAAACAGGACGACACTGTTTTACCTCTGAAAGAGGGACGCTTGCTCTCTGGTCTTCTTTGCTGCATTACACTGTGACACACATCGAAACGCAGTCCTGTTTGGGTTTTTATCAGTGAGAATCCATAAATGAAATTGTTTTGTGAGTTTCTGCATGCATATGTATGTGTGACTACTTTGATGCACAACACATCAAAATGAATGTCAGATTTAGGGTCAGGGTTCAAAGGTCATAGGTGATGGGGCACGGCAGGTCTTTGATTGCTGTTTCTATTTGAAGCACCATGTGAAAACGCAGAGGAAACACACACACACACACACACACACGCACATTAACACATTCTTTTCCCATGCTCTCAGTGAGGAAGAAAATCACTTAGTACACAGTTTCATATAATTGAAGCAGTTTATTCATTCACCTTTTATTCAAGGTGCTGTGTGAAGTTTCTGCACTGTGATGACTTGTCTATGTTATTTATTAACATAGCAAATTAACTTTTTCATATTTCATTATATTTGATTTAATATATTTATAACACCTTGCATTATCATACCTCTGCAGTAAATGTAAAAAAAATAATAATAAAAATTACGCTGCTGTGTGAGTGTTTCAAATGCAACGGCTACGGGAGTGACGGCAATTTTCACATCATTTTTGGGAAGTTGTGGAATGGGTGGATATATCATGGATATATAGATAGATCATGGATTTTTTCTTTTGCTATTGGGAGTAAATGGAGATACAAAAATGGTATTTGCTGTCATCCCCCGTTCTCCACTATAGAAGTTTAACCAACTATGTGAAAAGGGCCATTTGCGGAACCAACGCAAAATCTGAGCGGCTGCTCACTGCAGACTCATGGGTGGAGCTGGAAGGTTCAACCACACCCTTACCCTATACCCATAACTATATCCCTCCACCCATTAGATCCAGAGAGGTGGAGCTCAACCCATGATGTCCAGAGAGGGGAGCTGGACGTCATTTGGTTCAAAAACAATGCTCAGGTAGGCCGTGGCATTTAAAACGATGCCCAATTGGCACTAAGGGGCCTAAAGTGTGCCAAGAAAACATCCCCCACATCATTACACCACCACCACCAGCCTGCACAGTGGTAACAAGGCATGATGGATCCATGTTCTCATTCTGTTTACGCCAAATTCTGACTCTACCATCTGAATGTCTCAACATAAATCGAGACTCATCAGACCAGGCAACATTTTTCCAGTCTTCAACTGTCCCATTTTGGTGAGCTCTTGCAAATTGTAGCCTATTTTTCCTATTTGTAGTGGAGATGAGTGGTACCCGGTGGGGTCTTCTGCTGTTGTAGCCCATCCGCCTCAAGGTTGTGCGTGTTGTGGCTTCACAAATGCTTTGCTGCATACCTCGGTTGTAACGAGTGGTTATTTCAGTCAAAGTTGCTCTTCTATCAGCTTGAATCAGTCGGCCCATTCTCCTCTGACCTCTAGCATCAACAAGGCATTTTCGCCCACAGGACTGCCGCATACTGGATGTTTTTACCTTTTCACACCATTCTTTGTAAACCCTAGAAATGGTTGTGCGTGAAAATCCCAGTAACTGAGCAGATTGTGAAATACTCAGACCGGCCCGTCTGGCACCAACAACCATGCCACGCTCAAAATTGCTTAAATCACCTTTCTTTCCCATTCTGACATTCAGTTTGGAGTTCAGGAGATTGTCTTGACCAGGACCACACCCCTAAATGCATTGAAGCAACTGCCATGTGATTGGTTGATTAGATAATTGCATTTATGAGAAATTGAACAGGTGTTCCTAATACTTTAGGTGAGTGTATATTGTAAATATTGTTCTGGTTCTCGATTCTGGTTGGCTGAGAGGCTTTTCCAGCCATGATGTTCTACCAGTGTCACCACGGGAACCGTTTCACTGTTAATATCACTGCGCTTGACATTTCTCATAGCACAGCTATTATCATGTGTCACGGAATGTAGTTTTAAGAGTTGTCATTTTTTTAGGTGAGAATGTAGTACAGGCAGTACAGGAAGAGCCCGTCTACGGAGAGCATGCCCACTCCCTATTAAGTCCTATTGTGCCGAATTTTGGTTGTAGTTCCACCAGAGTTCCACTGGGGGCGATCGCCCGAGTGCAGAATGAATAGGAGTCTATGGAGCTAGACTGCTAAATTTGTCCCTTTCACCCGATTGCCGTTGAGAAATCTCAGATTTGATTTTAGGTTTTGCAAGTTCAACATGGGTTATAGGTCGAAAGTTGAATGAACAAGTACTTATGTCCTTTTGATTTCTTACAGGTTGAGTTGTTGTTGCCCATAACACGCTAGCATTCTGCTAATGAACGCTGATTGGTCAGTGAAGGACTGATTATGACCAGAGATACCGCTTAATGGCATCGTGGCATCCGGAGCGGGACCAGAATGTTAAGGCGGACTTAACTCTTCTAGCACGTGTATTTCCCTGTGTCAGCTGTGTTGTCGATGCCTCGAGAGAAAAGAAAGTGTAGAGTGCGAAAGCACCAAAGTGAAGGATTGCCGTAAAGCAGTATCTCTGGTCGTATGATGTGTATGACGTCATTGACATTTAAAAATAATTTTTAAAGCAAATAAGTGACTCTAAAAAATCTTACACCCAGCAATGTGTAATTTCTTTGAATCTCCTTTCGAAAACAACATTCAAATTACTAATCACTTGAAATTACTTTTCAAACAGAATGCTGCATCCTTTACTTTTAAATTTCAAGTAAATTTTACTCAATCAATATAAACTCAATCAATATAACACTGAATTAAGCCATGATTTTTAAGTGCATGCTTTACTTAACACATCTAAGCAAATAATACAGTAGATATTGAGTAGACAACATTTCTACATAATAGAAGTAATGTGGTATCACCGAAAAACACAGAGACCTCAGTACTTGGTACAATAACTAACAATCGATGAATCATTTTTGAGTATGAATGTGTCATTCTGAGTACAAAATGAACTCCAGATGTCACAAAAGAGCAAGTCACTAAACCTAACAACAAAATACATTATGAAAATGAAAACAGTGAAAAAAAATGCACTCTTATTAATTATTCATGCCCCATTGCATGATGGGAACACCAGTATCAGAAAGTTGAGTAGGTTTCACTTAATTTTATAATGTTGATATTTACGCTTTCTACAAGCTTGAATTGAGTCCTTATATAGAATTTACTTTGTTTTGTTTTTATTCTTGCCTGAACTAACTTAGAAATGACATTTGTTTTTTCTGTAGTATTTACTTTTCTACACAGAATCATTTTGATAATTTATAGGAGGGTTGAATTAACACAAGATTTTAAAGGAGTCAATGTTTTTAAATGTATTCCACAGAAAAAGGTGAGATAAAGTGCACAAACACTTGTGTGGGCCTATAAGTCATGAAGACAAAGTATTTAGGCCTATTAACAGTATTTATGGTTGTGTATGAAGACAGAAAAATCATTGTTTCTAGTAATTTGCTGATTGTATCCCTCCATGTGTCGTAGTCCTGAGCATATTAGCCCACTTTTTGAATTCAAACCGTGCAATAGTGTGTGTTTGTTTTTGAGTGGATGAGTGAGCGTGTGTGTGTGTGTGTGTGTGTGTGTGTGTGTGTGTGTGTGTGTGTGTACGTGCCGGAGGAAATGTCTCCACCAGGAATGTTAAAGGGTTAAAGAGCCTGTTGGCATTGAAGTTGTCGTGGAAACAGGAGAGGAATGTTGAGACCTGCTGTCCCTGGTGGGGCTGTACTCAGAGCAGCCGTGTGTGTGTGTGTGTTTGTGTGTGTGTGTGACTGAAGTGCGCAGGCCAGGGGTAGCACATGCCTGGCGGTCGTCCTGGAAATCATCCCACCATCCTGAAGGACTTAAACACACATAGCCTACATTATTGATATTGCATTCACAGATATACATTTACAGTTAAAGAAAGAAAGTATATTTAGTATTTCCTTTTAAAGTATACCTTTCTTAAAATGAATAAACAGGGATTACCCCCCCCCCCCCCCCTGCACTTATACAAACTTGTTTATTCAATATTTTGGCCAATTTGGGTTTCATCTTTTCAGCTTTAGTTCCATACAATTCCACTGATTTCCCCCACAATCAGCACAGAAAACATGAAAAATATGAGAAGATTAACTTGTCAAATGCATTTCCCAAATTTCAAATGAAATGTCAAATGAAAGTCCAAAAACAAATCCAAACCAAACAAATTTAACTAAGATGGGGAATTACTAAAACCAAACCAAAGATAGTTGTGCTAGAAGCTGAGATAGAAGTTCAGATGAAGTTGTGCGCTTTGCTGTTTGTGTTTGTTTTGAAGAAATGGGCAGAGGCTGATCAAATATGAAAACAAACACAAATTTCATCACTTTTTCTAAACCCGGAAATCATTTGGTGTGAGACATCATTAAAATCTAATCTCTAATCTCTTTTCCCCCCTGCAAAGGCAATTTCATATTTGGAGTATAGGCTTTACAAGAAAATACTTTTTTTTGTTATTTTACTCAATTGTACATTTCTTTGTAAATATTGGTGAAATTTAGTAAGAATGTATGAGTTAAAATTGTTTCAAAGTAAATATTAAAATGTATTCAGCGTGTTCCAAAAACATAGCTAAATACATGGACAAAGTTAATGAAATGAAAGGAAAGAATAATCCTAATATTTACAAATGATTATAAACCGTTCACCATTTCGAAGGCAAGCACATTACTCTGGCAACATTGTTGTTTGCTCTGTTCTTTGCTCTGGCTCCTCCTTTCCCTGAGGGCACCATTAACCGAGTCCCTGTTCTTTCTTGTTCTCATGACACCTTTTTACATGTTATGAGCAAAAGAGATTGAATTGAGAATTGCTACAGAGATGCACTGCATCTCTTTTTCGAGGTCTATTAGCCTAATGTAATAAGTATGATTAGAGACCCCATAAGATCAAAAATGTGTTTGTTTTGTGGCTTTTAGACCTGTTCGATTAGAGGTCGTCTATATGTTTGTGTACATCTGAATGTTGTCAAAACAAATGTTAAGCACAAATTGACGGTATTTGTCTTCCAAGAAAAATGGAAAATATTTCATTTTTTCCAAATGAAATCCTCTCTAGAACACCCTCCCCCTAATACCAACTATTTGCAAGTACAAGTTACATTTTTAACTAAAGACTATTGGCTATTTAAAAAATATTTTTGATGTATCCCACCGCAACTTCCTTTTTTAATAGGAAAAACATGAACAGCACTGGAAAGAAAATTGAATTATATGCTCATATATGCTCACCAAGGCTGCAATTTAAAATAAATGTTCTCTATTGTAATATTTTTTTTTTACATTTAATTTATGTCTCCGGTCTTCAGTGTCACATGATCCTTCAGAAATCATTTTGATATGATGATTTGATGCTCAAGAAACATTTATTATTACCAATGTTGAAAACAGCTGTGCTGCTTAATATGTTTGTGTACACAATGATACTTTTTTTTTTAGGATTCCTTGATGAATACAAAGCACAAAAGAACAGCATTCATTTGAAATATATATCTTTTGTAACATTATAAATGTATTTATTGATAAATTTTATGTGAATAAAATTTTTAATAAAAGTAATTAGTTCTTTTAAAATCTTACTGACCCCAAACTTTTGAATGGTGTAGCTAAGCTATATATTATAAAACTGATCTAAATATTTTTCCCGTGCAACAATTCACATTCTACTTAGGCAATATATAGATTTATCTCATGAAACTAAACCTATCCGGCGTACAAAACTATATCTTGCTGAAGTGTTTTGCGAGTGTGTGATATATAAATGCATAGCTTCTGGTGGCCTGGCTTACTCATCAGTGACTCAAATTACACTCATGCCGTTTGACCACAGCGTCAATCAAATAGTCCCACGCGCTTATACTAAGATTCCCGTCTCTTTCACTGTCACACGCACATACTGAGGTGTGGAATGTAGCTTGTGATCTGATCAAAGACTTTACACTCTCCCTCAACAACACACACTACAGTGCTGTATATGTGTTTGCTCAAATGAGTGTCTGTACTTTCTAACATCATGACCTAGAAAACGCAAAGGTCAGTAGAGCACACCACACCTCACACAACATGTTTATCAGAGTGGTCGTGTATATATTCGTTTAGGACATGTCAAAGGCAGTGTAACATATTCCAAATGTCACAGCGTGTATTATGTTTATCCGTGAAGGCTCAGACTCAATGTTAAAGTAATATTTAGCTAACGATATACGGGAACTGTAGTGCCAAGAATAACAGCATGCTGCAAACACTCATATATACGTATACTGTGATTTCACTCTCACGCCTAGCTTAGTTTGCCTTCTGTTAAAGCGTCTTGATGACATCACTAGGGCAAAGGTCAATGACTTATAATGCGGCTCTTTTGCGTCATAATGAGAAAGGCGGCAACATGTTCCCTGTGGTGGTTTTATAACAATTACTGGTGGCGACTTATGCTTGTGTATTATAATATTTACACAACTAGTTTATGATTCAATCCAACGTCATTATCCCGCTTACATAACTGACAAATGCATCAAACACAAACAGTTGAGAACATGCAGATTGTGTTTTTAGCTCTAATGTTGTAGACTATTACGGTTAATCTCTCTCTCTCCCTCGATTTCTGTAAGCTATTGTTTTTATTGTGTCTTGGGACTCACAATGTCTTAAAGAGTTACAGAGGCTTCTGTCTGTGACAGTCACCCATCTCTGTCGCTGACAATTTCTCTTTGTTATTGGTAACCATAGTTTCTACATCTACACTGTAAAAAAAAAAAAAAAAAGACTGAAGTTGAGAAATCTCAAAAACTTCGGCTGCAGGACTTTTTGAAAACTTGAAAAACAAAGGTTGTATTAACTTAAAGGGGTCATGCCCTGTTCTCTGAGGTCCACCAATAATGTTATCAAGATTTTTACATTAAATAAATCCTAATTTAGGAATAATAAGCTGTTTTCGATCATGTTTTTGACCCTGTCTTTCAATCACTGAGTTTCCGTGGTGCATTCAAGACAAAAAAAAAATGCTATGATTGTGTAACAGTTTTGCATATTAAAATAATTGACGCAAAATATCTCTTTACATAGTTGAAACATTTGCCAACAATTTGAAAAATGTATGTGTATTATGCTTTATAAGTCTTGGTTGTAAAGTATAAGTAATTGGTGTTACCACAGTTATAATTGACAAAGGATGACTTGCTTGTTTCATAAACGGAATTATGCATGAATGTACCATTGATTGTTGTCACACTGTCATTCTTAGGCTATTCAGTTCATTCAATTCAATTAAGTGAAAAATGAATACATTGTCAATTGCAGTGTCTTACTGATGCGATCTGACTGGAACTTTATTAATTAAATAAAATAAAGTAAACTTGAAACTTAATAATAAAGTTCATCCATGCTTTAATGTCAGGATCATAATAAAGGCAATGCCCAGACTGTTTTTCCACAAATTGGAGATGGTCCTCACTGCAGAACATGAAATCCACGTGGAGGAGTCGGATCCAGATCCAACTCCTCCCACCTTACATATACCTAAACCTACCCAGCTCCACCCCTGATCCCTAAACCCACCCCTAAACCTACCCAGCTCCACCCCCTGATCCCTAAACCCACCCCTAAACCTACCCAGCTCCACCCCTGATCCCTAAACCCACCCCTAAACCTACCCAGCTCCACCCCTGATCCCTAAACCCACCCCTAAACCTACCCAACTCCACCCCTTATGTCTGGATCCGACTCCGCCCCCTGGATCTCGTGTACTGCAGTGAGGTGCTACTGACAAATTGGCACTTTAACTCAGAGGCATCTCTATCATTTTGTTGCTGGAGTAATCCTGTGTTTGCACTTTTACTACTACATGACATCCTGGATCGTGGGTGGGGCTAAAGAGACAATGGGCACTATCATACACCCGGCGCAATGCAGTGCCTGGGGCGACGCAAGTGTTTTTTGCTAGTTTCAGCCCGACGCAGTTATCATTTTCACATCCTGCGCCATGTTGTTTAAATAACAAATGCATTTGTGCACCCATGGGCGTGCTGGTCTGAAAATGAGGTGTGTTCAGGCGCATTGTTGGACCATTGCTATTTTGAGGCAACTGAAATAGACTTAAAGAGCGCTCTAGTAACATGCGCCTATAGGTGGGTGCACAACGCGCACACTTGTTCCGTAGATGTTCTGCTTTGCGTGACTCGCTAGAGAAACGATCAGTTTTTTCACTTGCAAATTCCGCCATGCAATAGCGAATGCGCCATGGCGCGAGAGCAACTGGCTTTTAAAGGGAATGGGAGATGAGACTTTATCTTTATCTATTGATTTATTGGACGTTATGCCCAAAACACACCCATTACTAGGGACATAGGGACCCTTAGAATAGGGACGACCCTTTTAGACCATACGCTGGGCACGCCGACCATTTTTCCCGTCGTTAAACTAGCAAAAGGCGATTCTGACAAGCCCTAAGTACACTTGCGCCTTGTGCTTTAGACCATGCACTTAGATCGTTAAAATAGGGCCCAATGATCTAGACATAGGCTGCGTTTACACTTGGCATTAACATGCGATCACCGTGATCCGATCAAGCAGATCAGATCATTAGCCAATGAGGACACGGTGCGTCTACATTTGTTCATATTAAGTAACCTCTGTATCTGGATAACCGATCGGATATCTGTTTTTGCATAATATTTAAATTAGGTCAGTAGCCAAATTAAGAGTAGCCTAAAGATGATAAAAATTAAGCAACGTCCCAATGTACTTTCCTATGCAATCTCCAGTCTTATATCAAATTACGTTTTTTGAATGAAGGAATATTTCAGAGCTGATCATACAAAAATAACTGGGTTGATCATGTTAAACAAGTCACATCATCGGGGTTTAAGGTTATAGCGTGCAATGGCTATATTAACAGAAATGGGAGATTAATAAACATGCTGAAACAAAAACATTCAACATTTAAAACATTAAAAAATAAAAAGTGTATTCCCATTATTCCTCTGGCAAAGCAGCGCACGATCTTCATTAAGATCTCATGACTCACAGCTGTGATTGTACAGGCGATCGCCTCGTTCAGATAATGTTGCACAATTAAAAAGAAAAAAAATGACACGCACAGTGTTTTAAATATTGACGTTTATTTGTAAGGTTCAAATGTGTTTAATTTATTGTCTAAACTGCGTCTGGTCATTATTTTCTGACAGCACGTGTGGAGACTGGGCGGGGATTTAAATTACGTGCCCCTGTGAATGCAGACAGATGGCTGGATTGCGTTTACATTACATTGGATAACATTCCGATCAGAAACGCGTTTACACTAGTCTTTTCAATGTGTATGTGGACAACATCCAGATACAGGTCGCATGTTTATGCCAAGTGTAAACGCAGCCATAGGTGTTGATCTTCTGTAGAGGCGTTCTTTCATTACACTGTGATGTCATAATGTGACAAAATCAAAAATGAGTCGTTTTCTGAGTTTGGTTTCAAGAAAAGCTGTTTTTGGACTAACAAATAATTTTTCGCCAATTGGAATGTGTGCAAAGGATTGTGGGTGATTTAAGCACACAAGGGAAACACCTGATGCATCCTTCAAAATGAGCTGAATGAAGGACACGAAATGAAGGCTGCCTTCCAAGGATCCTTCAAATTCAGATGGCCTTCAGCGGCACATGATGACGTGCAGCCGAGATATGCACAGCCTTACTAGGACGCAGCATTCCGTTTGAAAAGCACATATACTGTTTTTTACCTACTATATAGGCCTAGTTTGGAAGTAGGCATATTCGGATGCAGGGACTTATTAATGAGTACTATTGGCTTTAGATGTGTTGCATTGCGCCGCTCGTGTCTGATGTGGACAGGCCATGTGTTACAAAAAGATCTCTTGCCTAATGCATTTCACACTCCTTATACCGTCACATCTTATTCTCAACTGAGTATGGTCCAGTAATGGAGCCGTTTCCATTGAGGACTTCACTGGCATTTCTACTGCAGCACAAACACATTCACACAGATGATTTATTGTACACACACCCTGTGTGCCCGGTAAATCTCAATTAGCTCCCAACCGCTGAGGAATCCTCCAACATTACTGAGCTCAGAGAGGAAGACCTGTGAGGATGGAAGGGCCTCGGGTATTAGCAGCAGTAAAACTGCTCTTTCCATGACCCTGAACCAACTAAGAGATGAACACATAACAGCCTTATCAGAAAAGACTTGCTATAAATTTGAAATGTGACAGTGACTTCTTAGTTATGCGAGAAAAACAAAGATCATGTATCATCACTCTGTACAGTATTTCTAAATCTAGTATGCAGATTGTGCTCACATGCACATTTTCTGTATATGCACAGAATATATTTCTTTGTGATGAATGAACCGGAAGTAATATCATTCATTTTTGTTGGACTACCGTGAGATCATTCTCTAAAGATTTTCAAAATGACGGAAATCAAGATAACTGGGTGATCGTCATGAGACAAACTAGTTTGCAAATTAGTGTTTGGACTGTTTATCGTTGCATAAAACAGACTAGATGTGTTGAAATATAATGTTTCCCACTCGTAATTGTGAGGTTTTGGTGGAATTCAACTTGAAAATACAATCATTCCGAAGTCATTTGTGGTCTTTCCCGATCTTGTTCCCGTGTCTCCTTGAACTGTTCTGTTAAAATAAGCCAAAAATATTTCTTAAAAAATAAAATATTAATAGCTTATCATTGCATAAAACACACTGTTTCACATAGAATAGCACACAGTTTATATTGTGCAGCATAATAATATTTAATTCTATCAAAACATCTTAAATAACCTATGTGTACCTTTTCATCCCTCGTAATAAAAGAAATGAGCTAATATGTCATAATGTCTGGGGTTTGAGGTCAGATGAGTCTTTAGGGTCAAACAGGTTATCTTGGATTAAGCGGGATCGTTTTGTTTCTCTGGCCCTTTAGGTGAAAGAACATCCCGTCTCTACCAAATAAGTCTTCTCAAACCTTGTCCTCAGTGCGATACATATCACCTTTTCAGACTACGCACTAATCCTGTGTTTACGACTTGAACTGAATGCTCGCATATTACGGCATATCCCTAACCTAATCTGAGTCACACACGCTGAAACTGAATTACCCCCGAAATGTCCCGTGTCCTGCTTCAGATGAGCGTCGCATGACTGCAGCAGTATTTAGACTGTTTGTACCCAAAACGCACCTGATTAGGATTCAAGCGAGCTATATTTAGAGACAAACACAGAAAAGGGAGTCTGAGTCAAAGATCACGTTCGGGTTGAGGGAAAACAGCACTGAGAGAAAGGAACTTCGAAACCCCCCTCTTCCAAAACCACATCTAACATCCATTTAGAGAAAAGCGGCAGAGAAATGATTGTTCGTGTGCGCAGCTGTTTCAACTGTATGTATCAAAAAGATTTAAAACGCTTGACAGCGCGGCTCGGCTTCCAACCAAAATTGTTTTTGTTCCCGCTATTGAAGTGTGCTTTAAAACTAGCGGAGGCCTGCCCTTTAAATACATCTGATTATTCCCGAAGTTTCATGTGGCTACAAACCGATCGCTCCAAACGTTTTGATTTTTAAAGCTAGCTAGGAAGCTATATGTCAGCGCAAAGATTGTGCCTACAGTCACCGCTAACTCAAAACTTAATGACTGTTTATCAGTGGTTTCGGCCTTACTGTTAATGAAAGGGAGGCCTACCACCTCAAGAGCCCTGTCATCTCCTCTTGGCCTCTGATAAAAGCACCCGACTCGCCAGGCTTTGATAATTTTTACCCTAAAACGTAGGACTTGGCAGTCAAAAGAAGCTGCACAACAGACTTCGTCAGACCTCTTGTTGTGCCTTCAGGCTTGTGAGACGTTTTAAGAGGCCAGATACTTGGCTGAATTAATGGTGTGTTTGGTTAGGTGACCCACCGACTTACTGGAACTTTTCCCCCTCCCTTCACATCTAATTACCAATTATCACATCGGAAATTCCTCGGAACGTCGGTTCAGCCATTTGCGACGTACGATTATGTTAATCGTGACCCTGAAACGGTCATTTGGTCGCAGACAGGCGAAAGCATGCATGCGTACAAACAGCTCTTTTGCCATTTTCCCCTCCATCTGAGTTCAGCTCTACCCTTCTCAGAGTCAGATAAGGACACATCTGCTGAGTATTATCCCCCAGACTGCCGTGGGGCCCCTTTATACATCAAGCCCTCACATACTGCACACGCACATACATGAACACATGCACACACACCCCCTCGTGGTTTTCGTCCACACCTCTACTCTGTTTTCTCGGTTCCCTTTCTGCTTCCAATGCGTCGCTCTACCTCAGTTTGTTATTCTCTTTTTAATAAAATTCAAACGCTATTTTTTTTATTAGCTGCTTTTTCCCCTTCTCTTTATTGACTCTTCTTTCTCTAGACCCAGAGGCCCAGGACAGTCCTGGCCCACCCAAACATGAGTTTTGACTCATCCAATAGCAACCTCCTCTCTCTCTGGTACTCAGTAGAATCTGAGGCCTTGTCCACTCCACACTACTACGTTTTTGTTTGAAAACGCATCTTTTTCTCTCCGCTTTGGCCTTGCGTCCACACTAAGACAGCGTTTTTATAAACGAAAACTAAGCTTTTTGAAAATGCTCTCCAAAGTGGATAAATTTGAAAACACCATTTGCGCGTTGTAGTGTGGACTGTCAAAACGGAGGTATTTAAAAATGTATATTGTACCAAGATATTCATGTTTATACTGCTATTGTGCCTGTTATGTGCTATTCACTTTCACACTGTTGCTAAAATAGGTTACTTTGCACACTCTTCATATCACAGTTCTGCAAAGATGACTCACATTTTTACATATTTACTTTTAGACCAAACCTAGGGTGACTGAGTGTGACCTAGACACATCACTGAATGGTGAGATATTTTGCTAAAAACAATTCTGCCTGCCAGAAGAATTGCTTGATAACTTCATTATTTATTTTTCCGTCTGTATCATTTCAGTGAGCTTTTGTGAGGTTTTACGCATGCGCAGTAAGGTGAATCGAGCGTTTTCCGACGATTCAGTGTAGGTGAGAAACTTTTGGAAAACGCTTGAAAAGTGTTGCTAGTGTGGACGGAGATAGTTTTTAAACGAAAACACCATATTTCTAATGTATCAAGATTAACGTAGACGTAGCCTGAATCCTGCTGTGTCTGGATTCTTCAGAGTAGGCTAAATGTGTTACTAAACGTATTAACTGTGTTATAGTATGAAGCAGAAAGATGATTTTTGAAAGTGTTTAGTTTAACAGCTGGACTTCTGGATTACCAACATTTTCTGGATTCTTCGGAGTAAGTGTGTACGCTTTTGATGGAGAGGAAACTTTGTCAAAGCAAAGCAGAGAGATCCCATTATACCACCCACAACAAAGACAACACTGGGAGCATGTGCTTTTAAAAAAGTCATTGTGTGTCTGCATGTTCTGGTATTGGACCTCTGTCATTCTCTCTGCCTAATGAGAGACCATGACTACATGTCTGGCATTCCTGTCAGTCAGCTACCTGGTTACCTATAAACACTTTATAAACCAGGTGTGTGTGTCCGCGAGGAGGAGGAGGGGGGTAAAAGACTTTAAAAGCTTTCTTTGTTACAGCACGTCAGCTTCATTGTTTCAATATTGCTCATTGTCCTTTGTCAGAAGCATTTAAACGTTTTTAGCGGAACGTAACCCATTCCTGCACCATTTGAGAAAACATAAATGATACCTCAAATAATGCTGCTTGAGAAGAGGTGTGATTGTATCTTTTTTAGTGATCAGATAAAATGCCCATTTATGTGTATTTTATTATTCACTTCTTAGCTGATGATAAAAAAACACTTAAAGGACAAGTTCGGTATTTTACACTTAAAGCCCTGTTTTAAGATCGTTTCTGATGAAATAGAACGGTTAAGATTGAAATTTGGACACATGCTGCCGGCCCGAGAATTTTCGGTTTCTGTGGTAGCACCCCCCCCCCACATCCACAATGGTTGCATAGGTGCACTGGAACAATCCTTCATCAAACGCATTAAACTTTAGTTTACAAAGACGTGAAACTCACAGAGTGGTCTGGGGTGTTCACTGATAAGCTCACAGAAAAATCGCTGCAAAAGATGCTTTCCAACAGGTTTTATCATAGTTTTTGTCCAACTCCATTGACTTGTATGGGATGTTCTGTGAGGTACGGTATTACTCCGCCGCCGGAAACGGAAATGGGGTTTCGCGGTCTTGTAGGCTACGCTATCCAAACATTTTTACGGAAGAATGTACGGGTGTGAAGCATTTGGAAAAATAGGTCCACAGTTTTACAATGAATGGTAAAACACCCGTTGGAAAGCGTGTGGCCAGCAGCGCGTGTCCAAATTTCAATCTTGTCCCTTCTATTTCATCAGAAACGATCTTAAAATAGGGCTTTAAGTGTAAAATACCGAACTTGTCCTTTAAATTGAGCATATCTATAGACCACAGTTTGGTTTGGTTTAAAAGAAGTTTTGCTTCTATTCATAGACTGGTTGCTTTAATATGTTATAACCTGAGCATCACTAATCTGAAACAGTGAATGTACACAAATGAGTTTACTGGAGGCTAATTGAGTTAAAGGAGGGTATCTGAGGACGGCGTCCCCAGCGAGAGCTCTCTGAATCTGGGGCGGTGAAAGCAAGGACATGCAGGACCTTCTGCCAGAAAGCATGTTCCAATCTAATTACATACTAAATACTATTACAATCAAGGTAAAATCCAGACAGCTAGCAGGTTAAAGTCTTGAGAGTGTATATCTACCTGAGTTCTTCCACCCACACAAATTGACCCCGTACACCCACCCACCCACACCCACACACACACAGAGTAAGGAGATCTTTTGTTTGCTGCTGGCCCGTCACTGAGCTCCTGCTGAAGGAATGTCTGTGGAGAACTCCATTGATGAGGTTCACCTCATGTCATTCTTTCCGTCTCCACATTCTGAAAGACTTTCCATATGTTGCAGGCCTCTAGAGCCCCAGTCTATGTGCTGCAATTCCAGACTCTCCTGTTTAGTACCTGACTCTATGGAAACAAAAGCCAAGACGTAGTAAAATATGACTAGAGGACAGATGTACAGGTAAAACCCCCACCATTATACCACTACTAGATCCCAATGGCTCGGTTTCATACTCCAGCTGTGCTAAAACACGCTCTTCATTCGAGGATGCGTACGTCCCTGGAAAACAGTAGGAGGAATGAGTTAAGTAAAAGGGCTTTATCTTTGCAAGCACACATGTATATATATATGAACATGAACGTGCTCCTGAACACTACATTTTTCTCTTATTTTTTATCTCTCCCATTCATTTTCAGTGAATAAACATGTATAAACATGACCAGTTTAAGTTCAGATCAATGAGGCCTATAATCAGGCCTCAAACTTTTCCTAGTTGAAAGAAAACAACTTGACAAAAAGATTGAATCCAGTATTTGGGTGATCGTTTATTAGATTTTTTTTGTAGGCCAGTCATTTTTGACCAGGAACACCACAAGGTGGGACAAATAAACCCCCAAAAAGTACCTTAAATGATCCCCTAAATTTTGTGAAGTAGTTATACCATGTGTGGGCAAGTCAGTACGTTTTCAGTCCAATGCGATAACATTAACAATTTGGGGAAAAAGAAAATCCTCTCCAGGTCAAAAAGATCCATAACTTTAGTATGCACTATATCAATAATCTGATTATTATGGAAGGGTTTGCATGCTGTTTTTTAGCATTAGCCTTATGTCATCAGAGAGACACAAAGCTCAAAAGACAGTCATAAAGAGCACAGGAAACAAGAAATTCAGAAAAGATAAGCGCTTCTACTTTATTACACGTCAAGGTTCCAGAAGATACCATTCTTCTAAATAGGGGAGAGGGGAGGGGTATATACAGCCCTCTCCTTACTGCCGCTCATTTCATTCATTTAAAACAAACATCTGTTTACATGTGCATTCATCTGTACATACACTCATACTGTTTACATGTTTCAATTCATTCATTAAAGGTGACCAATCATCTGCTTGCTTTGAGCATCCATAAAACCAAACATCCCTGGTCAGTCCAATATCCGCCAATCATCGGTTTTCTTTTATACAATTCATTATTTACAAAAAAGAACAAGTTTGTTTGAGATGTCGAAGGTTTGGCCACATAATGGTGGGAAGAGTGAAGCCCCACACCCTGTATCACAACACAACCGCAGGGTGCTAAATCGACAACTGCAAACTATCGAATGACAGGCAACCTTTAGAACGGCCTATCAGATTACAGGAACATCACTGTCACAGCCAATCAGAGCTCAGGGAACCGTGTAACAAGTTCCCAAAAGTGATTCAATTCGGAGTTGGTGTGGGGGTAAAGGGGAAGTCCCTGATGTGCATGTTACATTAAGCATCCTTTAAAAAAAATTAAGAAAACTAGAACGTACCATTCTCTCAAAAAGATTGGATTATACATTTTACTATAAAAGCAAATATTCCCAACAAAAAAAAACTTAAAAACAGTAGACACATTTTTAAAACGTGTGTCGAGATTCTTAAGGAAAACAAAAATTATAATGAAACACCAACCATGAAATGTTAAATACTTTCACTCTTAAAAGAGAACCAAGAACAACATTTCTATATATTCAATAATTTACAGATTGTTCATTGTTTGTTTAATTTCAGCAGCAAACATGACAGACATTTTGAGTTTTTTTCTTTGTTAAACCTGCTGCTGTGACTTTACCATCGCCACAGCATATTATTTATAAGCAAAAATAAACCAATCAAAATAAAAGATTCAACTGTAATGAAATAAAATAGCCAAAACACACACACAAAAAAAGTTGCAAGCAACTCAGACTGGCTTCCAAGACAACACATTCTTGTGCAAGTTTTTGTTCAGTTTGACCAACTATCGGTGATATAATTTGATCAGAAACATTAGTTACAGCATGAAGAAGCTGTTTATTTAGCTTTTAGCCCAACCAGGGCTGTAAGACCTCTGATTCACTTGTGATGTTAGCGTCATATTTAAAAATATTCGCCCGACATCATTCACAAAATCTCAACTGAATTGTCAGTTGCCAAATCAGGTAGTAATCGGAAAATTCAATCTATGGTAACCAACCTGTGTGTATAAAAATATAGATATAAATAGTACCAAAATTACTTTTTTGGGTGGAATTTTGTTTGGAAGCCAACATATAACCTATATGAGATATTATCTAATTAAATTAGCATAAAAAAAAAAAAAGTTTAAAAAACAGTTTTAGAAAAAAAAAGAAAAAGAATAGTACCAAAATTTTTTAGGGTTGAGTTTTTTTTAGAAGCTAATATATATATATTCTATATAAGACATACTCTAACTGATAAAAAATTGCATAAAAAAAATATAATAATAAGGTTAAAAAAAAACAGGGTGGAGTTCTGTTTGGTGGCCAGTATAAACTCCAGATAAGTTACATGCTTATTATTACAATTAAACAGGATGTAATGTGAGCAGGTATGAAATGAAACCAGGGTTTGACAGACATCACAGTGTGTGTTTGGCAGCATGAGGTCAGTCATGGCTCACAGTGCTGAAACACAGTGTGTGTGTAAACTCTTTCTTAAAGTCCTGAGGTCAAGTCTGGCTGTTTGAGGTCATCCATACTGGGTGTATAAAAGTGTCTAATTGAGAGCTGGATTGCAACATGTAATCTCATCTGTAATGGAAATGTCTGGCAGTACTGAAGGAAACTGGTACAATCAACACTGTTGCAAACCCAACACAATATGGCTGCTTCGTAAAGCATCCCTGTACCAAAAACATTTGTACCATCATTTACAGAAATATTATTAATGTAACATTGTTTTAGAGACTACTACCACTACTACTAAAGTAGCATTGCCCTTCACCCCAAAAAGGTGCCATTTTACCATGTTTGATCATGGTAGAAATCGATTTGTACCGAGTATGTAACAGTTACATCAGTAACAGTAGAACAGTAACGTCTGGTAATGTCAAAAAAGGTGCGCACAGTGAAAGTCCGGTTCTGGGAGATTTATGGTAAGTGGAATCCAGCATTTGTGAGGTCCGGATACGTGATGTTATGAGATCTGTTTTGTCCATATGGTTTTGGGTGATAATGTGGTGCTGGAAAATGAGGTTACTGAGTTTATCGAGGTCCAGTTTTCGGAGGTCCGGCTTGTGGTGAACGGGGAGAGATTTTGAGTCTTGGTGCTTCAAGAAGCGGCGGCTTTCTACTCTTCATTCTGGTGGAAAAAAGGAGAAATGAACATTAGCTAGATGCTCAAACAGCCACGGACAACACAAAACAAAAACCTAAAAGCACTATTTACAGTAGAAACACAGTTAATCTGCTTTTTTTCGGAATACATTTGACAGTAGCGCTTTCTCGTTCACAAAAACAAGCAAATCCTCCTTTTCTTCGTTTATTTCAAAACACTCTTTCTTGGATCCTTCCTTCGTCCTGAGGAGTAACTGACCTTGCCAACGGTTGATAAACAAGCATCATTGTTTCCCTGGAAACGTTCAACACAGATTTGAACAGCCAGAGAGGAGCCAAAAGCTTTATGACATCATCGCTCGGCAGAGAGAGAGAGAGAGAGAGAGAGAGAGAGAGAGAGAGAAGAGAGAGAGAAGAGAGAGAGAAGAGAGAGAGAAGAGAGAGAGAGAGAGAATAGAGAGAGAGAGAGAGAGAGAGAGAGAGAGAGGGAGAGAGACCTGCTGCAGACAATCCACTCTCTTTCTGTTTCTCTCCCTTTATCCATTCAACAAGCGTATGTGAGCCTCATCTGAGAGTGGCGTTCCCGACTCCACTCCTGCCCTGTTCAATCGCACTATTTTATCTAATCCACTCAGACACACACAAACAACTACAAGCTGTTTTTATTATATAACACACTCACTGACTGTGATTAAAAGATCAGAATGTAGACACACACACACCCGTTCACGATCACTTCTGAAAAAATGGTGACGGCATTAAGACGTCACTCATATGTGCCGTAATGCTGAGCTTTTGTGTGGTCATGATTTCAGATACGGGGTTTAAAGTCAACATGCAAAGGCACGCTATTGTATTTCTATAATGTCATGAGAAACTGGATATCTGGGGAAAAAAAAGACGGCGACATTTACTCATCCTCGTGCTGTTTTAAACTTGTATTATTTATGTCTGAGTAAATCTGCAGTCATTTACAGTTGCTCAACAACATATCGAAGGAAAAATCCAGCCATTCCAATAGGAATCTGCATAATTGGGAGTTGGGAGTTGTGTTCAGCATGCGACTTCACCATGTTGACCAACAGAAAGCTGTCTGGTTTGAGAGTGACTTCTGTGCGAGCCGTACTTCATATTACATTGCGATACACTATTGACAATGGATAATGGATCGTTTTTGTCTGTGAAATTTCACTGAAATTTGTGACTGCATGTTAACAAAGAGTTTTTTGAATAATGAAATTGTTTGCTTTTTACCACGCAATTACAATGAATGGGGACTATGTAAAAACAGCATTCAAGTATCAAAAAAGCAGTCTTTTCTTAAGTCTTCTGAAGCCATATGATAGCTTTGAGTTAGGAACAGACCAAGTCAGTGATTGAATGATTCGGTTGACAAATTGAACTGATTTGGTTCTTGAACTCCAGTTTTTGTGAACTGAATCAACTGATTCATTCAAATGATTTAACTCAAAAGAAATATTTGTTCATGAAGCACAAGTTGTAAGGACTACTTTGATGGCCCCTGATCTTTGCAACTGCATAAAAAAAATGGAAAAGAACGATCGGTAAATTGCTTATGTAAAATCACACACACCACATAATAAAGACAGTAGCTGCGTTTCCATTACCCTTCTAACTGCGCAAATTGAAATTCTGCAATTTCCTTGCCATTAATGCTTGGATAACATGCCTACGTGTTATCGTAGTAATAAAAATAATGGCTAGAGTGGTGGTGGCTGCGATATATGTAAACCTACTAACATCCATAACCATGATTTTGGAATTACTCATCACGAGAGGAAAAAAATTTAGTTTTAGTCGCATAACATCAGTTAAATGGAAACGGCGTAATATTGCAATATTTGTTTATCGCTATTTATCTGCGCAAATCTGTAATGGAAACCAGGCTAGAGAAGTACATTTGGAACAACATGAGGGTAGTAAATGATGACAGAATTTTAATTTTGACATGTACTATCTCTTTAAGAAATTAAATGAGGTCAATTTTGACGTTCACTTTTACTAAGTTTGCAAGTGTTTGTATCCGTGTACGTATTCCGTTACAAACCGCTGCCCTCTTTCCATCCAGCTGACATGATTCTGCCACAGTTCTGACCTGGAATACACAACCACTCCTGTATCGGAGTGAGCTTATTTGTTTAGACTGGTCTGATTTTGTTCCCAGACCTTTTACCTGAAGCTGCTGTTGCTTTGGACACAGTCGTCATGATGTCATACATGAAAGAGCACTATCCATTACGACATGGAACGACTGACCTAATTTGCGATTTGCATTCAAAACAAATACAGATTCATCACTTAACCTCTAAAACCAATTGTGATCCTTTTCCATTACTTATTTCAACTGTACACAGAAGCCATGACACTAGGCCCTGTGAAGGAGCTCACAGTTATGATTAGGCCCCAGTTTAAATCTATGGGAAGGACCAGGCTTGAGCTCACAGCTGAAGAGGCAGTGGCTTGAGACAAACCTCAGCTATAAATACAGCTGTGCAGCAGTGGAGCAGAGAGCCGCGGGTCTAATAGTGCAACGCTGAGAACATGAAAGCCCCCTCACATCTCCGCAGCAAACCCGACGTCAAGCGCTTTTATAGTGCGGCCATTTTTAGGGCCTCTTTCCTCTTTACTTACAAAACCAGAGAGATGGAGAAAATTGCAGAGGGTGAAATTATAAGCTGCCGGACTGTGCAAACACGTAGCGTGGGAAAAAAAAGAAAAAAAGAAGAAGAAGAGAGGGAGTGCCACTCAAAAATGCCGCTCCCGGAAGTCACAGCATCCCGGAATGAGGGGAAGGCGCTACTGGTAGTGTTCTGCATTTCCAGAAATAAGAAATTCTTTTCCTGGAATTATTATAACACTACAAAAATGATGACTGTTTCCAAACAGGTAGTTCCATAGCAAAAGTTGAACTTGTGTTATTATGTCCAGCCCAACTGGGCAACTAAAACAAAATGCACTAACATTTGGATATCACACTTCACCTTCACATATCATATATTTCATCCATTCACCCTGTGGGACTATCCTGGTCTCCTTACAATATTGATTGTAATCGACAGCTTGATTTTCCCAAAGGGTATGTGTGACTCTTCTATCCTTCTACATGAATAAACATATTACATGCATGTGTTCAAATAAAATAAGCACATGTAATAGAAGCCAGCATTACGGCGTACTGTAACGTCACACACACTCAGTCAGTACAGTTATCTGCACACTCATACAGCGTCTGCAGAGGTGGGATTTGGAGCTTTACTCTGCAGAGAGCCTTATAAGGCCGCAAGTGAGGGGTGGTGCTCATCTACCGTCAGCTCAATGAACTAACGTCATTCATCCGTGTAACACACACACACACACACACAGGCATGCTGTGCCAGGACCCGGGAGAGTGGGGACATTTTTAGCCCACTGAAACTTCCACACACATCCATCCCCACGCGCTGCGAGGGATATGGTTACAGATGTGTGCCGCAGTGTGTGCTGACTGACGTCAGTACACAGGTCGTATTCGCTGAGAGAGAACATTCAGCGCTGATGCCAACACACACACACCACGGGCTCTTGATGAATTCAATCCCAGACTTCTGAAGTGAGATACGCTTACTTAACACAATCAAACTTACACTCGTACAGACACAAAACAAGGGATGTGCATGGGCATCAACTAGTTGACGAAATGATAATGCTGCTGGCTAGTCGACGTTGAAAATACTAGTAAATTAAATCTTTTGTGCACATTTATGTTTTGCTTTATATATATATATATATATATATATATATATATATATATATATATATATATATATATATATATATATATATATATATATATATATATATATATATATATATATATAGGTGAAGGAAGCCTCAGGACACACAGAGCTGTCGGTGTTATGGCAACGAGAGTTTTCGACGTGTGCTGTTCACGGTAAACCCATCACAACAGACTGAGCTGTCTGGCCAATCAGAGCAGAGTATCTCGCGGAAAGGAGGGATTTAGAGAGATTGATTCATTTCGCGAGTCGTTTGAGAATCATTGAAAATCTGGCGATGTGCAATTGTATATTATGAGAAAATTAAACAGTTTTTTGACGTTTGATGCATGCAAACCTGTTGTAGGAGACGCCAAAACAACATTAGGAAACTTTAAAATATCATAATAGGGGCCCTTTAAGACTTTGAATGTGCTTGTTTTCTCCATGTCTATTGAAGCTCAGAGAAATGTCCATTCAATGGACACACTTGCTTATATTTGAGAAATTCTGTTTATAATAGGCTATTGAGTTTCTAACTATTGGTCCTGCACTGCCTATTGATTCAGTTGTTTTTTAATAAATATGTCTATATTAGTTAATGTTGATTAAGTGAATGCTTAAGTTTAATGTACAATTATCATAATGCAAGGCAGGCACACTGCATATATTTTCACTGGCTTTCATTGGGGTTTGATTCATTGATTAAGCAATTTCAAACAAATTGCTTTTTAGACTTTCCTCTGGGGTTAGACTAGTCGATTACAAAATTTCCATTTAAAATGCCCCTATTATGCCATTTTAAATGTTCCTAATTTTGTTTTGGAGGTCTCCAACAATAGGTTTACATGCATCCAAGACCAGAAACCACTTACATTTTTTTCTTCATAATATACATTGGACATCACCACATTTCTCTAAGAGTCTGAAAACAGTTTATTTGATGATTCAGTCTCTCTAAACCCTTCCTTCGAGAGCCTATTTTGCTCTCATTGGTCAGGCGGCCCTGTTGTGATTGGTCTAATCTGCTCTGACTGGTCAGACACCCTGTTGTGATTGGTCTACCGCTTACAGATTAACATATCTGAATTTCTGCTCCGCTTGAAAACAGTGTTTTCTCGGCATGTCGGCAACACGAGCCAAACTCTTCCAGTCTCAGAGACAACTACACTGTTTGAGGGAGGGTCAAAGTAGACGTTCGCAGGGCAGCCAATGAAGACCATGGGTGGGCATAATGCAAATTTTATACATTGCGACGTAGGTAACAAAAAGTGAGGCTGGACTTGCTGAAAACTTCAGCAGTTCAGAATTAGTTCTTTCTTTTGGGAGACAATAACTTTATTTGTCATGCACTTCGATCTTTAAAACATTGCAGACCTTTTACATTCACAAACAGCTATATTACACACTGCATGAAAGCTAACATCTGAAAAAGTATAATAGAGGCATTTTAAACATTAATAAAATCAGTCTTGGCGCACATCCCTAAACAAAACGATGACTAGGAACTTCCTGACTACCTCACGATCGGAGAACTTTGCGTTCTCACAGCACTGGGGGAGAAACCACACACACGGCCACATCAGAGGTTTCCACAACACACCCCGAAATAACACACCAATGCAGAATTCAGCCGCAGTTGAAGGAAAAAACTGATAAAATGTGAAATAAATCGAAGGTTCAAAACATCCCGATACAGAATGAGGATGAAATGTTGGTGTTTGTGACAACCGAACACAATGGTGCGGGCCGTTTTGGGGGCCAGAGAAAAACAAAGCGGCTGTATCAGCTCTGTGTGTGTGATGTGGAAGAGACAGCGTGTGCCAAATACCATTCCCTTTAGCAAAGGAAAAACTTCCATCTCCCACACACACACCAGATGTTTTGCCTACTTCAGCAAGTTGAGACACACATACACACACACTTGGTTTCCCCTCCCCTCGCCGCTGCACTCATCCTAGGAGCTGTAAACTGCAAGACTCAAAGCAGATTTTCCCTCAGCCCAAGATGGCCGTCGGCCGCTGGCCTCTTTTGATACAGACGTGAGGTGAAAGTAGCTGCTGCTCTTCGTCGTCTCTGACTCCTCACATTCCTCCGGACGTGAGAAACGGCGGATCATCAAAGAACTTATCAGGGGAGGCTTATGGAGACCTACTTCACACAGCTCACAAAGGCTCTCTCATGTTCGCTCACACTTTGAAAGCGGTCTTGATAGAAAGGGAGAGAATTGATATGACTTATGACCTTCACAAAAATACCATGGGAAATTAAAGATTTTCTGGACATGGTCTCCAAGGTACTTCACAGACATTTTATTACCATGTTACCACCATGTCTGAAAAACATGAAAATACTATAGTACTTGCATCCTTGCAATGCAAAAAAAGTAAATGACTAGTATTTCCAATGTCGACTAGCCGCAGCAGTATCGTATAATCGACTAGTCTCGCACATCCCACAAAAGTGATCAGTTGACAACATAACAAATTAAGGCAACGGATTACTTCACTTTAAGTAAATAAACTAATTCAAGAAATTAAGTTATGTGGAGTTCACATATACTTCCATATCCATATATAAATATGGAAGTACCATGATACATGAATATTGAAAACCACATTGAAAGCAAATTATAAGGGAAGACTTGGTTAATGTAAAGTTTATTTTTGGTGAAGACAGATATAGAAGTCTCATGATAGACAGCAACAGAATAAAAAGACCAAAATGTACAAGAGGTGTGAACTTCACCTGACAAGAGTCGGCTCTCAATGACGAAACTCAGTGTCCCTGATAAGCAAGAGCAGCATGACTCACTTACACGTGATGTACCTTTAAACAAAAGGCATCTGACAACAAAGAGCTGGAGCTCGCAACACTAACTATTACGCAGAAAAAAGGGGTGAAAAAAGAGAGAAAGAAGAAAATAAAAGGCGGCTTGCTTGAGGCGCAGGCATGCCTGAGCGGACTCACTGGAGAAACTTTCCACTGACGCTCTGACCTCAGCGACAAGGGCGCATGCACACACACTTACACACACACACAGAAAGACTGCACAACAAATCCCAAACTGTCAAAGGCGACCTGTAAGCGCTCACACAGTGCGTAAGGCTCTCTGTGAAACATGTCCCAGAGCGGCTTTCGGCTCCGCGCCATGGTTGTATTTACCGCCAGTAATGCAAACACAAACAAAAACAAATGTCAGTCAGTGACATTGCCACAGCTTCATTTGGATGGCGTCTACTATGTTGTTGTGGGGAGAACTGTGAGGAGAATGATTTACCGCCATCCTCTAAAAGCAAATATAACATCGTAAAGAAGAATTCAGAGTCGTAAATATCGCACATCACCTAAAACAACGCTCTCACTCACACACACACACACTGACGTCTTTCCCTGTCATATCTTTATGAACTCTCTGTTCTTGCATTGGCCTTGCCCCAACCCTGACCAGAGAGAGAGAGAGAGAGAGAGAGAGAGAGAGAAATAAAAAGAGGGAGAGAAGTAGTGCGTGTGGCTGGGGTGAAGTAAGGACATGAAGCTGATGGATCCAACTGGGCCATGAGGAACTCGTCCAGACCAACAGAGCTGGGAGTGGAAGAACAGTACCGCTTCTCTCTCAAACACACACACACACACACATACACACACACACACAGCTCACCAGAACTAAACATACATATGTACAACACATGGAAAACCATACTAGGGTTGCCATGACACCGACATGTCGGTCAATACAACAGCAAAAACAATATGATATAAACAACCATATGCATCCATTGTTTTTTTAGTACCATATTAATTTAATGCGTGATTATTTCCCTTAATATGACAATTAGATCACTTTTGCAGTTCATCTAACACTCACTAAATTGTTTAAAGCACTAATAATTTGATAACACTTTTGTAATCTTTAGCAAATCTCAAAATTAACATTTATTTGTTACATCTACCCATCTATAAAATAGAAATATTTTGTAACAATATACACTAATCGTTTAAAAGTTTAGGGTCAGTAATTTTTTTTCTTGCTTTTTTGAAAGAAATGAATACTATTCAGCAAGGATGTGTTAAATTGATAAAAAGTGATAGTTAAGATTTATATTGTTAAAAAAGATTACTTTAAATAAATGTGATTCTTTTTACCCTTTTATTCATTAATGAATCCAATTGAAATAATGAAATGTAACGAATGAAACAAAAATGTAACATGTGTTGAAAATACTTCTTAATGCATTTTAATATTTGAAATGGAAATATTGTGTAAAATTGTAAAAACTTTTGATCAATTTAATGCATTCTTGCAGAATAAAAGTATTAAATTATTTTATAAAAACCCAAACCTTTGAACGGTGGTGTATATGTAAATATCAGTATTGGCAGAACTTTAATATTGGTGCACCGCACCCCGGTTTTATTTTAGGATTTAAGTGTTGATACTATTCCCAACCTAACACGTATAGATCTTGACAGCATCTGAGGAATGGGCACATCTAATGCTGTCAAGGAACAAAGTCTGCTGTATTAAAGCTATTGATAGACTTTTCCAGGCATTGCGATCTCTTTAAAACAGACCCCTATGTCCCGTCCAAAAGTCCATACCTTTCCAGCCTGTGGACGCACTATGGGACACCTACCAGTGGCCGACAATGCAACACACTCTGCTCTCATTCATCCATCCGTTTGGTTCAAATGCCTGTCAAGCAGTGGTGGAATAGCAGCACGGATCAATCCCTACAAACCCATGGCTCACGTCCACCCATTTGATGCCAAGTCTCATGGTGGGAGCTTGAACACTCTGATACCTGGCCAGGCTCACCACATCCTTCCCTTCCGTCCCGACCCTAACCCTAAATAGTAGCAACACATTAGCAGTGCAAGTACTCTGTGTGAGATTTCTGACAAACTTAGAACTACTTTGAAGAACAAAAGGGGACGTGGGAGTTCATGTGGTACTATCTTTGGCGGATAAAGCTAAAGGAAATGCTCTGATGTGGAAATGATACAATAACCACAGAATTCAACATTGATGATATAAATGAGAAGAGTGCTCATTTATGCGAGTAATCACGTAATGGATAGAGCTAATATTTGACTTCATAGGACTGATATCTTCATAGAAACTGATATTTTTTGTTACTTCCACATTTCTACAAAGCCAAGATGTTAGAAATTGAATTTTCTGTTAATCTATATGTCTGCACTTCATTATAAATAGATAGTTGACTCAAAAGTGATAACACTGTCATTATTTTCTCAACCAAAACTTGGACAATTTTCTTCTGATGAATAAAGGAGACATTCTAATGAATGTCCACTAAGCTCTTTTCTGCACATTGAAATTGGTTTGATGATAGATGCTGTCAAGCTATAAAAAAAAAGGGCAAAAATGCACAATACAACACAATTAAAAAACGAATTTTCCTTTTTGCATGAAGTAATTAATTAATTTAAATACATTCTTCTGACATACCTGTCAAAAGTTTGGAAATATGTATATTTTTTATGTTTTCAAAAGAAGTCTCCTGCTCACCAAGGCTGCATTTATTTAATCAAAAATACAGTAAAACAGTATATTGTGAAATATTATTGCAATTTAAAGTAACTGTTTTCTATTTGAATATATTTTAAAATGTAATTTATTCCTGTGATGGTAAAGTTGAATCATTACTCCAGTGTCACATGATCCTTCAGAAATCATTCTAATATGCTGATTTGAAGCTCAAGAAACATTTCTTACTATTATAAATGTTAAAACCAGCTGTGCTGCTTAATATTTTTGTGGAAACCGTGATACATTTTTCACGATTCTTTGATGAATAAAAATTTAAATGAACAGAATTTATTTGCATTTATTCAATTTATTGAAGCCTTTATTAAATAGGGAAGACATTTATAAAATGTTACAAAAGCTTTCTGTCACTTCTGATCAATCCATTACATAAATGTTTGAATTCACAGTTTCCACAAAAAATCTTTATTATATATATATATATATAATATATTTATTATAAACATTGATGATAATAATAATAATAATGAGAAATATTTATTGTAGCAAACCATCATATTAGAATGATTTCTGAAGGATCGTGTGACACTGAAGACTGGAGTAATGATGCTGAAAATTCACATTGCAGAAATACATTTAAATTTTTAAATGGATTGAAATAGAAAACAATTCTAACTGTTTTTGTTTTGTTTTTATTAAATAAATGCAGCCATGGTGAGAATAAGATACTTCTTTCAAAAATGGTAATGTTTCCAAACTTTGGACATGAACTATATAGATTTTATATCAATGTAGATAAGATGCAAGACAAAAACACTATGAAACTGGAACACTTAAAATATTAGAGATAAAGAACTGAGGAATCCTTGCACATTCTTCCACATTACTTGGATATTTGTCCTTTCTGGTGGCATATTATGTGCTCTGAGCATCTGCTAATTTTTTACATTGATACTAAAAACACAATTTGTATGAATGCACATGAGAGTACTTTAAAATGTTCTGAGGGCTGAAAGGAATAGGTTATCCCTATTAAGCAAACATTTTACTAGCTGCCTTAAAACACTTCAAAGGAAAAACAAATCCTTTATGCTGTATAGATGGGTCATTCTGCATGAAACACTGATTGGAGAATTTCTGGTTCCTCTTACATACGGCCTTGATCAGTTAATCTCTTAAACCCTCCTTATTTCCCTCTCCTTCGACTGTGTGCCCCTTCCTACCTCTCTCTTTACTTCCTCTCCATCCCTCCATATCTCTGCCTGGGTCGACTTTAACAAGCGGCTCTGTAAAACAGGCACAAAAGCTGCTGTTACATTCCAACCCTGGAGCCACACACACACACACACACACCTCTCATTTCCTCCGTTCACACGCATTCCAAGGATCTCATCAAAGAACAAAGCACTAGACCTGCCAACCTCATCCCACTACTGATGACCTTGACAGTGATCTCTAGTTCAGCCATTTTTATGAAGCTGCTTCCTTCCTGATCTATCGTTGCTCACGCGTCAAATAGAGATTTCCATAATCATTTGTAATTTAAATAAATACTCAATTAATAGTTAACATTAACAATGCAAAATGCATTATTACTACTGCTCATACTTAAGAGTTAGGCCATTTTTTGTACATGATGTGCTGCATAGCTGCATCATTTTATACCACAGAAACATGAATAATGACAGATCAAAATGTTTAATTTATTGAGGGAAGATGTGCAATTACTTTTGTATGCATTCAGAATTAGGATTTTGGTGGAGGATAAAGCATGAAAATATCATTTCCATTCTTCAGAAAATGAAAAATAATAGGCCTAATAATTTCCTGAAGAATGTAAATGAGATCAATAAAATATACAGGTGAAACTTGAAAAATTAGAATATCCTGTAAGTTCATGTATTTTAGTAATTCAAATTAAAAGGTGAAACTATATACATATTCATGATTATACTTTTCAGAGGGTCTACATTTCTGTATTTAAAATCATTTTTATTATTGATTTCATGTAGAATTTGGGGTTTTCATAAGCTGTGAGCCATAATCATCAAAATTATAACCTTACCACGATATTACATTTTTTCGAGTTTCACCTGTTACATACTAAAGAAATTGGAATATTGCCGTTTTTACCTGTTAAAAAAAAATTCAGACTGCTACATATGAATGCATTTAGACTTCTGTTCAAAAATCTTGAGTCAGTAAGATTTTCTCTCCTTTTTGGAAAGAAATTCATACTTTGTTCAGCAAACATGCATTAAAATGTAAAGACTTGTTGTTACATTATTTTAAATTGTAATGATATTTTAAACAGCTTTTAAATGCTGCTTTTAATGTATTTTTGATTAAATAAATGCAGCCTTCTTGAGCATAAGATACTTCAAAAACATAAAAAAAATGTCAGAGACCCCAAACTTTTGAAAGGTAATGCATGCTCAGTATACATCAATTGTATAATATAAGCTTCAAATTGTTAAATGACAACTAAACAATGGCCTAATTTCAACTCAAAACAGCTCCCTGATTTCATCCTGAACGAATACTTCGGTTCTACCCTGAATACCCATGATTTCTCTCTGATCTGATTATGATCACAGAGCTCCGCCTCTAACCCGTCAGGCAGCTGCACAATGGCATTGCAAATCTCTTAAAGGATGCAAGAAAGGGAGGGAAAACAAAAAGGAAAACGTGTTTGAAACGGAGCAAGAGGGAGCGAGAAGGATGAGAGAGAGAGAGAGGACAAGAAGCCACTCCGCAGGGTGACCCCCATCACGGTGGCCTGAGGTGGGCTGGGCTTATAATCGTCTCACTCTCTGACCAAACCCACCAAAGAACTCTGTCACCCCGCCCCACCCCACTACTGCCCAATCCTAATGCGGCTTTCTGAAGCCCCCGACGTCTCAGCCTGTGCCCCTTAATCCACTGTGACATGGGGAAAAAAGCAGTGCAGCAACAGCGTTACCATAGAGATGGGTGGCACTGGTGCTGCGCCACACAGGAGCATGCCATGGGCAGAACATGTGCCGATGAAATGAGGAACTGGAGGTTTAGACAACCTGCCAAACAGGGGTGTTTCTAAGGGGCTGAGCCCAAGACATCAGGGGCTAAAGAGGAGGCGGCATTCATTTGCCTAGATCTCAACTCTTCTTTCTCAGAGATGCAAACTCACCAGGGGTGAAAAAGGCGACAAATTTGTGACCTTTCTAAGCCCACCTACACACAGCAGCAGAATACAGTTGTAATTTCTGTATTTGAGTCCGTAATATTGTTATGCTCAAACACAGTCCAGTGATTTAAGGGAGTGACAACCTCATTCTATAACCGAACTCAGACCTGTACATTTTCAGGACTCACACAACCGCATTCTCGGAAAACTTGCGCAGTGTGAAAGAAACCGGACTGGACAACTAGTCGGTCACGTCATACAGTGCGAGTGAGCTGCTCTGCGCTGCACAAACGTGTATCTACCGTGTTTCGCTTTAGGAGATACAGTATGAGCTGTGTTCTCCACAGGAGCTGCTCCTGTCAGTTTGATGAAATTTCAGTGAAATTAGACATTTTTAAATCCAAAATAATGCACTGTCCAGTCTGCATCGCCCTTTTACAGTCTATGGTATGGCACTTTTTTCCCCCCCGGTTTACCAGTCATGTGGTGTGTGTGTATGTGTATAAGAGGAAAGAGAGAGAGAAAAGCAAGAGCAAATTTTATCAGGCAGCATCCAGTACGGTAAACAGTCACAGCACTGTACTAAGTCCCGAGCAGTTGCAGGCAAAAAACATTCAGGGCTTTAGACTAAAATCATTCGGGGCATACAGTAGAGGTGTTTCTATTTCTATGTTGCATTTATTGCAGACGTGTTAAAATCATCACAGCTCTTGTCTCCAGAGACACAGGGGTTTTACTAAAATCCCAAGATAGAAACATAGGGCTTCCTAGAGTAAAAACATAAATTGGTTACACAACACTGAAGACCCTGTGCACTCTCTCAATAACACACACACACAAAGCACCCTTGCACCACATCAAAACAACTGCTTCCTTAGAACAGACTAGGGCAAAGTCATTACACAGTTGAGCAAAAAACAAAAAATCTGACAGAAATAATAAATCTGTCATAATTTACCAAATTCAAATCTTGAATTTCCACTTTCACAAAAATAAATAAAAATAAATCAAAGGTCTGGAACGAAAATTATTCAATTAACCAATAAAAAATTTTGTGTGCAAACAGCATAAGCTATGAAGTGCATGCAGATATTTAACAATAATTAACATTAATTTAGTTCAGTGAACGCATAAGAACAGGAATAACAATGTCTATGCAGTAATTCTATAAATATGAGCAATACTTGAATATGAACATAAATATGAGCTTATTGTTGTCTATAAATATATTTTCAAATGTATTTTAATGCAGTTAGTATCAATACTACCTAAATAGTTTTGATTGTATGCGAAAGCATTGTCATCAACCTGATATGCATGCAATCATTAGGACACACACACACTTCCCATTCTGGGAAAAAGGAGAGAAGTAAAGGAAGGCCAAGAGGGTGGAAAACCCTACACTCACTGGAGGGCAAGTAAATAAACTAAAACAACGACGATACAGAGTCAGCCAGGCATGACACACAAACCCTTGGGCAAAGTGAAGAATGCACAGTAGTGGCAGCTCTGTAGACTTCTCACAGCGCTTGATTCATATCAAAGACATATAAAGAGTTGACTCGTACACTAAGTAAACTTCCATTCAGGAAAAAGACAACCTATAAGCTGCTTAGTGACTCACAATTGCATATATGTGCTGTTTTTTTCCTTTTGTCGCATCAGGAACAAGTGTAGACATGCTAACCCTTTCTGCCTCCATTCACAAATATGTCTATTTATCAGCCTGAAGAGAGGCCCAGTCATCAGTGGGAGGGAATCTAAACCCCCTCAGCTCTCTCCTAAGATTTCAGAAAGGGATTTTCCACCAAAGACTCAAACTGCACAGATAAATGGGGGCTGTTTTATAAATAATAACATGATATGCATATTACCTATTAAATGTTCTAGACAAGAATGATAACACAAAGATACTAAGAAATGTATAGCTTACATTTGGCAACTGTAAAGAACACAACATTCTCAGATAGCTACTCCTTGATAACACTTTTTCTTACCTTCTCTGTGTGTGAGATTCCCTCTGGTATCATCTGACTTCTGGAAGTTTATGCTGGCGTAGGCACTGAGCTCTTCTATACCTTCCACGGCTCCCAGCTCCACTGGTCGAGACTGGCACGCGTTCCAGTCTGGAACATGCTGCTCTCCATTCTGCACTAGATCCAGATCGATGTAGTTCAGGCCGTTCTGGCCATGGTTTGTTAATGTGGGAATTGGGCCTGAAGTGGTTTCCCTTCGTCCATTGGTTACTGTAGATGCAGGAGGAGCAGTAGAAGCAGCAGAGGCCTCGCCAGGTCTTAACCATACATTCTCGAAGGAGGCGGAGCTATGGCGTTTTACATCACCTGACTGACAGGTGGCTGATGTCTCAACTGACCCTCTTGTTGTAGTGGAGGCAAAAGTCTCTGAACTGTGTCGACGTCGACCCTGTGGGTCAGCCCGGATTACTTTAGCCCCCTGGTTCCACCCGGAAGTGGAGTTAACCCGTGTAAATGCACTAAGACCTGACAAAGGGCCGATCAGAGCCTGTCTTCCTGGGGCACCGCTTAACGCTGTCACGCCATGATTGGGTGATACAGAACAAGGAGGGGCATCCGCATCTGGCAAGGCCTCGGTCCTCAGCATCATTTGTGTGTTAGGAAAGCTAGTGCAGGATGCTAACTGCATCCTGCTGTAGTCACGTTCACATATTATGCTCTCACAGGGCAGTGGAGGGGAGGATGCAGAGTTTGATGGGGTGATAATGGCATAATCTGAACAGGAAGTGGAAATCTGCAATTCTGGACACAACTGCCTGGGCTGTGACCCTGGCTGCATGTTCATGTACTCAGATGATGAAAGGTCTGATTGGGCCTCAGCGTCACTTACAGAAAACACAGGTGGGAACAGCGACGCTAAGCTAGCTGAAAACGGCTTGTCATTGAACTCAATGTTGACATACTCGCCAGGACTTTTGGGCTCTGCGGGGAAGGGACTCTCACGTGTTCGTGGGAGAGTACTTGCTTTGATAGCATCCAATGACAGCCGTGTTGGCCGTGTCAGCCTACCGTTGCCCTCTGACTTTTTGGGTTTGACAGCAGACTGCTGAGAGTTGCCTTGACCACCCAAGCTGTCGCTGCTCGTCGAAGACGAGGAAGATTCTGCGTACGGCAATCGATTATAGCCCAGTGGTCTCCGAAGAGGGCTCTGGTCCTGCTTCCTGTTGGCGTGCTTGAAGGAGCGGGGCAAAGAGAAGTAAGCATACATTGGCCTGGGAGGATCTTCTACAGGGTTGAAAAAGCAGTCTGGAGGCGTACTGGTCGTTGAACAACTAGCCGGGGACATGTTTATGTAGTCTCCACAAGATGACACTTTACCTTCCATGCTCTCTATGGAGAGCTTAGGGTTGATGCCATTAGTCCAGATCTTGCCATAGTTTGTGGTGCCATCTGGAGAGCAGCTGCCACTTGGTGACATCATCATATAACCATTGGAGTCCGTGTGTTGCCGTGGGTTGATAATTTGCTGTGGTGCAGAAACACTTTTTGGACTCATGGGCATGTAGTCACCACTTTTCACCGTTGGGGTCGCAGGTGCAACGCCTGGCAGCATGGGCATGTAGCCGTCATCTTTGTGATCTGGTCCACTGTGGTCTTTTGCTTGTGACGTGTCTATACCTTCTTCTGGGTATGAATGTGTAGGCATGAATGAGTGCCTGTACGTTGACGACGATGATGATGATGATGCTGTGCGGCTTCGTGGGTATGCCGGCATCATTACAGTGTACTCCTCCAGCGATCCGCCAGATGACTGTGAGGGAGTCTTTTGATGGCACGGAGTTGGCGGCGATGCACCGGAAGAATGCGTTCGTTTCCGGAAACATTTTTCCAACTCGGGCTCCTCTAGTCTCGATGGCGTTCCTCTGGATTGGCTTCGCGATTGGCTCCCAGTGCCAGGAAGTGAACCGGGCTTGGCCATGCAGATGTAGTTGTTTATCTCCTCCTCCCTAGCAGGTGGTGTGTGGCCAAGCGAGTCCGGAGTCACGCTACGGAAGGAGCTTCGAAAATCGCAAGGGCTGGATCCGTATTCATCAGAAGAAATGAATCCGCCATCACTGGGCGATCCAGATATGGAGGCGCTAGAGCGGTGTGGAAAGAGGCAGTCAGACGTGGATCCATGACCGCTGGTGCTGCTGGAAGACAGGCTGACGGGGCTGATGGCTGAGGGGGAGCACCGCGAGGTGGGCGTGGGGATTGATCTACTGTGATTGAGCGGAGGGTGAAGTCTGGATCCACCCCTGTGTCGCTGCGATTGTGGGCGGGCTGTGCTCGGGCTGCTTGGACTCCCATCCACGGACGCAGGCCTGGACATGGTGCCCTCCCCATCACTGGACGCTCTCACTCTGAATGAATGGCTGTGTTTGCCGGGTCTTACAGGAGAAGTGGCTGTCACACTCTCCGCCCGAGAGCGCCTGCCTAAGCCAACCTGACTGGGGGGAGGATTATTGTGATGATGCCTCCTGACAGGCACTGAGATGGGGTTTGAGCAGTTAGAAGATGACTGACTTTTGCTGCGGGGTCTGAACTCCTCACTCATGGCTTTCATGGCTTCTAATATAGTTTCATGCATGTTCTGAGCCACAACTGAGTCATCAACTTGCATCCAAAACTCCCCGGGCCCTGTCACGGCGGATCTCCCAACTTCAATGAAAAAGAAATTTTCAGAGTGACCACATCTTCTAATGTTCATCAACTGCAGGACCACTGCGGCCGCATCTGAATTGAGTTTCACAAAACTGATAGTCTTATTAGTGAGGCATAATCTGTAAACGCCAATCAAGTTCTTTATGTGACCCAGACCCTTTGGTTTCAAAATAACCTGCCAAACCTCTTTGAAGGCAGGTCCCGGCGTGGCTTCACCGTAATTATCCTCGCCAATTCCGTGGCCCGTAGCAGTTTCGTGGACTTTACCTCTGTTATGAAGATCAACGAGGGCTTGATACCATGACTCCTGCTCTAACTCACTGTCAGCAGCAATGGCAAAGTATTCATCCTTGGCATAAAGCGCAACGAGATGTTTGTTTTTAGAATCCACTCTTTTGTTGATGTTAAAGCAGCTCTCCAGCGGAATGGACCTTTTCGGTGCTCCAGACTTGTGTCTCCACTTCTTCTCGTTTTCATAGTACTCCAGTCGGGACGGTCCGGAGGCACTCGCTGCCCTCAGTACAAAAAACCTTTTGTGCATGCTTTTGGGTTTCCTTAAATAACCCACCTTTTTCACATCCGAAAAACATCCTTGCTCCGTGGTCGGACTTGCCATGGTATAAAAAATAATTTATGGAAAAATTGCAAGATTGAAAGTCAAATTAGCCTTATGCATGTACTCTTCACCAAATGTGAACGCTGGGATAGAATGTTTTCCATTGAGTAAAAAATAAAATAAAAATAGCACTCAAGAAGTCACTTTTGTGCGTACCGATAAAAGCTTCAATTATAACAGTTTCTTCAGCAGCATTACATTGTTGAAACTAAGTTTAAATAATCCATCAGGCATCCTCAAAGAATATTGCAAGTACCGGAAAGCACCAAGTTTATGATGTACAAAAATACAAAACAGTGAATATTAGAAAACAGTGTCCTTTTCAGTCCGGAGATCCGAATGCATTATCAAAACAAGCGCAGTCAGCAGCGTACGACGAACCCATTTACCCCGGAGATCAAAGCGCTGTCTGCAAAAATCCCCAAAGTGCAATTAAACAAAGCACGAGCGCAAAGTGTGCATCTGAACGTTATTTACAACGGAAACGTACCGAGTCCGTTTGAACAGCTGCATAAGTTCCTCCAAAAGTCGCTGAGTTTTCTCTTTTGCGAAGCCGTAACAGACCAAAACAAGGCAGCGCTCGTGTGTGTTTGTATGGAGGAGTTGAGACTGGGGGGGGGGGGGTGGTTGCAGCCTAGCTTGTTACGACACAACAAAGAATCCCGCCCAGTTTGAAACTGACCTCGCTGATTGGAGGAATCTAATGTCAATCATCCTAGCGGGCTGTGAGAGACATGTGATTCAAATGTACTGGTGGGGATTTTGATTCATCCCAGACTCGAATCTTTTGAATAAGTTCACCAATACACTGCTGTTTCATGGCCTTTAGATCAAGCGTGAAGCATGTGAGAGAACGATTCGTTCAGTTAAAAGATTAGTTCAAAACACTGATTCATTCACGAGCTATAAACACCACTATAAAGTTTTATTTAGAGGCGGTATTGAAATACGCTATGTAACTATGTGCTGCCGTTATTTATAAACACACAATTGTAAAATGGGAAGTCATACGTTTCAGTGTTCATGTTACTGTCTATTTGTAAATAGATATAGTAATATAGTGACAATTAAAATGTAGCCTTTTCTGTAATTGCCTTGCGGAGGTGCTTTAGGCTAGATTGTTATTGGTATTGTTATTATGACTACAATGATTAATTATATAGTTACGTAGGCCTAATGTGTGTAACATGGATAGTGTAATGAAAAGTGGACTGTTTCTTTCCTCCTGGTGGGAATCGTAGACTGTCCGGTTCACCAAAACGAAAAGGACATTAATTCACAGAGACTATCCTCCTGAAAATGACCTATAAAATGTATATTTAACAGAAAACATGGAATTATAATTAACCTAAATAAAAATAAAAAAGACTTGGATAAAATGAAATTCTGACAAAGAATTAGATAAATAAAGTGCACATAGACCTTAAGGTTCTTATTTTTAGTAAAGAATCTAAAATCTATATATTGCACATATACCTCCTGGATTACCTGACATAGGTGTTTTACTCTAATATCTCTGACAATAATATTATAATGTCTTTGACACTGAATCACTAAAAATGTGTTGTGGCTGTTCAATGAATCGTCATCATAGGCTAGCCAAATGTTCTTTTACAAATCAATTTAAATGAAGCACCGTCATTTTATTAATCAAGCATAACATCAGAATTACACTGTAAAGACATTTTTTACATCTAACTTTAAGTAGGGGTGAATTCAGGTTGATATAGGTAGATTTTTCCCCAGTTATCTCGATGGCAAAAAGTGTCATCACCCTGAATTCATAAGCCTGCAAAGTTTAAGAATCCCGTCTCTGCATTCACTGAGCAATGCTGCCATCTGCAGTCAATATTGAAGATAATTTCTTTAAATGTAAATAGCAACATACATTTTTGATATTCTTTTTGTACCTTTTGAGTTTATACATTTAATTTAATCGTTTGATAAATCAATCTTGTTAAACAAGCGTTAGGCCTACAGGCTGTTGAAATGGCAAGGTGTGAGCCATGCATGAGGTTATTTTCTTACCTCAGTTAAACAAATATTAGTGCTAAATAATTATGTTCTCGCTGCCAAAAATGTATTTGACCACCAATATTGTGAGTGCACCACTAGATATGGCCAACAGCTAACTTCCCATGGTCCCACATTTCTCTCTTTTACCTTTTATTGACAACAGATAGTGACATCTGAACCGTACATCCATACTGTCCATGTACAGTGTATTTTGAGTCTGTGCTCTCACGGGACACCAAAGTGTACCGTATTTCTGGAATGAGACGGTAAAACTCTTTTTGCAAAGGTCAGAGAGTTCAATTCTAGAAAAAAACTACAAACGTCATGAGGGATGAGATCACGCGACCAGAAGTCCAGTTGCGTCACTTCCGTGTTTACTACCTTACGAAACATGGTGAAATGAAAGTAAAATCTGACGTGTCCTACACTCTTTTTATTACAGTCTATGGTCCTACTGCTGATCGCTAATATTAGGACACAACATCGCTTGACACAACATTCACTTTACAACGTAGAAACTTCGAGCATTCAAAACAGCAGCTGTACATTCAGATGTAATGGTAAGTCATAAAATAAATGCACACTAATGCTGTCTATGTAGCCTAGAATACTTTATTTATTCCTCAAAATAATTGTAAGTATGTAGTAGATAAGATTACATGTGATATTACCCATAATATTCTTATGATGTTTAGTGTGCGTGCATAATAGATTCTTCATTAGGTCTTGTAATGGGCACGTAAAATGCTCTGTAAATATTTGTTTCAAACTATTAAGAAGATACAGTAAATGTCTTGGTTTGATGATATTTTGATTTGAATGCGCTTGTGTGTAGCACTTACTATGAATGCATGGTGACTTTATTGTCAAATTAAATTAAATAATTCATGTTATAGTTGCGCTATTTTAGATTTAGATAAAATACACAACTACATAATGACTATAAAAAAAGTATATTTCCAATAAAAAAAAAATGTGTGGTAAATACACTCTTTTTAAAATTCACATGTTTTGGGAAATAGACAGAAAATGACTCATCCTGCACCACATGGTCAGATGCTCTCGAGAAAGGAATGCCCTTCCCCCTATACCAATTGCAACTTCATGATTTGACATGCCTTACAGACAGATGGTATGAATTGCACTGTTGAATTCGAACACATTAATGTAAAAGAAGGAGTCTTTCAAGAAATGTAAACTAAACTAAAACTTTTACACAGATAAAACATTATGTGTCTGAGAATGTGGTTGTGTGTTTTAGATGCGCAACAGACATAGGGGATCCAATCTCGGCCTGCTCCTGCTGGCCTCTCAGGTTTTCCAGCTGGGAATAGACAACATCCCACCTGTCACCCTTGCAACACTGGGCCTCAATGTCTATTTGTTCCTGTTTCCTGTCAAACCCCTCCTAAAGGTAGATGTTATTATAACAAACTTCAACACAGAACATAGGGCACATTCAGAAGTGAATGTAGAAAATTTGCCAGCCATTAAACATATGCATAATTGTATTTAAAATGTTGGTAAAAGTTGTAGACACATTTCTTAATATGTTAGTGCTGATAAGATGTTTTGTAAATCTGGTCTGTTTGTATGTTTTTCAGACGTGTTTGAGTGTTCGGGAGGCGTACTGGTACGGAGACTGGACTCGTCTGTTGCTGTCACCGTTTCACCATGCTGACGACATGCATCTCTACTTCAACATGGCGTCCCTCCTTTGGAAGGGCATCAAGCTCGAGAGGAAACTGGGAGGCACCTGGTTTGCGTACCTGCTGTCGGTCTTCTCTCTGCTCACCGGATTGGTCTACCTGCTCCTGGAGACAGGACTGACACGGATGACGGAAGACTCGACGTATAGTCTACAGTGTGCGGTGGGGTTCTCAGGTGTGTGTTGTGTTGGATCATGATAACAATATCATTACTACAATTTAAAAGAACTGTTTTCCATTTCAATATACTTTAAAATGTAATTTATTCCTGTGATCAAAGCTGCATTTTCAGCATCATTACTCCAGTCTTCAGTGTCACATGATCTTTCAGAAATCATTCTAATATGATGATTTGATGCTCAAGAAACATTTTTCATTATCATCAATGCTGAAACCAGTTGTGCTCAGGGTGGGAATTATACCGCGGCCATGGCCGCCGTTGCCCTACACTTTGGCCTTAATGCCCCGTGAATTTTTTTTTATCATACGGCCACAGTGGCCTGTGTGCCCTGGCCCTGTTCCATGTATAAAGCGCCAGTGCGGCATATGTGGGCTTGCTTTTTAAAATAAAAAAAAAATAAAATTGTATTTTATTGTAGAGCTGCGCGCAGCTTGCTCCATCCCTCTCTCACACACAAACTTACAACGGAGGCGCGCGCGCGAATAGCCCCTCCTCTTCGAGCACGATCTCAAAACATGAGCAGCATGCGTTGGAGGACGGATTGTTGCGGTGCTTATTTCCCCAGCGAAGATTCCAGAATCAATCCGGAGTTGAATGGTTGTTAGTATAATGAACACTGTTGCAAAACAACTCTGAGAAGTTAGTCTATGTTAAACGCTGTCGCGTTTCCATTACAGATTCAGGGTTTCCCGCAGCACTTTGTAACTAAGGCGGCCTAAGCAACACACGCCTGCCGCCTTAACTAACGTTGCGTCGTCAAAAAAATGTATGAGCGATATCCGCCGTGTTACTCTGTCCTGTTTATAACTTAGATTTTCTGCCCAATTCTCTGCCCGAGGCAGAACTTGGGCCGATATTTCCCGCCGCCATCCTCGGGCCGGGCCAATGATCTAGAGACGTGAGGCGCAGGACTAGATTTGATGGCCAAGCGCTGGCGGTAATGCACTCACTCTGTGTGTGTGGGCTGCGGGAGAATAAAACGATTCGAGCGGACTCCCGCAACATATGAATAGCAATGAATAAAACATAAAAACTAATAAATTGTTATTAATCTGTTGCAGAAAAGAACAACTAAACAAAATGGAGACTATTTACAGGCCAGAGTTTCTATTTGTAACAGGTTTGCAGCGTTGAGCGATGTAGCCAATCACAGACGTATGTGTTGATTTCTTAAACACAATGGCCAATCAGAAGCATTTAAGATATACTCCCATCACCGCTCAAAACCAAAATCCTCACTTTGTGCACTTTGCGCACATTTAAATTAACAGTTGTTCTCTCATGAATTTGTAATTTTTTTTTATTAAAGTCATAATCCATGTATTATTCCAAATTTGGATGTTATGGTATCAATCTGAATGGGAAAACTATCGAATTGTACTCAATGGCCTTTGTGCCCTGTCATATGGCCTTGGTGCCCCTAAAAAAAAGAAAAGGTGGAGGCCAAATGGCCTTGCCCCTAAAATTACATAAATTTTACATAATTCCCACCCTGGTTGTGCTGCTTCATAAATTTCATACATCATGAATCTTTGATAAATAGGAAGTTAAAAAAGAATAGCATTTATTTGAAATAGAAATCTTTTGTAACATTGCAAGTGTCTTTACTGTCACTTTGATCAATTTACACTTTTTTCAACTGCTTACACACATTTTCAAAACTTTGGCTCTTTTTTTCAAAACTTTACACACAAATCCAAGAATTGCACACACAAAACGCAAAATGCCTGCATTAAAAATATCACAAACACACCTGTTGCAAACACGCTATATTACACCTTGATATATCATGTACAGTTATTCAAAACCTAAAGCTCTTCTTTCATGAAGCTTCTATGTACATTTCTGTACAAAATTGAAAGTAATTGCCTGAGAGATGTTGACGAAAAACGAAATCAGGATTGAAACCAAACAATTTTTTTTTTTTAGGACTGGGCAATGATTAATCGCGATTAATCACATCCAAAATAAACGTTTTTTGTGTAGCGTGTTTAATTATTTTGTATATAAAAATGCACACACATGCATGTATATATTTAAGAAAAATATTTTATTATATTTATATATAATATAAATGATGTATAAATATATATATATACAGTATATACATGCAAATATTTCTTAAATATATACATGCATATGTGTGTATTTATATATACAATATATATATTAATCGCGATTAATCGTTGCCCAGCCCTAATTTTTTTACTGTGAGCATTTGTGGCTGTGAACACAGCATTACACAGTCTGAAAATCTATAACTTGACCTTTGGCCTATAGGCCTTATAGGCCTATTCTAAAGCCATGATTGGTTGGTGTTAAGTCAAGCAATGAGTGTTTGCACGTGTGAGGAGTTTAGTGTGAGGTACTGATGAATTACTGTGGCATTTTTATAGGTTGTGTTTGAAAAAGGCAATCAAGATACTTCCTGTTAGTTTGCAAAAAGTTTTTTATGAAATTGAAAACTTTGAGTCGAAGGCCAAGAATTAGTGTATGGTTTTGCAGATTGGGTGTGTGGTTCTGGTTGTCAGGTTTCAGAAATTGTGTGACAAGGATTTTGTGTGTGAGCAGTTGAAAAAAAAACTGTAAGATACCTTTGCAGAATAAAATGTCTCTAAACTTTTGAAAGGTAGTGTATCTTTTGCTATCACATTAATCCTGTGCATTAGTGTAAAGAATGGAACAACAGAAATCAAAATTTATAGATGTCATTTTTATATTTCTCTTTATTGCAGCAGTTTGTTGTTTGTTTTAGGTGTTCTGTTTGGGCTGAAGGTGGTGAATAATCATTATCATCCAGGCGGAGCCACGTACATCATGGGGCTGCCCATAGCCAATCGCTACTCCTGCTGGGTGGAGTTGGTCCTCATCCATGTCATATATCCGGGGTAGGCATGACACTCATTTCAAACACACTAGAGAAAAACAGCAATACTATTAGACTTAGGCCAGTCCCGAAATAGGGACATTTTTTCCCTCGTCACGCAAGACATAAGCAGTGCCCCACATTTATGTCCTTATTTTTTTTTATAATACAATATATTTTTATTGCTGTTTAAAAATCCATTTGCGCAGCCGTCATGTTCTAGCTAGAGCAGGAAATTAACCAACCAGCACATTCGTAGAGAAGTATTTTTCCACTTTTCCAAATTTTTTTTTTTAACTGTGAAATGACAGTTCCATGTTTTCATTAAAATCAAGAAATACAAGTGCAAGATGCACTGAATCTGGTAATATGCATTTATTGTTTGCATAGTCTAATAAAAATGTACTAGCCTGTTATTCAGTTAATAATATTTAGCAGACTGAACAGATGAGATGCCATAGAGCAGTGGTTCTCAACCGGTGGGGGGGGGGCGCCGACACTCTCCCGGGGGCGAAATTTTTTTTTGCAGGGTGGTAGGGGAAGACTCATGAATATTCATTTCCTAACCGTCACTGGGGGTCTGATGACCTACCCCTAACCCCGCCCCTAAACCTACCCGTCACTGGGGTCTGACGATGACCTAGCCCTAACCCCGCCCCTAAACCTACCCGTCACTGGGGTTAAGACCAATCAGGGAGGACTTCCCTAATGAATATTCATGAGTCTTCCCCTACCACCCTGCTAAAAAAAAATTCGCCTCCCGGGGGGGCGCGAGTCAAGGGGGTAATCCATCAGCCGGAAGTTGAAGCTGCCTCCGGGGGCCGCCATTGTAGCTGGCTATCACCCCCTGTTAGCATCCCATTGACTCCCATTCATTTTGGCGTCACTTTGACAGCGAATAACTTTACATCTGAGGCATCCAAAGACTCCATTTGTCCATTATTTATTTCTAAAGAAACACGACAATGTATAAAAAGGCTCCATTACTTTGTATCTTATGTTATGGCCCCGTAGAAGCCGTTTTTGTAAAAATAGGCTAATGATTGCGTCATAACCACGGGACTCTCTGTCGCACAGGCGAGAAGTTACCGTATAGATAGAAGGAGAAGCTCGTAGCAATCTTTTACTGTCTAAAGTCAGCACATACTTCGACCTTGGAAACTTCTGATCATCATTCAAGACAAGTATTGTGTTATAGTTGGTTGTTGCTCCAGGTCACGCTTCGCCGTCTCTGCAAGATTAGGTGATTCAGATTTGTCTTGGCACAGCTACTAGAAGATTTACAACTGTCAGTCAGGTTGCTCACGTCACATCTCCGTCGTCCAGCTCAGTTTGAGCCTGCGCAGAACGCTTGGCTATCAGGAAGTGAGTGCCCATGTTGGGCTTCAACTCTCTCCGTTGAAATCAACGGGGTCGCTGTGTCCATTTCTTTTACTGTCTATGGCGCGAGTAGGCTACAGGATGGAGGGGAAAAAAACTGAAAAAAAAAAATGTTGCATTTTTTTTTATCACTAAACTACTGTCATAAAAGTCAAAGTTTTGTATATACGTTACTCCTGAATAAAAATTAAAATGTTTTTGGACTGATTTAAAAAAAAAGTTTTGAACAAATTTGATTGGTTTGTCGATAGTGAGCGCAAATGCAAGTGATAAGCGGTTTTATTAAGCGAGTCATTGAGTCGTTCATTCAAACGATTCGTTCAAACGGCCGATTCATCATGAATGAGAAAGATGTTTGTGAATGGGTCATTGAATCTTTGACTCAACCGATTCGTTCAAAACACTGAATCATTCAAAACACGATTGAGTGTTGCTGTGAGATGCGCTATGCTGTGATCTTTGTTTGGATTCATCGGATCTATTTTCGCTGCTAAAATATACCAAAACAGTCATTATTTCGTCTAAAATGTAAGTGACTTAATATTATTAACTTGCTTGTTGAACTGTCATATGAAATCAGTGTCACATTTTCAATCGTGAGGTGATGGTATTAAGTGATGGTCAATTGTCAGCTCTCTTGGTCGTCAGGTCGTGTGATGTATGTTGCTGACGTGTATTCATTTAACTGCAAAATTTAACTGCCGTATGTCAATTTACAGTAGTTTATTTGTGTGTGCTGCGCTCATAGACTTTAGAAAACGGCACTCATTTGTTTGATTTCTCCTCGAGAAGCTGCGCAAGCCTCAAACGTTTAAGGTCCTTGCACCCTGACTGAATCCGAAACTGTCGTATTCGTTTTTCCATATTCGTCATTTGGTGGCTCTCAATTGTCAAAACTCCTCAAAATATTTGCTACGGATGCCAAAAATGCAGAAAATCGAACCATCCGCATTTATTTTTATGACGGACGCAGGGCTCGACAGGCTTGTCCGCTTGTCCGGGACAAGTGGATTTTTTTTGTAGGACAAGTGGAAGAGAAAATTAGTTGTCCCACTGGACAAGTTAAATTTCAAGGGTCAAAGACGAAAAGGGGGTTTCAAGAAAAAAAAAATTTTAAGTGTAAAAGAGCTTTAAATTTAGTCTTTTTCACATACATTAGAATATGTCGTGTTTAACTTTATATTTTTCTGAGCAAAAAATAATTACTACCAAACATTTTACTGTGATTTTACAGAAGACACCCAGTAAAATGTCATTCAGTGTAACAATATTTTTATGCAAAAAAATCTTATCAGACATTTTTAGAAAAACTATCATTTGATGACATATTACAGGACAGTATTTAAAGATCACAGTGCAGCCCCCAAATACAAATTATTTGTCATTTCAAACCTTAATACTTTGCCAATATCCTTTAAACCATTAGGTTTTACCCATTTGTCAGCAAGATGTTTTTGTAAGGAAGTGAAAATCAATTAAAATCTGAGCATGCAGTTAACCTCTAATTCATCACCTTCAGCCCTCAAAACCTGCCCAACAAAGGGCTTTCCATCATAGAGGACCACCACAAATTTGCCAGATAAGTCATCATCAGGTTCCAATGTCACAAAGGCTTCTGTATTTGTTCCACTGACCTCTTGGAGGGTTTGAAAGTCGATCTGTACTGATGGTCCACATTCACAAGTAGCATTGATTCTGGAGCAGAAACAGGATAACTCCCGATGCTGGATTTTCCCAGGCTTGTCTGCCACAATTTGGTGGATTTTTAAAGTGCCCTTCACAAGTGGCAACTCATTTGGAACAGCTTCGTCATATCGGTTTACCTCAGTCTCATCAATCCAAAAGTATTTGATGCTTGATGCTGTGTCTTGAAGGACATTGAAGAGATCTTTTGGGCCCTGTATGTCTCGTCCCTTTCGTACAAAGTCATCAGCACATCTCTTGGCAGCACCACCCACTCCATCTGGTGCCCCTTTGCCATGACTTTTCTCTGAGAAGTTCCATGTCACTTTTTTGAAACCAAAGAGAAAAGGAAGTGTGCTCATCAGGTAAAAATTCTTGCGATTTCTGTACTGGGTTACTGGGCCATCACTCATGCAGTGTAGTGTGGTGATTGAAGGATTTTCTTCCCTCAAATTCTCCAGTACTGGTTTGAGGTGAGCCCAGATAGCACGCTCATCATGACGCAAAGAATTTGAAATTGTAACATAGGACTGGTGACTCTTAGATGTGTATGCTACACTTGTGTGAATGGTAGCCTGTCTTCGGTTGCCACCAAAATGAAATGCCTGGACTTCAGTGGCCAATTTGCAGGCATAGTTTTCTGAAAGTCCATGTGGACTACAGCCTCTTCCTCAGACAGGGTCTCTTTTAGACTTCTACACTGTTCTGCCTGGTGGAGCCAATTATACTGGTGTCTTGCTAGAGAGTCAAGCTTACTATTAAAGACTTTCAGAAGATCATCCCAGGTCCCATTGTTTGTCTTCTTCACAATGTTGGTGAATGGCTTATCCCCTTCTACAGTCTTCTGTCTTTCCCACTGTTGCCACATAATCTTTACAGGTTCTTCAGGCACATCAGCCTCAATCTCATTATAGCAGCACTTGGCACATACACGGTACATGCAGTTTCTTTGGCGGGTGTCACAGACGATGGCTGCTATTAGTTCAGAAGTGCTTGACGTTTTAAGCAATCCTTTTTGCTTGAGTTTTTCGACCAGAAGTTTAACATTCTCATGATCTATACAAGCACATGTGTTCCGATCATTTGCTTTTGGCTCAGTGATATGAAATGGCCTTAACCGTAAGAACTGCCTGTAGGATAAGGAGTCCTCTCTGGCCACCTCTGAGTTATACTCTCCATGGAGTTCTTTCAGTGTCTTGGCGAGGATGCGTCTCTGAAGTTTAGTTTTGTTTTTCGTTACAGTATCTTTCTTACCAGACAGCTGTCGGCTGTTCTCATCTCTGCTGAGAAAAGAATGGACCTTTTCTCGTCGTGCTGACTTTTCCTTCCCTTTCCTCTTACTGGCCATTTTCGGCCTGCTTTGTTTCTTAGACCTTTGTATCTCCTTCCTTAACTTTTCTTGATTTTTTTGAGCTTGAGCTAGTTGCTTCTTCAATTGGAATAGCTGTTTCCTCAATTTCAAATTTTGCTTTTTCACTGTTTTGCACCTGTTAGACAGCTTTTCTTTATTCTCTTTTGGGGTGGAAAACGCCAGTGGTGGTTCTGGCAGAGACTGAGGCTGTTGAATGGGTTCTGCAGGAAAGGGTCTTTCAATATTTTCCTCAGGAGGCTCTTCAAAGGAATCTGGTGTAAGATCCAGAACTGCCCTTATCCGTTTTGCTTCTGCCCTGTGTTTTCTTTGATTTTTCTGCCATTGCTTTCGCTTCTTCTCAGCTGCAGCATCTGATAAATTCCTGATTGACGGGTGATCAGGATTTGTAGCCACGGCAGCTTGCTTTCTTCTCTGGTAGCTGAAATACAGATTCCATGCAATTATTGACACAATTACTGACAGATATAAACAGTGTTATTCATTAAAAATACTTTCTGTTGGCAACATAAATTACTATTAAATTGTAAATTAAATTGGTATAATGGGCGGAGAATCCACTCAGTGGCCTCTCTTGAACTTGTGGTATAGGTAGGGTAGACTATCTAAAAACAGTAGCAATCTGTTATTCTGTAGGACTAGGCTTTGACCCAAATTTCACGATTTGATTCGATTTCAAATCAATTTGATATTGATTAACATCAACTGAAAACAGCATAGGCTGATAGATCGATTCTTGGGATTTACAAATCAGTATTGTTTCTTCAAAATGAGAATAAATTAAAATCAAGAAATATATCTTTTAACCCAGCCCTATTATTTTGACATTGCACTCCTCAATACCTTTCTCGTCTCCTTGTTAAAAGCGCCGCCCTAGCTACTGGGTCTGCATTAACTTTCTGCCGGTGCCTAGTAACTCTCTCTTTGTTTGTGGGCATCTAAAAGAAATCAGTAACAAAAAGACAAAAATGCAATAAAACATTAAAATTTATAAAGTTTAATATATTTTTTTTTTGTGCTAAATATCCCTCATTTATCTGAAATATAAATAAAATGCTAAAAATGTTATCTAAACAGTGACACTGTCATTCAGTGTAATGGATGACACTGTGGTGTAACAGACAATTTGCATTACACCGAATGACAAAACATTACCCTGAATGACGAAACTTCTACTTAAGCTAATATTGCAGGCTAACAACTAGCTAGCCATATCAAACAGTGAACTTGACCAGAATGGTTAATCATAATTATTCTCAACATCTACTTATTTTTTAAAAAAAAACTAACAATAAAAGTGTTTTTGGGCATTTCACTGAATGACATGCGTTTTTGTAACTCAAATTACCACACTATGAAAAGGTGAAATTATCAAATATTTAAGAGCAATAAACTTACCTTGCTGCAGCAGCACACGGTCTTCAGGGGGGGCTTTGATGATGTCACAGACTGCTGGATGACTATTGGTTGTTTATTTAATTTCAAAATGGCTTCCTGATCCTGTTACACTGAATGACCTCTGACAAACTGAATTCTCGGGACAAAAGTCCCCTAGTTATTTCTATACTTTACGAAAAAAATAACACACAGTCCTTTTACTATAATACAGTCAACACTTATGTGAACATGCCAAGGAAGCAAATATTTTTTTTAACATGGTATTTTATACTTTTATTTCAAAATGTATTAGTAAAATCATAGTCCGGACCATTACGCTGAATGACAATTTTACACTTTGGAGCATTATTTAACTCATATTTTGTCATTGTATTTTCACAAAGGTTATTTGAAACATGAAAGTAGACACTTTACTTGCATTTAATATGTTTTTTTTTGCATGTGAAATCACTTTTGTACAGTTTATTTGATGCGGACACCAAAATGGTGACGTCTCGTCTTTGACCCTTCAAACAAAATAAAATTCCATGTTACTTCACGTTATGTGCCACTCATTACGTCTATTTTACAGATTTAATTTTACCGATTTGAAACGCACACATTTTTCGCGCTGCCTGTGAATGTCCTGACTGTGACTCACAGAAAAACGCGCGCCCATATAATGCGCATGCACAGACCGCGCGCCAGAATACAGTTCTCTTTTGCGCTTGAACTAACAATTATGCCAAAATGTTGTTTGTCGAGTATCTTAATAACATAAGAGCAGTCTGTTATGAGGGACATAAAGAGTTGTGACACGTGTGAGATCTGCGTCTCTCAGCAGCGGCTGATCTTAAAGGGCCAGCTGCCAATAAAGCGTTCTGTCAGTAAAGTTAATCAAAGAACAAAGAGAACAGAGAAAATTACTCACTGCTCTTGAACTTGTGTGGCTTTAATAAGGATTCGTCTATATATAACTTATAATTTATGCAGCGTAGACTTTTTGATAACTTTATTCAATTTCTGTATATGTCCTACCTACACAGTTAATTTTTATCCAGACATCAATGGCTTATTGATCATTATAGGTGTTATCAATCATTTAGTTGTTATTGCTAATTTCAGAATTATTTGAGGCTATGTTTATCAAACATTGAGCCAAGAATTGAGGATCTTTGCAAGGCAAAGCAGGCTCAGGTCTCACATTAACATCACCTACCTGCAAGCTTCTGTAAAAAATGCAGATGATGCCTACTATTAGGCCTTATTCTGCCCTTCAGGTATTTAAGTTTAATTTTATGCTTTTAATTTGGTATGCTTTCAGTTTCATTCAGACTCTTATTTTGACGTTTGTTTACTGAGCTAGGGGTAAACGTACCTATTAAGCTCACCAAAATCTACATTGAGACATTTTTAGTACACAAGATATTGGTTTTAGTGCAAGAAGTTATTTTAAAATAAAATGTTAATCTCTCACACTATAATATTTCATTTTATTTTAAACAACAAAAGTATTTCAATTAAGATGTACATCATTAAATATAAAAAGTCTGGCTGTGCTTAATGGGTACGTTTTGTACCCTTTAAGCACACCCCTGTTGCCAATAAGCTCACAACATGTTTTATTAAGAATTTGTGCTTATTTTAAACAACCTTTTTTAAAGAATAATTGAAAAATGTTTTATTTGAAGGTACAGAGTCAATCACACACAAAAAACAGAACTCTAAAATCAAGCACATATCCTAAAAGATCAGATCTGGTACTCCACTTGCGTCTAAAGTGCAACTTACGCAATTGGTGACGTCAGAAGTAGCAAAGTGTGTCATGCCGTAGCGTAAATATTAGCAGTGCGTCACAATACTCGCATAAGTTGCGCTTTAGACTTAAGTTGAATCCGTATGCTAGTTTGGCCGTAAGCTAGTTACTTTACTTCATAAAGTTTTAAATATGAATATTTTTGGCTTTGACTCATGGCTTTGCTTCAGAAGGCCTTTATTAACCCCCGGAGCCGTGTGGATCACTTTTATGATGGACAGATGCACTTTTATGATGGACGGATGCACTTTTATGATGGACGGATGCACTTTTATGATGGATGGATGCACTTTTATGATGGATGGATGCACTTTTATGATGGATGGATGCACTTTTTTTTAGCTTCAAACTGATGGTTGCAATTCACTGCCATTTATAAAGCTCGGAAGTGTCAGGGTGTTTATTAATATAAGTCTGATTGTATTCATCTGAAAGAAGAAAGTCATAAACACCTATGGCTTGAGGGCGAGTAAATCATGGGGAAATTTTCATTTTAAAGTGAACAACTCCTTTAAACGCCTCTGATTGGCCAATGCGTTCACACGCTCAATATATGTCTGTGATTGGCTACAATGATCAACGCTTCAAAAACATGTTGTCTTCACCGATCGCTTTTCTTATCGGTGTTTAAAAGCTATCAGAGGATCCCTAATATATCCACTGATAATACCGCTGCTTCAAACGCTCCCGTGTGTAAGAGCTCTGATGTCGGTAATTCAGAATAAACTAGTTCTGTATAGATTTTGTCATCTCAAGGCTGTGAAAATAAGTAATTAATTATCTTATAAAGATTAACTTAAAGTGACAACCATCAGTTAATATTTAAAGTCTGTTTATGAGGTATTTACATAGACGTTAAATGTGAATGAGCTTAAAGGGAGCACACTGAGCTTAATTGGAGCAGCAACAATTTTTAATTAATAAATATTACGTGAAATTTAAAGGACAAGATTTTGCTAAATAAATGATCTAGGTCATGTATTACATTTATACATATTTTAATATGAACAACTATTATTTACAATATCAGTGAAATTATACTTTTTCTAATTGATGTCACACTGAAGCTCTGTGATTTTCATAGTAGTGCACCCTTTAAGCTCACCTTACAATAATATGAAGTCTTATTGAAATTAAAGCAGTGTAAAATCACAGACCATCAATAAACTGTAAATGTATAATATTTTGGATTTAAAAGTACAAGCCATTAATGCCTGTTAAGTAATATATTAGTGTAGCACACAATCTTATACAGCTAGTAAGGTAACTGTGTTCTGTAGCATCTGCGCTATGTTGCTAAAACTATCTTTTGGATCTATCTGTAATTATTTCCAACATCCATGTCACAGGTTATAATATGCAAATGTATAAACATTAATCTCTTAATTTTGCAGTAAATAGTTATACTAACCCAAAATAAAGGCTTAAACATTTTAAAAATGCAGATTTAAGGGGCTCCTCTTCTGGTCAAAGTTTTCAGACAGCTTTCAAAATGGCCACCAGACAGTGTGAACACATAGAGACCCATATCTCAGTGTGCAATGGTCTGATTTGCTTGAAATAACAGGAGGTATGTAGTAACAAACACATCAATTGGTTAAGACATCAAGTAGGATAAAACATCATTTTTTTCTTTTTATAATCTGAGCTAAAAGATGGTAGTGTGCTTAATGGGTACTTGAGCTTAATAGGTACGTTTACCCCTAAAGCAAATTGGAAATACTGTAAAAGTAATGTTCATTCAAAGCTAGGTGGCTTAGCTAATTTCAGTATTTTGCTGTTTGTTTTTTAGTTTCACTCTCTCATCAATCGTCTCATATGTATGGCTTCAGTACAATGTGAAGAAAATAAATCTGCATACAAAGAACTCAGGATTTCTTCATGTTCATGAATAGAGAGAGAGTTTAGCTCACTGTTTAATTGGAGTTGTTACACCTCAACGAGAACAGTACAGTGAAAAAGCGCAATCCAGCTAGAGTTTCAACATCTTGAGAAGCAAGTAGATACGCAAGATGAGTAAAGTCGAATCAGAAAGGACGGACAATGCATCTGCGCGTTCAAGAAAATCAAAGAGCTCTCACTCATCGGCATCGAGCGCTGCAGTAAGGGCGCGCGCTAAAGCAGAGGCGGCGAAAGCACGCGCAGCGTTTGCCGAGAAAGAAGCAGAGATGAAGGTACAAAAGGCAGAGATGGAAGCCGAGTTACAGTTAGGAAAGGCAAAGCTGGAAGCTGAACTAGGCGCACTTGAACTTCAAAGAGAGGCGGCCGCAGCTATTGCTCAAGCCGAGGCATTAGAAGCAGCCGAACTAGATCTAAAAGATTCAATCAAGACCGATGTATCTTCTCAAGCAAATTTAAAAAATGAAATTGTAACACGCACTATTGAATATGTTGAAGCACAAGCCGAACATAACGTGGCACGAATTCAAGCATCTGCACATGCAACATTACCTGAGGCAACATTGTCAGAAGGGAGCTACGTAACATGGAATCCTCCAACAGAACGCAACTTACAGTTAAAAGATGGGCAAGAGTTTAAAACCCTTAACAGACCATCTGAGCATAACACAGTGCAGAGAAAGCCACTCTTCAGCAACCATGCTAAATTCAGGGATGTAAACCGCATCAACACACCACTTAACGGAGGTCATACAGGTCTGGTAAGATATGATGAACATCATACAACACCCATTAGAGTCAGTGGACCTCTCACAACACCTGGTAGAGACAGCGGACACCCCGCAAAACCCAAGACAACACATCATCCTCACAAATCACCACTTAAGGCAACAGCGCCATCATACGTGCCTGTGTATGCTCCATCCATCTCAAGCGTGACACCTGAAACAGAACATCTGGCACGCTTCCTGGCTCGTCGTGATTTAGTGAGTACAAGTCTCTACCGATTCGATGATAAACCTGAAAGTTATTTAGCATGGCAGTCATCATTCAGTAATGCTACTACAGGCTTAGGACTCACCTCCACTGAAATGTTAGATTTGCTGATTAAATGGCTTGGACCAGAGTCTGTGAGACACATAAAAAGGATTCGTTCTGTGCATGTCGGGAACCCAGACGCAGCACTTAAAAAGGCCTGGAATCGCCTTCAAGAGTGCTACGCTGCGCCTGAAGTAATGGAGAAGTCTCTTTTTAAGAGATTGGATGAATTCCCAAGAATATCAACCAAAGATTACGGGAAGCTGAGAGACCTAGGCGATCTTCTTATGGAAATCCAGGGTGCCAGAGAAGAAGGTTACCTCACAGGATTGGCCTACCTGGATACCGCCAGAGGCATTGGGCCCATCGTGGAGAAACTCCCTAATGGGCTACAGGAGAAATGGCTCTCAGTCGGCTCAAGATTTAAGGAAGATAACAACTGCTACTTCCCCCCATTCGATTACTTTGCCGATTTCATCTGCGACGAAGCACGCCGGAGGAATGATCCCAGTTTTATCCTTCCATACGCTAGCATCAACGGACTGAAGTCAGACAAAGCAGTCTCAAACAATTATGCAAGAAAAATATCCGTTCACAAGACAGACATCTCTTCAGGTAAAGACCCATCTGCAAACTCACCTGAGAGAAAGCCCGATGGGCCAGAGAAAAACTGTCCCATTCATAACAAACCACATTCGTTACGGAAATGCAGAGTATTTAGAGGGAAGACGCTTGAAGAAAGAAAGAGCATACTCAAGGTGAATGGAATTTGTTTCAAGTGCTGCACATCAGCTAGTCATCTTGCTAGAGACTGTAAGGCAACAGTAAAGTGCCTGGAGTGCAACAGCGACCGACATAATGCTGCTATGCATCCAGGTCCACCACCTCAAGTATACAGAAGGCCTACTACCCCACCAGACAATGGCGGGGAGGAAGAGGAACATGTTAGCGACAGCACAGCCATCTCCTCACACTGCACCCAGGTATGTGGTCCGAAGCGAACAGCAAGATCCTGCTCGAAGATCTGTCTGGTACGAATATACCCTCAAGGTCAACGTGAGAAGGCAACCAACATATACGTCATTTTGGATGATCAAAGTAACCGTTCACTGGTGCAATCAGATTTCTTCGAGCTTTTCAACATTAAGGGCCAGCCATTCCCCTACTCACTGAAGACCTGTGCTGGATTGGTTGAGACGTCAGGCAGAAAGGCAGAGGGTTTCCAGGTCGAATCGCTTGATGGGCAGACTAGCCTACTGCTACCACCACTAATTGAGTGTAATGATATCCTCATTGATCGCTCTGAAATACCGACACCTGATGCAGCCCGTCACCATCCTCATCTACGAAGTGTAGCAGCACACATACCAGAACTCGACCCCAAGGCGGAAATCCTCCTCTTGCTAGGCAGAGACATTGTGAGAGTACATAAAGTCCGACAGCAGGTGAGCGGACCTCACAACGCCCCCTTTGCACAAAGACTGGATTTAGGATGGGTCCTGGTTGGAGACGTGTGCTTGGGAAATGCACACAAACCTGATGTGAGCGTGTTCAAGACAAGTGTGTTAGAGAATGGCCGACCCTCTATTCTAAGACCATGTGAAGGCTTCATGAAGGTGACTGAAGATGTGTCCCATAGCAGGGAGCAGAAGAACAAACCACACAAGGCAGCGTTGGAGGCCATTGGACTACAGGTCTTCAGAGAGACTGAGTCCGACAACAAAGCCGCCCCGTCCATAGAGGACACTATCTTTTTGGAAATCATGGACCAAGAAATGTATAGAGACACCTCAAACAACTGGGTTGCTCCTCTCCCCTTTAGAGTGCCCCGTCAACGTTTGTCCAACAACCGTGAAAAGGTGTTCACTCGCTTCACCTCTCTGGAGAAAACGCTGCGGAGGAAAACAAGTTTCAAGTTTCAAGTTTATTGTATTTATAAAGCACATTTAAAACAACCTTGGTTGACCAAAGTGCTGTACAAAATATAGCTATTAAAATTCATACAAAAGTTAAAAATGACTTTTACAAGACATTGAACGCACAAGAGTACAAGTAGGTTTTTAAGAGATTTCTGAACTCAGACACTGTGGGCGCTGTTTTAACATGTAAAGGCAATTTGTTCCATAACCTGGGGCCAGCTACCGCAAAGGCTCTGTCACCCCTACATTTTAGCTTGGATCTGGGTACTCGTAACAGGTGATTAGACTGTGATCTGAGCAGTCTGCTTGGTTTGTGTTCTGTCACCAGCTCCGTAAGGTATTGGGGAGCAAGATTACTTAGTGCTTTATACACAAACAGCAAGACTTTAAAATCAATACGATATTGCACTGGTAACCAGTGCAGTAAACGTAGTGTGGGTGTAATGTGATCCCGTTTGCGAGTGCCTGTGAGCAAACGGGCAGCTGCATTTTGGACCAGTTGAAGTCGGTGAATCGATGACGCAGGTAGTCCTAGATAAAGCGAGTTACAGTAATCAAGTCGAGATGAAATAAAAGCATGAATTATAATCTCAAAACTCTTCCTACTTAGGAAAGTTTTAACTTTCGCTAATCTCCGGAGGTGGTAAAAACTTCAACGGACAACTGTATTTATTTGTTTGTTTAAGTTCAGGCCACTATCCAATATAAAACCCAGGTTCTTTGCCGAAAGGGAGCGATATAGAGAGAGCGAACCCAAGTCAACATTGCTCAGGTCATTTTTCTCAGTTGGCCCAAACAGGACTATTTGAGTTTTATCTTCGTTCAAGTGAAGAAAATTCTTATTGAGCCATGTTTTTAATTCTTGAAAGCAATCCGTCAGTTGATTTAACGCAGACTTATCACGTTTAAATGGTATATATAGCTGCGTGTCATCGGCATAGCAGTGATAATATACTCCGAATTTTCTAAATATAGAGCCTATAGGTAGCATATATAGAGAGAACAGTAATGGTGCTAACGTTGAACCCTGAGGGACACCACATATAACCTGTGCTACGGTGGAAGAGTCATTCCCTATATTTACGGAGTATTTTCTGTTGGACAAGAAGGACCGGAACCAGTCAAGTACAGTGCCTTTTAAACCAATACATTGCTCCAGACGAGACAGGAGGACACCATGATCAACAAAGTCAAACGCAGAACTGAGATCTAGCATTATTAATGCTACGATGTTACCAGCATCAGTGGACATTAAAATATCATTAAAAACTTTCAGAAGAGCAGTCTCTGTACTATGTAAGGTTTTAAAGCCGGACTGAAAAATATCTGAAATACCATTTCTATTCAAATAATCTTGAAGCTGCATAAATAAAAAAAAATCTAGAATTTTTGATAAGAACGGCAAGTTGGAAATTGGTCGAAAGTTTGAGAAGATTGAAGGATCAGGCAAGGGCTTTTTTGGGATCGGTGACACTGAGGCTAATTTTAGAATATCTGGAACTGTCCCTGTCAAGAGACAATTGTTTATTAGTATTACTAGATCAGATCCAATTGTGTCGAAGATTTGTTTTAGAAACCGTGAAGGCAGAACATCCTGAGGTGAAAAGGTAGGTTTTAATTTAAGAGTGACTTCTTTACATGTCTGTAAGGAGATCAGTTCAAAATCACTCCACTGCATAGTGAATAATATGCAGTCTGGAATAAAATCTGAGTTTATAGATGGTAGAGCCCGTGCCTTTTTCACTTTATCTGAGAAATAATTAAGAAAGTTTTCACATAATAAAGATGAGACCTCTGGAAATATCTGCGTCGGAGGATTTAAAACAGAATCTATAGTTGAAAATAAAACTCTAGAACAGTAAGAATTTTGTGCTATGATATCCGATAGATATTTTTCCTTTGCATTCTTGGCAGCCTTTTGGAAAGTGTGTAAAGAGGTCTTCAGCATTTCGTATGATACCTGTAGACCGTCCTTCTTCCACTTTCGTTCACATTTACGGCATTGCTGTCTGAGTTCCCGAATCTCGTTGTTTAGCCATGGTTGGGGTTTACATTTCCGATTAACGAGTTTTCGTGGTGCAATAGCATCTACAATATTACCACATCTGTTATAAAACAGTTGCAGTTGATCATCAACATTCAATTGGGATAATGGCATATACGAGTTAAGAGGTTGATGTTCTTTCAGATACATATTAGAAAATGCATTACAAGATTGTGCAGTCAGAGTACGAGACCAGCATGCTTGAGCTGGTTTGGTACTAGGTAAAGAAGGGAGAATAGTATAGAACAGTACCGGTTTATGGTCGGAAAAGGAAATATCACTCGTGACAACATCAGCAACCGATAAACCATAGGTCAGTATCAGATCTAATGTATGACCATGACAGTGAGTCGGGCCATTTACCCATTGTACAAAGTTTAGTGAAGATATTAGGTTTAAAAACTCATTTGCTAAAGCATTGGCTGCACAGCAGACATGAATATTGAAATCTCCCAAAATTAAAATACTATCATACTTAGTAAGAAATTCCCCCAAAAAGTCAGCAAACTCTTCAATAAAATTATTGTTCGATGCCGGTGGTCTGTAAATTAAAATAATCAGTACAGAATTCAAATTAATCAACTGGACCTCAAAGCTAGTAGGACTGGTAGTGTTCAGTAGTCTACATTGCAAGTTATTTTTAAAGACCGTCACGAGCCCACCTCCTCGCCCTGTAGGACGAGGAGTATTCAAAAATTCAAAGTTGGGAGGCACAAGCTCAGAAAAAGGGCTTAGGTCACCTGATTTTACCCATGACTCAGTCACAAAGAAGAGTTCCAGATCATTTGAAGTGATGAAGTCATTGAGAACAAAAGTTTTGTTGACCAGGGAGCGTGCATTGACTAGCGCCATCTTGAGCTTCGGAGATTCTCGCTGAGCTTGCGACGATCCGCGGAACGGACGCAGATGGCGATGATCAGCCTTCCTTCGCCGAATCCGAGGGGAGTTGTGATGACGAAGACAGGCAGAGTCCGGTATGCCGGGCAGGATGTACACAGTGGAAGCCCCGGATCCACTGTATAGAGCGATGGATCGCTGTATAATCCGTAGATCTCGTACCGCGTCGATTGCGTTGTGAGCCAGCACAGAATGGGTGAAACAGCCCGCCATCAGGGCCAGCTTTATTTTCATGGCCAGTCCTGCCCGTCTACCGCGTCTTTTTCTGCGTCGCCTGCCAGAGACGTTAAACATTTGCCAGCGCCGATACTCAGGGAGACCAGAAGGATCCGGTGGTGAATAGAAGCTATAGCTCTCAAGTTCAGAGTGGGTCTCATAATGAGTTCAGTACGGTTTGGGCATATGTTGGTAAATGTCGATCAATTGTTGATGTTCATAGACAATAAGAGAGTGGCAGAAAGACGACAGTGGAGACAGTAAAAACGATATAAACAATAAAAACATGACATGTAACACCGAGAGTAGACGGCCTGCCACACACACCGGCGCCATCTTCATAATAAGAGATGAGAGACCAGTTTCTAGAATTCATGAAGAAAATGTTTGACAACAGACATGCAGAAGTGGCTCCTCCACTGGAGGAGAATGAAGAGTGTTGGTACCTGCCTACTTTCGGGGTCTACCACCCGCAAAAGCCTAGAAGCATCCGCGTGGTGTTTGACTCCAGCGCAAAGTACTTCGGCACATCTCTAAATGGTGTTCTTCTGTCAGGCCCAGACCTCAATAACTCACTCATTGGGGTGCTGATCCGCTTTCGCAAGGAACGGGTAGCAGTAATTGCTGACATACAGCAGATGTTCCACTGCTTTCTTGTCCACAGAGACCACAGGAACTACCTGAGGTTTTTGTGGTACAGAGACAATGACATGTCTAAGGACATCATCGACTACAGGATGAGGGTCCATGTTTTCGGCAACAGTCCGTCACCATCTGTAGCCATCTACGGACTAAGGAGAGCCATCCATGAAGGTGCACACAAACATGGAAAAGACACGGTCCAGTTTGTCGAACATAATTTCTACGTAGATGATGGGCTCATCAGCGTGCCAACTGAAGCTGAAGCCATCAGTCTGCTACAGAGAACGCAAACCTCTCTCAGTGAATCAAACCTGAGGCTTCACAAGTTTGCCTCAAACAGTGAAGCCGTCCTTCAGGCCTTTGCACCAGAGGACAGAGCAGTTCTGAAGGACCTTGACCTTAGTGGTGAAACTACACCAGTGCAACGCAGTTTGGGACTGCTGTGGGAGACAACGAAAGACACTTTCACATACACGGCCTCAGAGCACAAGAAACCTTACACTCGCAGGGGAGTCCTGTCAACGGTGAATAGTGTTTTCGATCCTTTAGGCATGGTTGCACCGGTGACTATCGAAGGCAAAAGTCTCCTGAGGGAACTCAGTGTCGACACATGTGACTGGGATGCTCCTCTTCCAGAACAAAAGTTGAAGCAATGGGAAGCATGGCGTGAGTCACTGCATGACTTAAGCAAGCTGCATATTCCCCGTTCATATACGGCAACGTCACTTTCCAACGCTGTACACAAAGAGCTATGTGTGTTCTCAGATGCGTCTACAAAGGCAATTGGAGTTGTGGCGTATCTCAGGACCATTCAAGCTGAGGGACAAGTTGAAGTAGGATTCATCTTAGGGAAGGCTAAGCTAGCACCACAGTCCGAACCTACCATTCCTCGATTGGAATTGTGTGCCGCAGTATTAGCCGTGGAAGTGGCCGAACTTATCCAAGATGAATTGGACCTGCAGCTGGATGAAATCAAGTTCTATTGTGACAGCAAGGTCGTGCTTGGATATATTCACAATCAGACAAAACGCTTCTACGTCTACGTTCACAATAGAGTCAGACGAATTCGTCAATCCACAAGACCTAACCAATGGTTCTACGTCAACACAGAGGACAACCCGGCTGACCACGCATCCAGGTCAGTTCCTGCGTCTCAATTGACAAAGACTATGTGGTTCACTGGACCAGCGTTTTTACACAAACCAAATCCATCTGACATAGATACAAGCCGGACGTTTGAACTTGTCAACCCAGAATCAGACATGGAAATACGACCTGAAGTGAGTAGTTTTCTTACTCAGACTCAAAACCGAGGCCTTACCGCCACACGGTTACAGCGCTTTTCATGCATGCGCTCCCTCACCAGGGCTATTGCACTACTCATCCACATAGCCAGCACTTACAAACACGACAAGTCCAGTGAATGTAAAGAATGGCATCACTGCAACCTCCCACGCACTCCGGATGAGTCCTTTCAAGCGAGAAACATCATCATCAGAGCTGCACAGGAAGAAGTTTATGCAAAAGAGCTCACAGTTCTTGAGCGTGGACAAGCTGTAGCCAAGGACAGTTCTCTTCACAAGCTCAGACCTGTTCTTGAAGGAAATCTGATTTGTGTTGGCGGCAGATTAAGACACGCTGACTTGAGCACTCAAGAAAAAACCCCATCATCTTGCCCAAGACCAGCCACGTTTCTCTGCTGTTGGTGCGACAATATCATGAAGAGGTAAAACATCAAGGCCGCCACTTCACAGAAGGTGCCCTGAGAGCAGCAGGTTTCTGGATCATGGGTGGAAAAAGACTTATTGCCTCTGTCTTGCACAAATGTGTAGTGTGCCGAAAGTTACGCCGCAGAACAGAGGAACAACTTATGGCAGACTTGCCTCCAGAACGCTTGCACGCATGTCCACCCTTCACCTATGTAGGAGTGGATGTATTCGGACCATGGCAAATCATCTCCAGGCGTACACGAGGTGGACAGGCTCGAAGCAAAAGATGGGCTATGCTCTTCTGCTGTATGAGCTCCCGAGCCGTGCACATCGAGCTCATCGACTCCCTAGACACGTCCAGTTGTATCAATGCATTGAGACGTTTCTTTGCCATACGGGGACCTGCGAAGCAGATAAGATCGGACTGCGGAACAAACTTTGTAGCCGCTGCAAAGGAACTGGGATTAAGCCGACAACAACATGACTTCACAGTGCAGAACTTCTTGAGTCAACAGGGTTGCTCATGGGTGTTCAATCCTCCTCATACGTCCCATATGGGAGGATCATGGGAACGTATGATAGGCCTATCAAGACGGATCCTTGATGCAATCCTGCTCCAAGAGAACATCCAACTCACCCACAATGTGCTGTGTACACTCATGATGGAAGTGACTGCGATAATCAATGCCAGACCTCTCGTTCCAGTCTCCACTGACCCTGAGTCACCGTTCATATTGTCTCCTGCAATGATACTTACCCAGAAGGTTGGGGTTGACCCACCGCACGGAGACTTTACAGACAAAGATCTTCTCAGCAGTCAATGGAAACAAGTCCAAGCTCTCGCCGACAGATTCTGGCGTCGCTGGCGTCAGGAGTTCCTCCCCACACTGCAAGTCCGCCAGAAATGGAGAGATTCTCAACGAGACCTGAAAGAAGGGGACATTGTGCAACCTGAAGGACAGTCAAGCTGCACGTAATGCGTGGCCTATGGTAAGGATCACAGCTGTCTTTCCTGGGAGAGACAGCAAAGTAAGGAAGGTGGGGCTCAGGACATCGGATCAAGGTTCTGCGAAGGTGTTCTTGAGACCAGTGTCAGAAGTAGTTCTTCTTCTGCCCAAAGACTGAAGGTTCAGAGACATTGATAGTTAATAGTGACCTTTAAGGTCAGACGGGGAGTATTCTGCCCTTCAGGTATTTAAGTTTAATTTTATGCTTTTAATTTGGTATGCTTTCAGTTTCATTCAGACTCTTATTTTGACGTTTGTTTACTGAGCTAATACAGGAAGTAGGAATTCAGTTTAGAAACACATTAGAAACGGCAGACTGGTTAAAAAATGTAGATGGTCATTGCGGCAGATAAAATTCATCCTGTCAGTTGACTTCCCAGCAGAAGCATCGCTTGTATGTATATAATCTTTGTTCTGATTAAGTTAACTTTTAAGCATATTGATTTCGTGCTGTAAAAGTAATGTTCATTCAAAGCTAGGTGGCTTAGCTAATTTCAGTATTTTGCTGTTTGTTTTTTAGTTTCACGCTCTCATCAATCGTCTCATATGTATGGATTCAGTACAATGTGAATGTGGGGGGGTATGGGCGGGGGGGCCCCAACTGCAATGAACCAGCTTTGGGGGGGCCCAGCTTGCAAAAGGTTGAGAACCCCTGCCATAGAGTAAATGACATTGTATCACTCAAAACTGGGCAAATTAAGGGAACATTCACAGTATCACCGAGCCTGTCACAATTAACAAAGCTTATTGGCGTTTTAAAACATGTTATTATCCAACATAATGGCAAATAGGCTTTCCAAAGAATGTAAATCAACATTTACGTAGTATAATTGTAGTACATTTATCTCTCTCACTAGTGTCCCACATTGTCCCGCAAAATCACATCTACATCAACAGAGCAATAACCAGGTGGTCACCCTAGTTACACTACAGACTAAACGTTTTGATTTATTGTTGGCCTAGGGTCTGGTTCACAGCTTATATTAACACACTTTCACTTTTGCAGGACGTCATTTGTTGGACATCTGGCTGGGATCCTGGTTGGGCTGCTCTACACCAAAGGACCACTAAAGAGAATAATGAAAACATGTGCAGGTAAACAACAATTTGAGTGTTCTTGTGTGTGTTTGGCATCTTTGTACCTTAAATATGTTAAAAACTGTACAAAGTTTGGGGTAAGGATGTGTTAAAGTGATCAAAAGTGACAGTAAAGATATTTATAATGTTACAAAAGATTTCTATTTAAAATAAATGCTGTTCTTTTTAACTTTTATCAGTTTCCACAACAATATTAAGCAGCACAACTGTTTCCAACATTGATCATAATAAGAAATATATATTGAGCAGCAAATTATCATATTAGAATGATTTCTGAAGGGTCATGTGACACTAAAGACTGAAGTAATGATGCTGAAAATACAGCTTTACCATCACTGAACTGTTTTAACTCTATTTTAGATCAAATAAATGCAGCCTTGGTGAGCTTAAGAAACTTCTTTCAAAAATATTTCAAAACTTTTGAATAGTAGAGCATGAGGACACTTAATCCGGGAATAAATGCATCCGGTCATATAAACGGCCATATCTATGCAATTTCAGGCTTTGTGACATCTAATGGGCTTCATGGAGGGCAGCAGGCATACTACAATTCATCAGGTATACAGTTACAGATCTGAATCATTTTTCTCTTTTTGTTTTATTGGGAAATATTCTATTTATTAAAAAGGCAGCCATCTGATATTACTAAGTCACATCTGTTCTCAGAAGTGGCTCTGACTTTGAGAGCCATTAAAGATGAAACGACTAGTCCATTATAGTCCTCAAGATGCATCATTTGTATGTCTGTGTTCACAGGATACAGTGGATATGGCATGCCGAATCCTCCGAACACACATTATGGACAGCAGTCATTTAATCGCAGGCAGTACGACACACACGTGCCCTCTGCGCCGCCCCAGCATCCCTATACAGCAGGACTGTCAGATGAGGAGCAGTACCAGGCCGCCATCAGGGCCAGCCTCAGCGACAGAGGTGACTCCATGTGCTGAAAAGGACCACGTTATTCCATTTAAAAATGCTTAGTCATAAACAAGCCCGTAAATAAAAGTATTATATTTTTATGGGGTCAGTAAGATTTAGTTTATTTATTTATTTGAAAGAATTGACACTTTTATTCATCAAGGATGCATTCAATTGGTCAAAAGTCATAGTATACTATAGTACCAGCAATTTCAAGGAGCAACTTTGTTATTTTTGCTTTGTAGGTGATTCTACGCAGGCTAGATCTTCACATGGCACTTCTTCCTACTCTAACCTGACGCCTGAAGAGATCCGCCAGCGACGGCTTCAGAGGTTTACCAGGTTGAGCGCTCTGAGAACCTTGGATAACACCACTAGATCGTTTACACGAAAAACAACCAATCGGAGCTAACGGAGAAGACTCTTCCGCTGGTGATTAGTTGTGTCCTTGTAGAGCATTTACGATGTCATCAGTGGATCCCCTCTAATGTGTGTGTGTGTGAGGTTTCCAAGGCCGCTGCCTGTATTTCTAATAGCAAAACATTTGTACACACATAAGTTTTTGCTTTAAATGCTGCTCTTAATGTATTCATGTTAATAGTTTAACATCCATGACACGTGGTTGTAGATACGAGTGCCTTTTGCAGTGTGTTGAATGCAACTGTCAGTGCACCAATACGTCTTACTAAAGGTTTATTTGTAAATCTTCTCTAGCACATTACACTTGATTCATTCCAAATAACTTTTCTTCTTAAGTAACTTATACTTTGTTTCTTAAGAAAGTATATATTTTTTGTAATCAAACAAACTTTTTTTAAATAAACTATGCTTTTTCTGACATGTTGTTCATTGGTTCCAAGGTACTTGCTCATATGGTATATTATAAAATATCGAGTAAAAATACAACGTACTGCAATTCAGGTCAATTTAAAGAGATGAAGATAAATTACTGGGTGAGAGAGACTTCCTGCATTTAGATGCATAACACTCCATTTACATACATTACAGCTTAAAAGTTTGGTTAGTCAGCAAGATTAAAAAAAGAAAGAAAGAAATTAATGTTTATTCAGCAAGGATGCATTAAACTGATCAAAAGTCACAGTAAAGACATTAACATTGTTACACAAGTTTTTTTTATTTTAAATAAAAAAAATTAAAAAACAGCTATTTTAAACTGTAATAATATTCCCCCAAAATATATATTTTACTGTACTTTTTATCAAATAAATGCAGCCTTGGTGAGAATAAGAGTCTTAAAATTTGTACCGAACCCAAACTTTTGAACGGTTGTGTATTTATTTGATTTTTATACGGTCCACAAATGAAAAGGGTTTATTTCATTCAGAATGCTAGGTTTTCTCTTTGTCAAAAGTGTTAGTGTGAATTACAGTGAGTTATGTTGAAGAAAAAAAAAAGTGGGATATTTTAGTGGAAAGATATCACTTCTCACATTATAATCTGCATAATTTACTTTTCAGCAAAAAATGATCAGAAGCCACAGAGGTCATTTATGTAAGATTTAATGGAACGCGCTGAAGGGTTATTCAAGTAGTGTGTTCACAACTAAACACTGAATGTTCAAACCCCAGAAGAAGTGATACGTTTCTACCATCTGCAGTGTATGCTTAATATTAAATGTGTATTAAGAATATAGTGTATATAAAAAAACAGTATATGATGTGAAACCCCATGCAGATTTGTTGGGTGTCTCAGTTGGGTGAGTTTATATATTATTTTTTCCAAGTCATTATTGCATGTCATTACAAATATCACACTTTATTAGACATTTAATACACAGTAAGAGTTGAACCTGACTGTTAAATGTAAAAATGCATGACAATGAAAATCAAACTTCTTGGGAAAGAGTTTTAAACATTTTTTGTTGTCCTTATGTGTACATCCATGCTCAGGTGTAACAGTACAGTTGTCAAGACATTAAAATGTCCCCACACACAGTGAATTGCATTTCTAACCAGCTTGCAGCAATATCAAAATCAGACAATAATAATAATCACTTCTTTTTAAAATACGGGAATGAGTGTTTAATTCACTGTTATCCAAAATAGCACCAAAGTAATCTCTAGCTAAATAAATACTCTTGACATTTAGTAAAAATATAAAGCAAAGCTGCTCTGTCAACAGTGCAATCATATGTACAAGAATAGATCATGCTCAGAACAAAAGCTGCTTACGTGGACAGTATGTTAGTTTCATTTAATGGCTCAAGTTAGTTTAGACAATGAGATTAGACAATTTTTTACCAAACAAAAACAACAACTAAGCAGGTAAGGTTTTCAGGTGTCCAATAATGAGTGGGAAGTTCAATTGCAATGGTCCTCCTTACACAAAACAGCAGACAGAAATGAAAAGTAAAGGATAATTTTTTTAGGCTAACTACATTAAACAGAACTTTCTGATGTACCTTGTGGCCTGAAGGGTGTTTTAGAAATGGTGCATGTATGGAGTACAATGAAATAAGGAGTGTTTTAACACTGACTGAAGTCTTGAATATCCTCCAAGCATTCACATTCACAGCCATATATATACTGACATGATAATGCTAGTCTTTGCCACAGGATGCGTTTCCTTCGGAAACCTGAGACAAGTTTTAAAGAAACCCAGATGTTTGTTAGTTCATGCTATAAAATGTTGGTTAAAACAGCCATTCACACAGCACGCATTTTTGCTTTGACGAGGGCAGTGGAATGGGGGAAAAACACAAGGTTTCGAGACGCGTTTTTTAAACTTCTTTTAACTTGAGCGCCGCGATTTTAGAACGCTCATGCGCGAGACGCTGCAAAACGTCTAGCGCGTGTTTACATTGAAAAATAATGGAAAAGTAGCGCAGTGGAATGGAAAAAAACACAATACTGATCCAAAGTTGAGAATTTAAGCGCTCAAAATTGGAATATCGCACAAACATAAAGCAAATTAAGCACAATTTGCATAATCTTCACTTCCTGGGGAATTAAGCAAATTATCTGCAATAAAAATGGAAGTTAGGCTAGGCTACTGCAATGAGAGCAATGGCGCTGGTTCCATAAATTTTTCAAAAAGGTAAAATTTGATTTAAACAAAGTTTTTAAATTTTTTTTTACTAAAGTACAAAGGTATAACTAGACTGTGTACTTAATGTATTTACTGAGGGGAATAACTACAATCCCATGAAGCATTGCGAACAGCATGATCGAATTAGAAATATAAAACTACTCATTTACAAATGTTGATTATATAAAAACAACATTAAGGTTATTGCAAAATATGCATATACACTGTATATACAAACATGTAAGTATTTTGAGATAGACTAGAATAGATAGACTAGAATAGATTATATGTCTTTCGAAGTGATTCATGGGAGTGGGCGGAGCTACAAAGCTCTTTTGGCACGTTCAGTTTCTTTCGACTCTGATTGGTGTAACTTTCTGTACAGTATCATGGGTAGTGCAGTTTTTCATACGTCATAAATTACTTGTCTTCTTAATGGATAAAAAAATACGACTCAATTGTACACATACGTTTTTATACACGTATTTTTAGAATTAATGCTTGGTGTTTGCGTGGAAACATAGCAAATAATTTACACCTTGATTACTTTGAGATTAAATTGTCTCCCAAAATGATTAAATCTTTGAAATCTTCTTGAACATTCTACAAGCCAACAGCTGAGAAATGTTGTTTTGATTAAAAAAAAGTGAAATAAAAATAAACAGAAAAGGTGTGGTCACAATTTGTGTGCAAAAAAAAAGCCAAAAAAAAAAAAAAAAAGATTTCTGTTGGACCAACCTAAACCTTTTGTGAAATCTGTGTGTGAAAATCTTTCGCCCTCAAATGAAATTCCATATTGCTTGATTCCTATCAAAATTACTGGCTTTTGCCCACTGGATGTGGCGATCAACGGGAAAATGTGACTAAACTTTGATGCTGCACACAATGCTTGGTTTGAATTCAAGAAATTTCTAGAAAACACATTTTCTTTTCTTTTTAACAGTCATTTGTTAATTTCTATATAGAGAAAACTAGAAGCAAAATGTGCCCTGGGTAAAAATGTAAAATAAATCATGTTAGACAGAGCTATGTTGGAACAAATCCAGTGAAGTAAAAAGTTCACAGCCTGTAGTTCATCAAAAAAAAATGGTCACAAATTATGTCAATTTTATCCGTAAAAAAAAAAAGTGACCATAAGCATCTCAATCACTTCCAATCCAGTGACCTATTGATGTGCATTCTCAGTGCAGTGGTGTTTTTTTTTTTTTTTAAATCATGCATGACTATCAATTGTTGGGATCATTCATCATGCAGATGTTGCATTTGCTGACGCTCTCCTGGTTCTCCTGCACAGGACTTTGAGTATTGTAGTGCGGCGCGTCCACTTCTCTCAGCCAGAAACTGAAGCTGGTGGCGAAATACTGGCATGTGCCAACCGGACCTTGGCACTCCACGAAAGGCTGACTGCGGAAGTTCTGCAAGCAGCTTCCTGTTGACGCCAGAGACTGTTCACCTCCCTCTTTCTCTGATCCTGTGTACTGGAACACCAAAATTAGGTTGCATCATGTGATTGGTTTAAAATGTAAAGAGATACACACTACTACTCAAAAGTTTGAGGGTGGTAAGATTTTTCTTTTTTTTCCTGAAAGTCTCATATGCTCACAAAAGCTGCATTTATTTGATTAAAAATAAAGTAATATTGTGAAATATAATTAAAATTTTAAATATCTGATTTTTGTTTGAATATATTTTAAAATGTAATTTATTCCTGTGACCAAAATTGAATTACTCCAGTCTTCAGTGTCACATGTCCAGTCTTCAGAAATCATATGATGATTTGCTGCCCAGGTAACATTTTTATTATTATCAATGTTGAAAACAGTAGTGCTGCTTATAATTTTTTTTGTGGAAACTGTGATACATTTCTTTCAGGATTCTCGAATAGAAAGTTCAAGAGAACAGCATTTGTTTGAAATGTCTTCATTGTTACTTTTGAACAATTTAAAACATTTTTGCTGAATAAAATGATTAATTTCTTTTAAAAAAAAACAAACAAAAAAAATCCTACTGACCCCAAACTTTTGAGTATGATGTTAGCATGATGCTAACAATGACACAAGAAAAAGTACATTACAAAGAAACTGGTCCATGTTAATGGTTCATGTTAAACTAAATGATTTGCATTTTTCAGTACTGAATCAAATATAATCTTAATTGAAAAGATTTATATTTATTCATTATTCATCTTGGATGACAATATTGTCTGAGATGGTTGCAGTGCATTCTGGCATAGCCTTAAAACCCTTTACACTGTGCGTGATGTGATAAAGCGACGAACAGCGCTTTCACACTGAACGCAAAACGATCGATCGCCTACGGCTAATTCACACCTGCACAATAGCTGGCGGAGAATGCATTTTTCCTCGTTTAGGTATCTTGTAGTATTTTCCATTTGGCTTTAACCTCGTCCACTGCACAAAAACAACAGTAAATTAAGATAAATAAAGTTTGGCACTATACACCAGAAACACAAACTATAAGAGTCTATATAACTACAGTATATGCTGTATATATATATATATATATATATATATATATATATATATGAGACCTTACGAGAATTATTTTGATCAAATTCATCTAGTATATAATCGCAGCTAGGTAACAGGTGCATTAGCTACAATTAGCAACAAATTACATGTCACAATTTATAAGTTTATTACTGTTTTTGCTCGAAACCCATCATGGAGTACTTGTAATAACTGCCGATTGCGGTCTAAAGTGGATTTTGATTACAAATAATGCATGTCTGTCCATTATATAGTGTTTTATAATAGATTGAATGCCACACCTTAGCATTTCCCATGTAAACATCCTTTACTGTTATAAAAATTCCCAGAGCTTCATGATATGATCAATTATGCATAATATGATCGACAGGTTGCGTTTTTAGACGTGAAAGACCCCTAAGGCAGCAGACTTCGCAGTGGGAAAAAAAGTTCTTATGGGCAGCTTAGTAGGGTTTGGAACAGAGCTGTACTTCTCTTACCATAATGAATGAATATCCGGTCCAGAGGCTTCTCCAGTTTGGTGGACAAAGTGGTGTAAACAAGTCTTGACTGTGTATTGCAACGGCTGGCGATGAAGCATCACACACCACACACCTGCTGATGTGTGGCTGAATTTCCATTCCTTTTATAGGCATCTCAGAAACCGGGGCGGTTGTAGACAGCCAATAGGATTTTTCGTTGCGGCTGGAGTAATTACAGGAGTACATGTCACAGCCAGAGAACGGGATGGTGCTGAACATCGGTACACAAGAACCTGCCTGGCCTGGTGAAAACACACACACAAAAATAAGTTTGAATATGCCACGTCACTATGATGTGTTGATATCAGGGTTTTTATCGTTAAATAAAACCGTAAAACATATTTGTTGCTTAAATTAAAAATAAAAGTTTTACAAATTTTATTTCAGCTAGTTGCAAAAGCAATTTTTTTTGGGATGTACTGAACTAAAATACCTAAATACAACTATATAGACATTTAAAAAAATAATACATGAAAATGACAAAAACAGCAAAATTAATAAAACGGACTAAAATGAAAATGAAAACAGAAAATACAAAAATAAAAACTAATTCAAAATATAAAAAAAACTATAATAGTATCTCAATGATACTAAAAGAACTAAAATTCTCTGTTCCCGAACCTAGTCAACATTTAATGTAATCACTTTTGAGTGTGACCGTGTGTATTAGCCACATACCCAGGTCTTGTGTGTGTCCTCTCTTCTGACCCTGCATATATAGCAGGCTGTAGCCGGTCCATAACATGGTTAGGCCGAGGGGACAAGTTGGCACAATCTCAGACTGACTGTGCCTCACCAAAAGGAAGCCATAGGAAAACGACTCAATTCCAGGAGGACCCTGATCTCCATCTGGTCCCGGGGGTCCTGAGATAGAAAAAGTGATGGACAAATGGTTGAGTTGATGAATGGCTCGATGTGAGTCGCTCAGGATAAAAACATCTGCTAAATCAATGAATGTAAATGCAGTTGATGAATGATTGGATAGGAGGAAAGAAGATACAACAGAGTCAGGCCTAGTTGAGTAAGTAAACACTCCCAAGTTGTTAACGATACACAACTGACCTATGGCTAAGCCACGCCTCAAAACGCAATGAGCCAATCACAGTGCGCATAGCTAAACCAATACACTCGGACATTCTCTGCTTCCACGTCCATTGAAATGCATTGCAGTTAGTCAGTTTTCACTCGTTTTTATATGTTTTTTCTTGTCATTTTAAGATTAAAGTGGTCAAATGGTGTGCATGGGGTACATGTAACTCCGACAATAGGTATCCCGAGAGGCTGGGTGACGGTGTTTATTTTTTACCCTTTCCCAAGCCACATCTCAACCGCGATAAGTGTCTTCTCTGGATAGTTATGCGATAACGTTAGACCACAACACTAACTAAACGTGGATAAATTAAACAAGGATGTCTACATCTGTTCTAATGTAAGTCAACAACATATTTGAACGTTATCTTTAACATCTAACGTTAGCCTAACATTAGAAAACGTTAACGTTAGCTTCTAGCTGCGTTGTACATCATGTCACTTAACGTATCTGTAAAATAAGCAAGATAACAAATATTAGCAATGTTGAGCTGAATGATTCATGTAAATACCGTAGCACCAAACTAACGGAGAGGTCCTCTTAGTAAAAATGGTAAAAAGGCTTGTCCTGGAAACGTATGCAACTTAGACCTGTACATATTTAATTTGATCATGAACCATTGATTACATATTTAAGCACAACATTTTAGACAACTTTCTACTAAAACAAATGGGGAACTTTGTGTGTTTTTTTTTTTTTTAGCAAAACATGTAGCCTTTTCACTCCTCTTCAACATAACTAAATATTCAAACTATTTACATACAGTGTCAATAGACAAGAGGTCATGATGTTCGAAAGGTCATTGATTTGTGTTGATTTAGTGTGAGTAATAACTCCTAATAAAATGCTATATAAAAATCATCAATTGCCTCCTGTGAAATGTCTCCTACTGTGACAGCTGCCATAGCGCCTGTCACCGAATGTTGACTGTTTGTCCGAGTGAGTGGAGGGGGCGTGGCTTAGCCATAGGTCAAATACATACCCTGAGAGCCTGTGGGTCCTTTTACGCCTTCATATCCAGGTTTTCCAGGAGGTCCGTCTGGTCCTACTTGCCCAGGAGGTCCACGGAACCCATCAGCTCCCTTTGGTCCCTTCACACCTGAGCAGAAACTACACTGTCAACTCTACTAGGTGACCACCTGATATTTTGCAGGACAATCAGGATGTTGATTGTTTATAAAAGCAAGAAAATAGAGTCGTATGGACTACTTTAAAAAAAAATCTATGGTGCTTTTTAAAAAATATAATTTAGCAATATAGTCTTGGCATTCAATAATTAGTGTAGTGTTAGTATTATTTATGTACTATTATAGTATTTATTCATATGTTGAATTGGATTTTATTTTTATTTTTCAGTGCTTTATTTTCATAACGTGCTTTCGTAATTCTTTAGTTTTAAATATAGTTTTAATTCTTTTATTTCAGTTTTAGTAATTTTAGTAATTTAACTTAAGCTTATTTATTTCAGTTAGTTGCCAAGGAAACATTTTAATAAATTTTTTTTTACAAAATATTTTATTTTAACTTAAAGCTGCAGTCCTTAAAGGGGTGGTTCAGGATTTTGGACATCGGACCTCATTTCCAAGTTAGACTGGGTGTTATTTATCAGTGGAGACAGTTTTCAAAATTTTTCATCCAGTCCTTCCAGTTGCATAGTTCGCCGGTGCTAGGCTAGCGCGAGTCAACGGTATCTGTTAGCCTGCCATTAAAAACAGTTTAAAGCAAAAGCAAATAAAAAATTATAACGCCAGACTATCGATGTAAATGTCTGTTGAGAGAATAATGTTAGAAATCAAACTACTCTTGCATCTCAATGATCGCATTACATTCACAGGAACTAGTTTCTCAGCAGCGGCAGAATTTACCTTTGCTCCGGTAAGTAACGTTAGTACTGCGCCGAGAAGTAAACACAGAACAGAAGCGCACTACAGTCGGGACGTCTAGCTAGCAAGTAGTAGCCTTGAACAACGATATTGAAACATTCGATTATAAAAGAAGGAATTGGCAACATGGTGATTTGGTGTGCATTTCGAAATTGTTAAAATAAATCAAATAGATGGTCATCAAAAAGTTTCCACAAATATCCATTGAGAGATCCAGAAAGGAACCAACTGTGGCTTCTTGCTGCTGGCTTGGACAACGAGACACCGGCAGAGACTCTACTAAAGTTGCGAATTTGTAGTGATCATTTTAGGCAGGTAAATACACTTGCGTGATTGTCATGTGGACCGGCTCTCTCGGTTGCCTAGGTAACTTAATATCACTCCGCCGCTGCTGTAGACTGTGCTAATAAATACAGGGAACAAAGTATAACTATTGCAATGCGATGAAAGGGTAGTTTGATTTCATACATTATTCTCTCAGTCTCAACATTCTTTTACATCGATAGTCTGCCGTTATAATTTATTTGCTTTTGGTGTACTGTGGAGTGGGTAAAACAGTTTTTAATGGCAGGCTAGCAGATACCGTTGACTCGCGCTAGCCTAGCACCGGCGAACTATGCAACTGGAAGGACTGGATGAAAAATTTTGAAAACTGTCTCCACTGATAAATAACACCCAGGCTAACTTGGAAATGAGGTCCGATGTTTAAAATCCTGAACCACCCCTTTAACTTTTTCTGTGTTCAAAATATACATAATTTATATAATAAGCGAGTACATCATGAATCAAAGGTACAGACTGCAGCTGATTTAATTAATTAACTTAGTTTAACTAAACAAGAACAACTCTGCTAAGAATAGGAGATACTTCATGATCAAATGAATACTGGTTACAAATATTCGCCCTGCTGTTGAATTGAGTTGTACCTTTCGGTCCCTCACTGCCATTAGGTCCGTCTCCTCCTTCTTCACCACATAGGCCACATGGACCACGAGGACCAGGAAGGCCCTGAGAAGGAAGACGAGGATTAGGACGTCTGACATCGCCAGGCTCTCCTTTTAGACCTACAAATACAAAGGGAGAGAGATTGGGGTATACATTATAACTTTGTTGATTTATAAGATGGCCAACTTGATGATCTGAAGGCTCCACAGACCTGTGTCCCCTTTCTCTCCTTTTGCACCACAGGGTCCTGGGGGTCCACAATCACCCATGGGGCCACAGGGTCCCGGAAGGCCTATAAGCCCAGATTCCCCTTTTTCACCTGTGCAATAATAATAATAATAATAATAATAATAGAAAAATCTAAATCACAAAACTGCTGGAAAGAATATAGTTTCACAAAAAGTGCATGTATTGCAGAATATAGTTTCACAAAAAAACCAAGAAAGGTTCAGTAGATTATTTGCTCTAAATGAATGGTTAATGTCATGGTGTAATGAACAGAGACTGCTCTTTGTAAATAATTGGAATCTGTTCTGGGAGCGACCTAGGCTCTTCCGTGCTGATGGCCTTCACCCCAGCAGAGTCGGAGCAGCTGTGCTGTCGGACAACATCTCCAAGACGCTACACACCATATGACTAGTAAGTCAAAGTCCAAATCACAGTCTTTGCTGGGCCAACTTAATTGATATAAGCACCAATGTAGAACATTATATAGAAACTGTGCCTATTCCTCGTTTAGTAAGGCCAAATAATATATATAATATAGGATCTAGGAAAAATTTAATTGTAATTAAACCAGAAAATCTCAATATCAGTGATTAACAATTTCTAAAGCTAGGTCTTCTAAACATTAGATCGCTCACACCTAAGGCGGTTATTGTAAATGAAATGGTCACAGATAATAGTTTCGATGTACTTTGCCTTACTGAAACCTGGCTTAAACCAAATGATTATTTCGGTCTAAATGAGTCTACTCCGCCAGGATACTGTTATAAGCATGAGCCCCGTCTGATTGGTCGTGGCGGCGGTGTTGCAACAATCTATAGAGATATTCTTAATGTTACTCAGAAAACAGGTCACAGGTTTAATTCGTTTGAGGTACTTGTGCTAAATGTTACACTCTTAGATTTAAGAAAGAAATCCCTATTATCTCTAGCCTTGGCTACTGTATATAGACCTCCAGGGCCTTATGCCGATTTCCTAAAAGAGTTTGCAGACTTTCTATCAAATCTATTGGTCAATGTCGATAAAGCAATAATTGTTGGAGATTTTAACATACACGTAGATAACACAAATGATGCGTTAGGGGCTGCGTTTACAGATTTATTAAACTCCTTCGGGGTCACGCAAAACGTCAGTGGTCCAACTCATCGTCTAAATCATACACTAGATTTAATTATATCATATTGAACCAATCCAACCGATATAGATATTGTACCGCAAAGCGATGATGTAACTGATCATTACATGGTAACTTGCATGTTACGTACTGCTGAAATTTGTCATGTTGCGCCACGTTATCGACCAGGCAGAACAATCCTTCCAAACACTATAGATAGATTCTCAAATAGCTTACCTGATCTATCTCAGCTGCTCAGTGAACCCAAACAATCAGATGAACTAGAGGAAATGACTAGCAGTTTGAGCACCATTTTCTCTAGTACATTAGAAATTGTTGCACCAATTAGATTAAAAAAGGTTAGAGAGAAAACTAGAGCACCATGGTACAACAATGCTACGCATGCTATCAAGAGAGAAACTCGTAACTTAGAGCGTAAATGGAAACAAACAAATTTAGAGGTCTTTAGAATCGCGTGGAAAGACAGTATGTCACGTTACAAAAAGGCTCTTAAATCAGCCAGGGCTGAGCATCTCCACAGACTAATAGAAAATAACCAAAATAATCCAAGGTTCTTATTTAACACTGTGGCCAGACTAACAAATAAACAGGCATCACCTGAGCAAAATATTCCGTTACAATGTAGTAGTAATGATTTTATGAATTTCTTCACTGAGAAAATAGAAAACATCAGAAACACAATTGTAAATGTACAATCTTCTATGGTGTCTTATGATTCAGCCTCAATTATAGCCCCTCAAGAACAACTACACCGCTTTACAACTATAGGACAGGAAGAGCTAAATAAACTTATTATTGCATCTAAACCAACAACTTGTTTATTAGATCCAATACCCACTAAACTAAGTGTTACCTGTAGTGGAAGAGCCTCTTCTCAATATTATTAATTCATCTTTATTTTTAGGTCATGTTCCAAGAATATTCCAGCTGGCAGTAATAAAACCTCTTATTAAGAAACCACAATTAGATACAAATAACCTAGCAAATTACAGACCCATTTCAAATCTTCCATTTATGTCTAAAATACTAGAAAAAGTTGTGTCCGCTCAATTGTGCTCTTTCTTGCAAGAAAATGATATCTATGAAAAATTTCAGTCAGGATTCAGACCGTATCATAGCACAGAAACTGCGCTAGTTAAAATTACAAATGATTTACTTTTAGCTTCTGACCAAGGCTGCATCTCAATACTAGTTCTACTCGATCTTAGCGCTGCATTTGATACTATAGATCATAAAATACTCCTGGATCGACTACAAAACTACACTGGTGTTCAGGGACAGGCATTAAGCTGGTTTAGATCGTACTTATCAGACCGTTACCACTTTGTCTGTTTAAATGGGAAAAAATCAAAGATAACGTCAGTAAACTATGGAGTAAAGCAAGGATCTGTGTTAGGCCCTCTACTATTCTCAATATATATGCTGCCACTTGGTAATATTATAAGAAAACATGGAATTAATTTTCACTGTTATGCTGATGACACTCAATTATATATTTCATCACGGCCAGATGAAAACACTAACTTATCTAACTTGACAGAATGTCTTAAAGATATAAAATACTGGATGACGTGTAATTTCCTGCTATTAAATTCAGATAAAACAGAGGTATTACTTTTTGGTCCAAAAAACTACCCACAAAATCCCTTACAATACAACTTTAATTTAGAAGGATGCCCTGTTACTTTATCCACTACAGTAAAAGACCTGGGTGTCATACTTGACCGCAACTTGACTTTCGAAAATCATATTTCATATGTTACAAGAACAGACTTTTTCCACCTTAGAAACATTGCTAAGCTACGTAACATGCTATCCGTTTCTGATGCAGAAAAGTTAGTTCATGCATTCATGACCTCGAGACTAGATTACTGTAATGCTTTATTAGCTGGTTGTCCTGTATCCTCAATAAACAAGCTACAGTTAGTCCAAAATGCAGCCGCTAGAGTTCTTACTAGATCAAGAAAATATGATCATATAACACCAATTTTATCATCTCTACATTGGTTACCTATTAAGTTCCGTATCAATTACAAGGTATTGCTACTGACCTATAATAAATCCCTAAATGGTTTAGCTCCAGTCTATTTAACGGATCTTCTATCGCCCTACAATCCGTCGCGCTCTTTAAGATCACTAAATTCGAGGCTTCTGGTCATTCCTAGGATATCTAAGTCCACTAAAGGAGGGTGGGCGTCCTCACATTTAGCTCCTAAACTCTGGAATAGCCTTCCTGATTTTGTTCGAGGCTCAGACTCGCTGTCCCAGTTTAAAACCAGATTAAAGACGCATCTCTTTAACCAAGCATTCACATAATGCTTACCTTTTATACTACTGCCGATTCAGATCGAATGCATTAATATTATGAACATCAGCTATGCTAATTATTTCTCATCTGCCTTTCTGCTGTTATCTCGGGACGCAAGTCCCGAGGTAAATAGCGTTCGTCAGCTCCAGTTTGTATCCAGCCTCTCACGGAGACTTCGGATTATCCAACACCTGTGATGAGACGACTAAACACCTGTGATAAGACGACTAAACACCTGTGATGAGACGACTAAACACCTGTGATGAGACGACTAAACACCTGTGATGAGACGACTAAACACCTGTGATGAGACGACTAAACGCCTGTAGAAAGACGACTCGACGCCTGTGAAGAGACGACTCAACGCCGGCGATATGTTATGCCCTAAATTAATACATGATGAACTAACTGTATTTTCTATGTACATTTCTAATGCACTTTCTGTAAAGCTGCTTTGAAACAATGTGTATTGTGAAAAGCGCTATACAAATAAATTTAAATTGAATTGAATTGAATTGAATGTATAGTAGCACCTTTTAGACACTTGGCTGATTAAATTACCTTTTGGACCTTCTGGGCCCTGATACCCTTGCAGGCCGTTGGGCCCAATGCATCCTTTTTCTCCTTTATATCCTGGTGATCCAGGAACACCTGGGACACCAAAATCACCACTCACTGTGTAGACATTGCCTGGCTCGCCCATCTCTCCCATGGGCCCTGGAACAGCAAAACACAGACCATGCACATAATACATAATCTTATACATAAACACATACTGCCATGCACCTTAGCTCTCAAATCTTATTTGTATGCATCAATTGTGCCACGCCAGGATTGACATCATACAATTTTTTAAGGAAAACTCTTCTCCAAATGACCACACACACCTGTAGGTCCATCTAGCCCAGGGAAACCCTGTCCTCCAAAAGGTCCACGTTTAGGAGTCTTACATTCTTCACCACGAAATCCAGGAGGACCCATTGGACCAGGATCACCTATTCAAAAAAGGAGAAAGAGACAACCGTATACTATGTATAAAAATACTTATGCCCGGTACATTTTCTTAAGTCACCGGCCATTGGCAGTTGTGGCAAAAAGTAAATTTTAGGCCCTGTGTATGACTATTCGTTGATGTCTTGCTCTGGAGGCATTCATGTGCATATATATTTGCCCTTGTGATGTCACAAATCCCGTAATATCCAAACGAGTCATTTTTGGAGTTTGATTAAATAAAGGCTTGGTTTATATTGAGGATGTTTAAAGCTATGAAACTCACAGGATGTTTTATTGGTACAAAGACCTCTTTTGTGTACCCATTAGTTTCTATTGTAGTGTTACCATTGTAAGTGTTACCCATTTATTTAATGAAAAATAACACTGTTAATTTTGTGAAGTATTATTACAATTTAAAATAAAAATTTATAAAAATTTGAATGTATTTATTAAATGTAATTTATTCCTGTAATGCAAAGCAAAATTCTAAATTTTCAGCATCATTACTCCATTCTTCAGTCACATGATCCTTCAGAAATCATCATAATATCAAAAAACATTTTTTATTATCATCAGTGTTGAATTTGCGGCTTAATATTTTTCTGGAAACCTGTCATGGTTAATAGGTTGAATAGGATTATGAGTCATGTACCTTCGTGTCCCGGCTGTCCAGTTGGACCTTGAACACCGTTTTTTGTTGTCCCAAACATCCCTGGGTCTCCCTGATCCCCCTTGTCTCCAGTCAGTCCTTGATTGCCTCTATCACCTGTTAAACCCAGCCCTATAGCACAACGAAAGAGAGAGGGAGTGAGAGGGATGGCAAGCAAGCAATAACAAAACAAACTTCTGACAGCACAAAAGATTGCACATGTATCTCACCTCGAGATCCAATCTCACCCTTGACACCCTTCAGGCCATCTAGCCCATGGAGCCCTGGGAGCCCTGGAGATCCTGCAAGCGATTAATTAATTATCAAAAAAAGTCACGTTTAAAATGCACGTTTTCAAGTTTAAAATGTATACATGATTGTTCCATTTTTAAGAATTAATGGCAACATCACTTTGTTTGTACATAGCATAAGTATTCAAACCTCTAAGGCCAGGGGATCCTATGTTTCCTTTAGGGCCTGGTGGACCTGAAGGCCCTGGAGCACCCTCTGGACCATGTCTTCCACACGGACCTGGGGGCCCAACCACACCTGTAAAGCAGAAAGGACACTATTTGAGAACACAGCAAAACTTAATATGGTGCATGACTATGGAATTGAGATGACGTAGGCTTGCTTCGGCCAGTTCAACGAACTCTACAATTTGAAATTGAAAGCATCTGCTCTGCTCCAGAGTAACAGCACAGTCAGCAGGAGTTAGATTTCAATTAAAAGTCGTGGAGGACTTGGTCACTGTCTCCTCTAAACCCCTGTGTTCTCTGTAATACCTTTGTTGTCACAAGTTTATTTACCGGTGGGGACATTTCCTCATCGTGACATCCCTAGTCACAAGTGAACATGCATCCACTATTTTAGAGCCAGATTGATCCGTTTAACAATGGGTATTTTACCAGGAGGTCCACAATGGCCTGGGTTCCCAGCTGGTCCAGGTGGACCCCAGTTTCCATAAGGCCCTTGTGGTCCAGGGTCACCACAGTCTCCATTGTCACCAGGGGGAGCTATTGGGGAGAAAAGAGACGTTTCTATAGCTCAGAACTAATTTGTTTCAATGCATTTCTGTATTATAGAAATATATATTACAAGAAGGGTTAATTATATAAAGTAAACGTTAAGAAAATCATACCTGACAAGCCATTTTCTCCATAGGGCCCTCTCTCACCCGTTGGTCCTGGCTCACCAATAGACTCACCTTTGTCACCTATTCAACACAGTACAAGGAGGTTTTTCAATAGATCTCATTTCACATGAGACTTCAAATGTGCAGATTTAATATATATATATATATATATATATATATATAATGATTGTATAGTGTTTGTAAGGGTTGTAGCTTTGAATACATACATTACTGTTCTAAGGTTTGGGGTCAGTATGATTTGATCATATCGTAAGAAAAATTTATACTTTTATCCACCAACAATGCATTTATTTGATCAAAACTGAGAGTAAACGCTTATACTTTGTTACAAAAGAAATCTATTTTAAACAAATGCGGTTCTTTTAGCTTTCTAATCAAAGAATCCTAAAAAAGTTACCCGGTTTCTACTATTAAGTAGCACAACTGTTTTCAACATCGCAGCCAATCAGCATATTTATTATGATTTCTGAAAGATCATGTGACACTGAAGCCTGGAGTAATGATGCTGACAATCCAGCATTGGTCACAGAAATAAATTATATTTTAATATAAATTCAATTTATTAAAATATATGCAGCCTAGATGAGCATTTTGAACTTCTTTCGAAAAAAGAAGTTCGAAAATCTTACCAACCCCAAACTTTTGAAGGGTAGTGTTAGTTTGAGTATGCAAGATTTCAAGCATTGTATTTTACCTTTAGGACCATAAAACCCAGGGAAACCAGGGGTTCCTGCCATACCAGTCAATCCGGGATCACCCTATAAACAAACGTGTTAAAGACTAAATCCTACATATATGGTCACAGACAGTTTATCTACACAACTATGTTTATTTACACTATCTGTGTTTAAGTCAAAGACAATCAAACCAACAAGAAAATTCTAATAATTTGGCAAGAATTAAAAAATAAGATTCATATAAATAAAAGACCATCCACTCACTGAATCGCCATTTTCCCCTGGGAATCCCACAATTCCCTTCGGTCCAGGTCGTCCATCTGTGCCAGGCTCACCGGGAGACCCAGGAACACCTGGCGGTCCACAAAAGCCACTTTCAAAGCCAGGAGGTCCATTATGTCCCGGATACCCTGGTGGTCCAGGCGGACCTGGGTCACCCTTATTACCTGAGAATTAAGAAGTAGAAACTACGTGATCTACTGAAGGTCTTTTCTATCAAAGTTAGAAACCAACATAGGATCTGAGGCCCTGTTTACACCTGGTATTAAGATGTGTTTTGGTCCATCGGATCACAAGTGGATGACGCTAAATACAGGTGTAAACAGCTCAAAAACGTTTTGAGCTTGTGCACTTTCGACCACTTTCAGAGGTAGTCGAAAATGTTTTCGGCCGTATTGCTTTCGTAGTGCAAATGCTCCTGTGGTTGACAGCTAAAAAACATCGCTTACTCTACGCATATCGACTTAATGCATAAATATTATGGGAAACGCTCTAGTCAGATGGGTTTTAAACTTTGTCAGCTGAAGACCCAAGTTTAGTTTGGAGAAAAAAAAATGATCAAGCACAATGTTCTCACACCATTCCTGATTTCTAACTGTCCAATTACATGAAATTACATGTTATAGGGTTTTAATATCAGAGCAGAAACTAAAGCTGCTGCTCCGTGCGATTTCCCGTCGCCTTTGGTCACATTTATATGTAAATTGCGTGAGCTTATTTTGCCCATTAAATCAAAAGATCTGAAAAAAGCATACATTTACCCGCCCCTAGACCCTCCCCTCGAAGAAATCAGGACAGAAGGAGTTTGAAAATGAACAAAAGAGATGGATTAAAACACCAGGGGTAAACGGCTATGATCGACCAAAACGCATCTTAATACCAGGTGTAAATGCAGGGCCTGAGTATCTGTTACAGATTTACCCCTTTCTCCACAGAAACCATTCTCCCCATGAGGTCCAGGTCGTCCTACCCGGCCTTTGACTGGCACTGAAATCATGTCTCCTAGAGGTCCAGGAGGCCCAATGTATCCTGTAAAAAAAAAAAAAAAAAAGGTAGCTTTATCTGACATCATCACATTAGACTCGACCTAAAGTATGACAATATGGTATTTTACACTGTTTTGAAGCACCTTTCTGGCCCTTGGATCCATTTCCCCCTGGGAAACCTGGACATCCATTCAGACCCCTATGGCCTTTTTGTCCAGGAGCCCCTAAAGGGCCCGTCTGCCCTATGCAGCCAGCATAGCCATCTTGACCAGGAAATCCAGGCAAACCTGAGATGTAATATGACAGGTGAGAATCATGTGTTCTTTGTTCAACACCTTCTTTGTTTTTTAACTCTATATATCTAAAGCACACATATTTAAAAGGACATTTTATATATTTGATATATTACAAAGAAATTGGCCTAACACATTTAGTGTTGAAGCTAATGTCAACATAAATTGTGCTCGAACTCAAGAGTGACACTGAGACTTTCAACACACCGGAGAAAGCATCACACAACATGCTGGAAACTCAAGTCAACTCCCACTGCAATGTTACAATAATAGGCTACTTTGATCAGCTTGACGTTGAACTAATGCTCCATGCTCGTACCATGATAACGTTACATTGACTGCATTAAGGCGACATGTGGTGTTATCTAGCACAAGGCATTTCACTAACTGTTTGTGTATCTTGCACAATGAGCAATGTCAACATAGGTGAATGTATGATATGATAACGAAAACGGTTAGTGAACTAGTCTGAACATTTTCAGTGTAACAGTAAAACCGTAGGAAGTAACATTACTGTACTGAACGTGTCCTGGAAATGACTATTGTACACAATATGATAGTAGTGGGATGAGTAACGTTAGACAGTAGATCTAGTACATAAAATAAAAGTTACATCCTAAAGCACCTACTTTTTGTTATCCTGGAACAGTCTTTTGTATTCATTTCATGTCTCATGTATGTTGTAGTAAGTAGAAGTTGATCTGAATCACTTTGGCTGACGAGCTTTAGCAGATAAAACTTTGTTTTGTTTTTTATATTTATGTGTAGTTTGTGTTGGAGTCTGTGTTGTGCTGGAGGCAGGTCGTTTTTTGGTGTTATCAGACTCCATGTCATAAGCTGCAGTGCCGTCGCATAGACTGTTTATAAAGGAGAGAGGCTCGGGAGCGCGCATGCACGTCACATCCGATGGATTTCGCGGTAAATCCGACCCGGAGCCATCACATAGAAATAGGAATACTGTCCTTCAGAGGTAATAGCAAAACCCGACAAGTGGATCATTTTAAAGGATTGATCAAAAAAGGATTCATTTTTGTAGAAAAGCTACATATAACACCTAACTGTAAATTGTTTCAGGCAACCAAAATGTTACAAACCACAGTTAGGCATTTGTTTAAATAAGGTCACGTAACAGGGTACATTCATTGAATAGACTCCCTAAAGCACATCAAGACCTGTGGAAAGACTCTTTACCCTTTGGTCCAGTAAATCCAGGATTTCCACTGTCCCCTTTGAGTCCCGAAGGTCCCTGAAGGCCTGTGCATCCTTGAATGCCTGGGAAACCAGGCTTACCAGGGTCTCCTTTAGTTCCAATGCCTGTAGGTCCCAGCTCCCCAATTGATCCTTTCTCTCCAGGGGTGCCTAACACAGAAAAGTGACATTATTGTTATTAGAACAATCCTAACAAGCTTCTGTCGATACCGTGGTCTCTACTGACCTCTCTGTCCATTAAAGCCTGGTGGCCCTGTATTGCCCGGTGGACCAGCTTGTCCTTTGTCACATTGTTCTGGTTTCCCACCTGGGGAACCAGGTGCCCCTTGTTTACCAGCCTCTCCTTCTTCCCCTTTTCTTCCAGGAAGTCCAAGAATACCTGATGTACCTGTAAAAAAAAATTTTTTTAATTATTTATTTATTTTAGTTAATGGACCTGACTATTGTGAACTCATGACCAAGGCCGGAGACACACTGGCTGCTTGGCGTGAGCGTGGCGTTTCTGTTGCGTGTCAGCTGCGTGGCGGCTGCGTCGCGTTTTCTGTGTCTTTACACACCAGAATCGTGTCTGACGCGGCGCTGCTGCTGCTATAGGTGACGTAGAGGGATCGCTGACAAACCAGTCTACATTTGGATTAGTGGTGTGTTGCTCTTGCCTTTACCTTTACGACAACAATTTCAACTATTTATCACGCATCTTCCAAAATCTGAAAAATAGGGAAGTGGGCTGTTTATTTCAATAACATTTACAAATTTTGTGTAGCTTTAAAGAGCCTATATTTAGCCTACCTGATGTTGGACCGTCACAGTCAGAAGACACACTACGTTGTTATAGTAGCCTATCCTATCTTTATATACTCCTGAGGCCCAGAAAGCTTTTTTAAATACGTTTTTTGATTCCCCCCCCCCCCATGTAATCGCATTGTTAAGAGCATAAGAAGCTATACAAATGATATTTTATTCATATGTTATGCTATGACCTCTGTAGTGGACACCAGGACTCGATTGTTTAACAAATAAAATGACATGAAATTATATGTAGCCTATAGGAAAAAATAATAGGATAAAAAATAAAATAAAAAAAGACATTTATATCTGAATTTATGTAAAAACCTAGACTTTCAAACATCAAAATGTAATTTATTACTATGTATTAGTGTACAAAATTACATATAAACATATTTTCCTATTCTATTTTGCCTGGAAACGCTTCCAACACGCTTGCGTGTCGCGTGAAAAATAGGCGTTGGTTCTATTTCTATTTTCCGCGCGCGTGTCACGCAGGCAGTGTGCAAGCTCTAACCTGTTAACATGGGAGCCGAAATAAAAACGGACACGCCACGCATCTGAGACGCGCACGCCACGCAGCCAGTGTGTCTCCGCCCTAAGAACTAACTAGACTGTGCAAACATCACAAAGCATCAGCTTTTTGAAGCCCTGCTTCAAAACAGGGACCTTTAAATACTTCTTTTTTAAAAAATCATAATCATAAAAATCATTAAATCATATTGCTGTTTGCCAGATATGATTTAACTGTCAATGCAGTACCTTGCAATCCAATTGGTCCAGAAGGTCCAGGTACACCTTTAGGGCCCTGACATCCCTGAACCCCAAAGGGGCCCATCGGTCCTGGAGCCCCAATAACACTGTCCCCAAAAGACCCTTTCAGACCCTGGGGTCCACAAGATCCAGGTGTGCCAGGTAAGCCGCTTAAACTGTTGCCGTCGGGGCCAGTGTCACCTGGATCTCCTACATATCCATCTGGACCTGCGGATGATATGGCAGAAATATTAGATTTATAATACTTGGTGCGTTCTAGCCAAGCTGATGCGTTCTAGTCAAGCTGATCTGCACTATATATCATGCAGATATAGAATAATTAATAAATGCATTTTGAATTAGGGGTTGACATAGTCGACATCGACTAGTCGCTCAAAGTTCAAAGTTCAACAAAAATGAAAATTCACCAAAAACTCAAACATGTGACTAGCTCTCAAATTATAGTAATAATCTCTACCTTTCAGTCCGCTACACCCAAAATCGGCAGGGTCTCCGTTCTCTCCTTTGGGACCATCTGGTCCAGTTTTTCCTATGCATCCTGGATTTCCAAGTGCACCATTTTCACCTGGAAGGAAAAATTAAGGTGTTGGCCCTAAACTGTATTTGATCATTAATCAGTCATTTGAAGACATTCAACACTGTCACACAACAGAATAACTTCATTAGTCCAAAACATTTTACAACAAAACAGACTTAGGGCCCTATCTTGCACCCGGCGCAAATGACTTTGTACACTGACGCATGTATCATTCGTATTTTGCACCCACGCAAAGCGGACTTTTCCCTCCACAGACGCACGTCGGTAAACTACGAAATGAACTTGCGCTCCCTGGGCGGGTCGGCGCAAAAAAGGAGCCGTGTTTCGGCGCAAACAATCCCTGGTGCTATTTTGCAGTTCCAGAAAACAATTGCGCCACTGACCAGAAAAAAACCTAGTCTAAAGTCAGTGGCGCGCTGAGCGTACATTCAGATGCTATTTTAAGCGTGCGTGCTTGGTCATAATACAGAGTGTGAACAACGCGCATACACTGTAGATGATTCTCTCATCTACACAGATGCATTTTCCTTTTTGCAAATGATACATTATTATAAGGACAAATATTAAAACACGAGGGAAATCATTGTTGTGTCCATGAAAAATAGGCATAAAGCTTACATATTTACCCAAATTATTATATTATGCATGTATAACCGAAGCTAATTTGGGTGGGTTTGTCCCATCCCCAATGTCACTTCTCTTTTACGGCCCTGACGAGAACATCGATCTCCTCGGCTGTGAACCGATTCTGAAGCGCGCCTGGTAAATGCGCCGTTATAATAGTATTGCGCCATGGAACAAGCGCACCTCGTTCATCATGCTCTTAAAGGGAATGTGATATGATGCTCTGATTGGTTTATTTCACGTTACGCCCAAACCACACCTATGAATAATGAAGCTACTTCAGACCAACCTATTTTAAACTTGCGTCGGGCGCAAGAGTCATTTATCCTGCCGGTAAAATAGCAACAGCGCCCAAGACCCGCCCACAAAGTTACTTGCGCTTCGCGCTTGATACTTGCGTTTCAGATCGTTAAAATAGGGCCCTTAGTGACATAGTTATTGATAATGATGAGTAATTCATGAATTAAGTTAAATTCTGTATTAACATTATGTCAGAACGGTTGTCTGAATGTCAGCTCCAGAATTACTGGCACCAAAAAAAGAGCAAAAGCGAGTATGTATATAATATAACATACAGGGAAACCTTTGAGGAAACTCTACACTTTAAGTTCCATTATTGTTATTCCTTCAATTGCATCATTTATTTTTTCCAAACATCATTCTTTCACACTCTTTCATCAGAAAATCTTTTAATATATGTTACCTTTAAATCCAGGCATTCCTTTGTAACCAGGGGCTCCAGGAATGCCAGGCCCAAAGGGCAGTGTATCACCTACCAAGAAAATCAACAATCAAGACGTGTGCTTTACAAATGACCATATTCTACCTTAAACTATTGTTCATTTGGGGTCAGTATGAATTTTCACGCTTCTGAAATAATTGTCTTAAGATACACCAAGGATGTATTTATTTGATCAAAAATACAATTTCAAATTGTATAAATATAATTTATTCCCATGATGGCAAAGCTGAATTTTCAGCCTCATTACTCCAGTCTTCAGTGTCACATGATCCTTGAGAAATCATTCTAATATGATGATTTGCTACTAATGTAAATGCTAATGTAAAAGTATTGAGTGCCACGCTTGATTAATTTAATGCAACCTTGCTGAATAATAATAAAAAAAAACTGTATTGATGCCAAAATTTTTAACATTTTTTTAAAAAACTTCCTCCATACTAGCGTTACGGAAGAAGTTAACAATAGTTAACATAAAATTCGTTTTTACTATATACAGCTGGAATAGTGGCTTGATACCAATTTTTCACATAGAATATAAACCTTACTCAGCACTGTGACTCTTACCTTGAATCCCTTTAGGACCAGGTGGCCCTGTTTGGCCTTCAGGTCCAGGGTCCCCTTGTTGCCCTCGTCGCCCATTTGACCCCATCATACATGGTCCAGGAGGACCAGTTGGACCTCTGAAGCCTTTCACACCAACAGCTCCTTGACATCCCCTGTCACCTGTCAGTCCAACAAGATTATCTCCCTGGGAAGAGAAAAAGGGTTTTTAATACATAAAAATCATCCAAAAACCATATGAAGAAAAGGTTCAGTAATGAACTGTCCAATTACCTGACATGATATTAATTGCTCATAACACATTGTAACTAGTTAAGGATATATATACATATATATATATACACACACACACACATACACATATGTTTGTGTATATAGTACACCACAACTTTTTTTATGAATGTTTATGACGTACCAGAGATCCAGGATCTCCAGGAGCACCAATCTTCCCATCAGCCCCTTTCTTCCCATTATACCCTGGATTTCCATATGGTCCAGCAGATCCCGGGTCACCTTTCATCCCTTTAACATAATGCAAAAATTCTATTACAATTTCTGATAATTGCACGTCGGTTCACATGTAAAATTAAGATGAGGGATTTGATGGATAACTTGATCAGGAAAAATCAGAAGAAACATAAAACCTCTGTCAAAAGTCTGGCATAATGCTCAGGGATCAAGAAATGTTCTATTATCAAACATTTAACATCAAACCAATTCATGCTTTATTATTCTATTGGAAATATCCTTAGTTGTTAGATCATTTGGGTTAGTCTTAAAATGTTTAACATATCTAACAATAATCTATAAATTGCAAATATGCTTCACCCTTTGTGCATGACAACACAACACCTCCTTTCTCTCCTTTAATCCCTCGAACACCTGTGAAGCCTGTGGGACCCTGAGAAACAACAACAGACAGAAACAAAAAGAAATCCTTAGATACACAAACATATACAAGCACAATACAAACTTATTTTGAATCTAAACCAGGTTTACATACGGTAACACCTTCCACACCCCTCTCTCCGATGAGTCCGATATCACCATTGGGACCCCGGTACCCTTTTTGCCCAGGATAACCCGGGTCACCCGGAGAGCCTTGGAGACCACGATCTCCAGGTAGATCACTAGGTGGGTCACATGCACATCCCCCATCAGGACCTGAAAGGGAACACAAAAAATATAATAAGCACAGGTGCTCATACTTTATTTAGAAAATATGCTTTTCCGCCCCCTAATGGGCACTGATACACACTACACACACATTTACAATTAGGACAAAAGAACCAGAATTAAGCACCATGGACAGCACCGAATAAGATGCTCTTATACACATTCATATCAGTCATTCACACAGATACCTCTTCCTGTATGTTCAATGATTACATATTTTGGCTAATTTAATAATGCTTCAGCTACAAACAAGCTGCTCATTTTAAAACAGTTTACTATGTTTAAATTTTTTTTTTTTTAAATATGAAAAAGTGCACATATTCGATATAGATCTATTCATTGGATAAATCATAGATTATAGTATATAGTATAGCCTATTCACTAATATATTGTCACTAAAAAGTTTTTGGACACGTAAGTCATGATTAAAAAGTATGACTAAAACTTAATAAAAATGACAAAATGTACTATTATTTATTTCAAAAAATTTTAGAATTGTTTTTTTTTTTGTTTTAATATTTTGGTAAAAACATATACTGCTCAAAAATGTAACTGCACTTTCTGATTTAACTGACTTAACACTACTTTTCAAAGTAATTTTTTGGGGTAAGTTTTGGGTAATTAAAAAAAAAATCAAAAGAAGTATCTTATGCTCAACAAGGCTGCTTTATTTGATCAAAGCTTCAGTAAATTATTGTATAATATTATTACAATTTAAAATAACTATTTTCTATTTGAATATATTTTAAAATGTAATTTATTCCTGTGATGCAAAGCTAAATTTTCAGCATCATTACCGGTACTACAATCTTCAGTGCCACATGATCCTTCAGAAATCATTCTAATCGGCTGATTTGCTGCTTAAGAAACATTTGTTTTTATATTATCATCAATTTAAGATCATATGTCAATGTCTTACAACTTACCTTTTCTCCCCTGGACACCTGGTAATCCAAAAGGCCCTCTCTCTCCAACTTGTCCAGACTCTCCACGTTCTCCAGGAAGGCAGTAGTAACCTACGTCACAGACAGATACTCTCATCACAGTGTATTAGCTGTACTTCTTTTGAACTATAGTGTAACGTCTTATGTATTTAGGTATGATGTTACTTGCATAAATGTATGTAGCATGTGACATTTAAAATGTTGTGCTCACCGCAAACTGTTCACTCGAAACACATGACGAGACAAATGTTGACATCACGATAGGATAGACATGCACACAAAAACAACATGCGAGCAGGAAAACAAAAAAATGATGACAATGATTAACAAGGACATACAATAACTTCATTGATGATGCACACACATGTACATTATCAATAATACCTACAAAATTGAGACATAATTATGTTAGTGTGTCTACATTAAACATGCTAAATGTTTACTTGAATTAATTACAAATAAAATGAATATATGTCAAAGTATAAAAAAAGACATTGCAATGAAAGAGACAATCACAAAAGTAGACAGGCACTAAGGGAACTAGGTAAATGCTTACATGCTCTCAAAAGTTTAATTGTAAAGACTAATGGCTTCGGGTCTCCCTCTAACATGCTTTTTATACATGAATGTGCAGATAGCTTGATGTGACTGAATCACAATGTCATCGGGGCTGGTTAAGACAGACAATGGAAAAAGGAAGAATGCAAGGAAAAAAACCCCATATCCACTCACCGGGAATGCCAGGTATTCCTTGTGGTCCTTTCTGTCCAGTAGGGCCTCGTTTTCCAGGTTCCCCTAGATGAAAAGTCATGTTACTAACTCACATTACAAAAGTATAAAAAATATCAGTTTTCTTCTCTGTCTTCTCTCTCTTAAATGGAAAGAGTACGATAACAATACACTACCATATTAGAGGTCAGTAAAGTTTGGGGTCACTAAGGTTCCCCTTCATCAGTTCACTATGACGTACGTGTTAACTGACAAAATGGGGATCTCGCTTGAGAGACCAATCTACTTCGAGTGTAAACTAAATGAGCCAATGCACATTGGCATGCGATAATTGCACCAGCTGCTGTGCATCGCGGCGTGAGCATATAATGAGCAGCAGATGCGATCTTTGTCTTTCGCTTTGGAGCCAGATTTTCTGCTGTTCCTGCTCTGCAATCTTAACTGAGAGTGTTTTAACTTCAAAAGACGAGTCTGCTTCTTAAGGAGAACGCCTCTTCAAGCTGGTGTTGGCATTACAGCACAGACAGCGCTGGCCGCGATCTCACAGAGAGCAAAACAGCCGTTTTCACAGCTCAGAATGCTGCGCCTTCAATGAGTATGTGAGAGCTCACATCAGGCTTGCACTATCGGCCTGTTTGTGTAGCCGCGGTCATCCCTGGGTGCTTCAGCACCAGAGAGAGCAGTTTCCTGAAAGAGCACGCTTCCGTTTCCGAGTCCTGAGATGGGCGTGGCAGAGCGGCGCATACCGGGTGCCCGTCTTCCCCTACTGCCGCCAAACTCTCAGCCCGTGGTCGGACCATTCATTCCTACAGACAGGTGTTCCCCTAGAAAGAGCGTCCAGGCATGCTGTGGTCTTCACGGATGCCTCTGCGACCGGCTGGGGGGCCACGTGCGACAGGCATGCAGTTACAAGTCTGTGGACGGGGCCTCAACTGCATTGGCACATCAATTGGCTAGAGTTGCTCACAGTATGCCTTGTGCTGGGCCGCCCTTAAGGGGCCACTACATGGCAAGCACATACGACCGTTGCGTTAATCAACCATCAAGGTGGTCTATGCTCCACCGCATGTCTCAACTCGGCCGCCATCTCCTCCTATGGAGTCAGAAGCATCTAAGTGTGCGTTGTGCTATTCACATCCCTGGCGTGTTCAATAGTGCAGCCGAGGAGGTCTCACGACAGCCTACGCTTCCGGGAGAGTGGCGTCTCCATCCCCAGGCGGTCCAGCTGATATGGGACTTTTTCGGAGCCACACATGTAGATCTGTTGCCTCTCCGGACTCGACCCATTGCAAGTTGTTTTACTTCCTGTCCGAGGGGACCCTCGGCATGGATGCACTGGCGCACAGCTGGTCCCGGGGCCTACGCAAGTATGCAGTTCCCCACACTGTGCGAAATCAGGGAGGACGAGGAGCAGGTCTTGTTAGTTGTGCCGTATTGGCCCAACCGAACCTGGTTTCCAGAACTCATGCTCCTCGCGACAGCCTCTCCTTGGCCCATTCCTTTGAGGAAGGACCTGCTTTCTCAGAGATGGGGCACTCTATGGCACCCGCATCCATACCTGGTGTGACATGTCTGGTCCCTGGTGTGACCTACCCTGGTGTGACCTCAGCTGTTATAGGTGACCTACCTCAGGCGGTGGTAGACACCATCACTTCCGCTAGAGCCCCCTCAACGAGAGGCCTCTATGCACTGAAGTGGAACCTGTTCGTTGGATGGTGTTCTTCTCATCGGGAAGACCCTGAAGATGTCCGATCAGAGTCTGGCTTTCTTTCCTGCAAGATGGGTTGGAGCAAAGGCTGTCTCCCTCCACCCTCAAAGTGTATCTATACGCTATCGCCACACATCACAATGCAGTTGAAGGTTGAAGTCATTGGGAAAGCATGACTTGATTGTCAGGTTCTTGAGGGGATCAAGGAGACTGAATCCACCTGGCTTCAATTAAGAGGGTAGGGGTCCTGCAAGCAATTTTGGTCGATGAATCATGCCTAGAATTTGGGCCAGCCAACTCTCACGTTGTCCTGATACCCCGGTCTGGATATGTGCCCAAGGTTCCTACCACTCCCTCCGGGGACCAGGTAGTAAACCTGCAAGCGCTGCCTTCAGAGGAGGCAGACCCAGCCCTGGCTTTTCTCTGTCCCGTCCGCTCCTTGCGGTTATACGTGGACAGGATGCAAAGCTTTAGGACCTCAGACCAGCTCTTTGTCTGTTACGGACGCCAGCAGAAGGGAAAGGCAGAGGTCAGCCCACAGGATAGTGGATGCTATTGTCTTGGCCAGTGCTTAATTTGTAAAGTGGGAGGTCCCGGAGCGCAGAGGGGGGGTGGATCCAGCGACTCAAAACGGGGGTTGGAGGTAACTGAACACATTTTTTTTTTACACTGCCGACATACACACACACACAGCGTTTTTTTAGTCAGAGAAACTATGTAGCTTCTCTGACAAAAAACAACAAAAACTTAACAACGCTTTGTGTGTATCAGGGCAATGTTTATTTTAATTTCAGAACATGCACTGCATAGGTGCGAAATTTTTGCTTGTTTGGGATCTGAGCAGCGTATTTGGAAATAGTTAAGCAAACTTTGTTGCCTTTTTGACATTTTTCCCCTGAGTGAAACGAGGCTAACAGCAATCTCAACCAGCACTATTTGCGCATTTGTCACTTGAAGTGCCTCCGCTCCCTCTCCCCCTTCTCGCCGGTTTCACACCGCACGCGTTCGCAGAGCGTAAGCAGCGCGTATTTTTTTCGCCGCCCATGTTAACAGATTAGAGCATTCACACCGCACGCAGAGGCGGCGCGTCAGCGCGTAGCAGGAGCAGAGCAGGAGCAGCAGTGCCGCGATCGTTTCGGCGTCTGGTCTATTTTTGCCGCGCGGCTTACGCTGAATTAAAGTGACAATGCATTGATCCTGGCCAAAATACACAGCAGTTTTACCCAAAAGCGCATTGATGATATCTATTGTGTTTTAAACAGTCAATCAAATGACCTTCATCAATTTAAAAATAAAACAAAGTCAACAAAAACAAAGATGAACCAATATATAATATAGCCTATTAATTAATAAAATAAGCTTCTTGACAAGTCTTTTCTCTTAAATGTATTTGAAAACTAAATAAAACAATGCCAACTTATTCATTATAGAGTACTTTGTCTGTAACACGCCGTGGTTCAGCCACGCACGTCAAACGCTGCCAGTATGAAAGCAAAACGCGCGTGTCCTGCTTCCGCTCACTATACGCACTGCTCCTGCGCTGCATGCGGAGTGAAACCGGCGTCAGTCACACCGGACCGGACGAGAAGCGTCGCGTCTAGGACAACTCGAGTCTCGAGGAATCGCTCACCGGACGCGCACTTTCTCAGTTTATGGCCAGCAATAATGTTATGTTTAAGGACATTATGGAATTAAGATAATGTCTGTATTATGTTATGATTGTACTGTACAATTAAATTCAATCGGTCTGCAGACTCTGAACTTTACCTCAGAGCGTCCGTTAACTGAATGAAATGAATTGAGAATCATTCATGAAAATCCGATAATATCAGCAATTTTCTTTCAAGCAACTGATTAATGAATGTAAAACTAAAAGTATATTGCACCACAGGGTGAAGTCAGATAGTGTATAAGTTACATTAACGACGCCGAATGGCGCTATTGTGTATACTCATAGAGAATGTGTTTGCCCGGCGCTGCGCTTCTCGCCCGCGACCCACTTTACCCTGAAAGTTCACCTCGCATCGAAACTGCAAACACAAGATTTTGGTGGAACTTCAATGGGGAATAAATACTAACAAGACAGATAACAACATTGAACACTACACAAACAGTAATTTTTTTCATTTAGGCGACTAATTTTCCATAGTGACAGGAGGTGCCGGATCCAGTAAAGATGGTTCCGGATCCAACGTCAGAGGTGCCGGAACATGTTCCGGCGTGTTCCGGCTCAAATTAAGCCCTGGTCTTGGCATACCCAAGACATGCCTTGCCTGTTCGGGTTGCAAGCACACTCAACTAGAAGTGTTGCTTCCTCCTGGCCGCTGACCCAAGTCACAGTGTCTTGCTCCGGGTAGGATGTGGCTTCTGCAGTGTCCCCTTCTCCAAGGGCACGCTTTCCCAGCGCTAGCCAATAAGTCACACTGAGTTGGTCTTGCGGAACAGCAGTGACTGACCTCTGCTTAGAGCTCCTACTTTCTGCTCAACACTGTGGACAGGCCAGGAGACTCAAGCGGAGCGCTGGAAGGACCAGCAGCAGTGGCGTGCTGGTAGATATCCCCATTTCGTCAGTTATGGCATACGTCATAGTGAACTGACGAAGGGGAACCTCTCGGTTACGTATGGTAACCCTCATTCCCCGAGGAGGGAACGGAGATGTACACCCCGTCACCACAGTTGCTGAGCTTCCACTGTACGGCCGAGTCACAAGTCTGGCTCCTCAGTGGAAAAACAAAGATGCGACGCACCTGCTGCTCATTATATGCTTGCGCCGTGATGCACAGCAGCTGGTGCAATTATCGCATGCGAATGTGCATTGGCTTGATTAGTTTACTCTCGAAGTAGATTGGTCTCTCAAGCGAGATCCCCATTTCATCAGTTATGACGTATGTCTTTGTTCCCTCCTCGGGGAACGAGGGTTACCATGCGTAACCGAGACGTTTCTCATTGAAATAAATGAACATGCATTAAATGCATTAGACACATTAAATTGATCAAAAGTGACATTAAAGACTATCTATAATGTTACAAAAGATTTCTATTTAAAAATAAATGCTGTTCTATTGAACTTTTTTATTCATCAAAGAATCCTTGAGAAAAAATGTTAAGCAGCACAATACTGGTTATGAGCAACAAACTTTTGTTTTCTGTATAACAGGTCGCATCACTTCCGGTTAAGGTCTTTGTATGTGCTTCTTTAAATATAGAGCCGTTTTAGTCAAGATGCCTTCAAAGGAGCGAGCAAAGATGAGCATAACTGATGCCTATCACATATGCAGAGTGATATCTAAAAGTTATTTTATTTTTCTTCTTCTCGCTAACATTTATATTTTTTAATTGAATAAAACACCAACAATATAAACGAACTAGATGATTACCTTAAAAGTCCATAGATATCGCTGTCAGTTAATTAACCATTAACAGTTTTTCCGACAAGTAGATGCACTGAGACCAGCAAATCATGAGCAGCAAATCATCATATTAGTATAATTTCTGAAGGAAATCATGTAAAGACTGGAGTAATGATGCCGTAAATCCAGCTGACATCACAGGAATAAATTACATTTTAGAAAATATAACTAAATAACAGTTATTTTAAACTGCAATATTAAACAATATTACTGTTTTTACAGTATTTTTGATCAAATAAATGCAGTCAAGGTGATAAGAGACTTCTTTAAAAAACATTTAAAAATCTCACCAACGCCAAACTTTTGTCAGTAGTAGTGTAAGTATATTTATATAAGTATATTTATAAGTGGTGAGCAGGACGAGGTCGAGGGACGTGAGAGATACGAGACCAGTGCGACGCGCAGGTGTCGCTCATTATCAATCACGCCACTCGCACCGTTCTCTCATGTCCCACGACCTCATCCTGCTCGCCACAATATTGTATGTCTTATGTGGCATCCACTCACCAGGATTGTCATTTGGACAGTCATAATATGGGTATTTCTTCTGCTCCCCATATAAATAATTTTTTCCTCCCAAGACAGACAGTTTTTAATATATATATATTATATATATTCAGCACAGTCAAATTTGTTTATGTTTGCCCCTAAAGTCCAATTCACACTGCAGACAAATGGCGAAAAACAAGTTTAGAATTGTATGAAACAAAATTCCCACTGATCCAACAAACTCTGACAGACTTGTTTGTTGGTGTTTGTTGGAGCTTGTCTGTGCGGTGTTAATTGGCCTTGACATGTCAGTCACACAGACATAATACTCTTTCAAATATTACAATTTCTAATCAAATGCTTACTGAATATTATTATGGTCAGCCAAAACATGGGGAAAAAATCTGAAATATTACCGTAGCTTAAGAGTGACCCATATGTTTTTCCAGGTTCACCCTTTTCTCCTTTGAGTCCATTGAGACCCTGGAAACCAGATTCACCCATTGCACCTAAGAGCAAAGCAGAGCAGAGTTAGAATGAGAATCGAGAAATGAAAGAGAAACAGACAGAATGTCACGTTGTGGTGTAGGAAAAGAAAGGCGAATAGGCAGAAAGCTCCAATATAATAGAGTTTACTTAAAGGTGCTCTAAGCGATCCTGGGTGACGTCACTTCTTGTTGACGTTCGAACTATTGTCAAACAAAACGGAGGCTAGCTAGACCCTCCCTCCTCCACATCTCGTCTCCTCCCCCTCCCTTCCCTTCCTACCTGAATGTCGGACTGGAAGCCCTTCTGCCGGTGGAGTTCTCGCCATCTTTCGAATGCTTTACCGATGTAAATTCGGTACTTCGCGCGTTCTTTATCCTTTTCCCTCTTCTTTGTAAGTTGATCATCGGAACGTCGTCTCTTTGGTCTTGTGTCGGCCATTATTCAAACTTCCCTCTTGATGCTTCTCTCTCCTTCACACACCCCCTTCATGTGCACACGCACTAACCCCCCAGACCCACCCTCAAATACTTCTTGCCAGTGATTGGCTGGAACACTGTTTGTTATGTTTCGTGGAGCGGGTCGCCGCAGTTTGTTTTTGTTGCCGTTTGTGGAGCCTGTGGTGTCTACAGAGACCACGTTTTTTTACAGTGTGTTCAGGGGACAGGCAGCTAGCGGATAATGAGGAGATGTTTGCTGCATGTGACAAAAAATGTTTTGGCCTAAAAAACGCGTGACATCGCTTGGAGCACCTTTAATACAACTCACAGAGTACAGGGAATCACGGGCAGAAGGTACACAAACACTTGGTACAAGCAGACACAGATGTAACATCGACGCAACATTGACGAGAACGGACAAAGACTGACTGAACAGACCAGAACCAAATACAAACACAGGTGAAACAAATGAACTGATGATGAAAGTGAGGATGACACAAGACAAGATGACAGGCAGACAAGATAAATGAAACCTAAACAGACCACAACTGTAACAGTACTACCCTACCCACAAGGCGCGTCCTCGCGCAGAATAAGGTGAAATAAGGAAGGGGGGTGGGCGTCCTGTAGTCCTCCCCCGGAGGGTTGCCAGGGACCGATGACTCCAGGACGGTTCGGGAGATCAGGGCGGAGTAGGTTGTTCGGGCAACCATTGTGGAGACGTCCCTTCGGGCGACCATGGCGGAGACATCCCTTCGGGCGACTATGGCAGGGCGGAGACGTCCATTTGTGCGGCCATGGCGGAGACGTCCTTTCGGGCGGCCATGGCGGAGACGTCCCTTCGTGTGGCCATGGCGGAGACGTCCTTTCGAGCGGCCATGGTGGAGACGGTCTGACCACTACGGCAGAGGACGTATAGCCCCTCCCCCAAAAATGTTCTTGGATTTATGGGGGACCACGGGAGAGCAGACCACAACTGTAACAGTACTACCCTCCCCACAAGGCACGTCCTCGCGCAGAATAAGGTGAAATAAGGAAGGGGGGTGGGCGTCCTGTAGTCCTCCCCCGGAGGGTTGCCAGGGGCCGATGACTCCAGGACGGTTCGGGAGATCAGGGCGGAGTAGGTTGTTCGGGCGACCATTGTGGAGACGTCCCTTCGGGCGACCATGGCGGAGACATCCCTTCGGGCGACTATGGCAGGGCGGAGACGTCCCTTTGTGCGGCCATGGCGGAGACGTCCTTTCGGGCGGCCATGACAGAGACGTCCCTTCGGGCGGCCATGGCGGAGACGTCCCTTCGTGTGGCCATGGCGGAGACGTCCTTTTGGGCGGCCATGGTGGAGACGGTCTGACCACTACGGCAGAGGACGTATAGCCCCTCCCCCAAAAATGTTCTTGGATTTATGGGGGACCACGGGAGAGGCTCAGGGACAGGCTTTGGGTTGGACAGGACCGGTGGCGAAATGGTCTTTGGGTTGGGCAGGACCAGTGGCGAAGAAGGCTTTAGGTTGGATGGGACCAGCGGTGAAGGAGGTTCTGGGTAGGACGGGACTAGTGGTTAAGAAGTGTTTGGACTGGACGGGACCAGCGTTGAGGAAGTCTCGTGACGTGCACAGTCTCTGGCCTGGCGGGCGTGACGTGAACAGTCTCTGGCTCGGCGGGCATGACGTGACGCGCAGGCTCGGAAGGACTGACGTGAAGATCAGGCTCGGCAGGACTGACGTGAAGCTCAGGCTCGGCAGGGTTGACGTGGAGCTCAGGCTCGGCAGCGCTGACGTGAAGATCAGGCTCGGCAGGCATGACGTGAAGATCAGGCTTGAAAAGGCATGACGTGAAGATCAGGCCGGTCAGGCATGACGTAAAGATCAGGCTGTGGAACGGCGTACTGAGGGATGAAGCTCTCTTCACAAACGAAGAGCGCCTCTCTCCAGTTCAGACCGCCGAGATCTGGGATCGACAAAGTTAGCCCCCATCCGATAGCAGGCCTTGATAACTTCATCATTTAGGGAGCTGGTGATGGCGAGACAATAGAACTACGCGTTTTTAGGCGCTATATGTGAATCGGCCCTAAAGCTCCAATATAATAGAGTTTACTTAATACAACTCACAGGGTACAGGGAATCACGGCCAGAAGGTACACACACACACTTGGTACAAGCAGACACAGACGTAACATTGACGCAACATTGACGAGAACGGACAAAGACTGACTGAACAGACCAAAACTAAATACAAACACAGATTAACATAGATTAACTGAGTGACACAGTAACCAGGTGAGGAGTAACCAGGTAACACAGATGACGATGATAAACTAAGACAGGTGAAACAAATGAACTGATGATGAAAGTGAGGATGACACAAGCCAGGATGACAGGCAGACAAGTTAAATGAAAACAACTAAACAGAACACAACTGTGACACAGAAGGTTTGACCATAACTATGATTTACAATATGCAAATGCCATAAAAAGATGATATTTATGATTATTCACACCTGTTACAGATGCTCCTGATTCACCAAGGGAACCAGGTCTACCCATCAGCCCTCTATCCCCAGGTGGTCCGGCGGCACCAGGGAGCCCAGGATCTCCAGGTGGTCCTACAGCACACATTAATATAACATAATTTTTTATATAACATAATTTTTAAAGTAAACTTTAACATATTTGCCCTTGAAGTGGAAAAGAAGCAGTCGGTTAGCATTATCTAGTAAATGGATTTCCACTCTAATCAAAAATTATATTACAAACACAATAAATGTAAATATTTAAAAGAAGAAAACAAAAGTTTTGTTATAGCTTTTGTAGCAAGGGTGCCGCCATTTTGTATTACTACAACCTGTGACGTCACAGGGTTGGTTGGCTCCCTTGGATAAAGATTATTATATTTTCGTTTCTGGTCTTTGATTTTTCTGCTTAGTTGCTGTAATCGATACTAGCTATAGATAGAATCACAATATCTGTCACCAAGTAGACAACCAATAGAGGGCTCCAATAATTCAGACTTGCAACCAATAAGTCAGGACTCCAGCAGTGAAGAAAATAGGAGTTTTATAGGAGAAGTCAGGGACAAATTTGCGGCAGTTAGAATTCAGTTTACGGCACTTCTCATTCATTTCTATGGAATCCGCAAACAGTGACTGACGGAGTGTGTGTCGTATGTACATATTTTCCCACAAAAAACATCCCATCAGGTCTAAAATATAACTCTTATAATAGGCTTACCATACACATTTTGGAAGAAGGATTGATGATGTATTGACTCTTTTAAATTAAAATTTTGAACAAAAAAATTTGCATAGTGTACCTTTAACTTCACTGAAGCATTAATTACAGTTTGCACAATGCATTTAAGCAATCCAAGAAGTGAAACACTAATTGTACAGTTTTCACGTTTACAATGTGATTGTGAACTAATGTAAACACTATTACCTGTCACATAGTTATAATAGTACTGTGGCTTTCCTTTAGGTCCGGGGTCACCTGGGAAGCCCTGTCACACATTTACAGCAGCAGTGTCAGTGAACAAATGACAATACACCACAGGTTTAAATATCTCTTACTAAATCTTTATCTTTCAACGTTCATATAATGCAACTGAGCAAGATTTAAAATGCAGAATGTGTGTCTGACCTTTGGTCCTGGATTGCCAAATAGACCAGGGAGACCGGTTTCCCCAAGTTTCCCCTGTATATGTAAAAAACATAACAACAGAAGAGACAAACAGTATAATTCAACAAAGCCATTATGTTAATATAAATTAATAATTATTCATACAAATAAAGAATTATTAACACATGTACCTTGGGTCCTTGAAAACCCGTTTGACCTGGAAATCCAGGAGGGCCCTATGATTATTTAAAAAATAAGCTATATTAAGATCTAGTACAACATCTATGACTGAAAAAGTACACAAAGGGTGGAGTTTGAGTTAAATTATTCAAATTAGATCTGAATGTGTAAAATTAGTGTAATGTGATGTGTTGGATTGGTTCATTTTCACTGTTTTGACTGGTTGGTTTGGAATGGTTGAATTTTTATTATTTTTTGTCATTAGACGGTTTGTGGTGTTATTTGTTGGTTAGAGTGTTAGAATGGTTGGTTTGAGGGGTTATGCAGAAATTATTGCAGTGTTGGCTTGTTGTGGATTAATTGATATGGGTGAATAGTCTTACTCTGGGACCAGAGAACCCAATTATGCCTTTCTCTCCTTTTTCTGCTGGAGGCCCTTCAGAACCCTGATAAACACATAAATTATTGTAAAAGCACATTATTGTTGAACTAATGTAGATCTCATACTACTGCATGCTACGTTATTTCAGAACTTATTAGGTCTAATGATTTAAATTTACAATACTCACGCCAGGGCCAGGAATTCCACAAATTCCCTTTTGTCCCTTTTCCCCCTACAAACAAAGTTATAAGTATTTAAAAATCCACCATTATTTACTACCTGATATCCTTATAAAACCTTAGCAACTGAAAACTCATTACACATTTCACTCATTTTACCTTATCGCCTTTTACATAGTCTTCTGGGTTGGGCTCCACATATTCAAATGGTCCTGGATTCCCCTGAGGACCTTGTTCCCCCTGTAAGAGAATCAAGATGACATCCTTAAACACAGCTTCACTTGTATTCTGTAAATTCAGTACAACCATGTGTGTTTTTTACTTCATCTCCTTTTGGTCCAGACAGTGATCTTCCCGAGTCTCCCTACAGGGAAACAGAGCAAAATTATTATTATTTTTTTTAATACATTTTTTTATTTTTATTATAAAGTATTTTATTGAAGAGATAAATTGCCATATGTATCTTTCTAACAGAATTGATTGTAAAGCATTGTCTATTGTGAAGGGTTATTTCATTATGGTTGTTGTAGCACTGTGCTGGAGTTTAGAAGTCTATTAATGAGTATGGCTACAGTAACATCTTCAGATAGTCAGCTTGAGATCCTCTCCATCTATACGGATTATTTCTCTTAAGCCTATTAGTGATATTTTTGAGCAGTAGGATAACCATATTCATCCGCAAAGTCACAGAGAGCCGAAGCACAACCAAAACAGTGTTCTTTTTCAAAATGCATGCAGTTTTGTTTTTAACTGCTGGAGGGCCAAAAGTTACATACTGTATAGTGTACCTTTAACTTCAGTCATCTCAGAGAATGTTCATTCTCATAGGCATGAACATGCAAAACTCACCTTTTGGCCTTTCGGACCTTGTAAACCTGGTGAGCCCTAGGTTAAGCAAAGAAAAAGGAAAAAACTAATACAAGAAATCAAATGAAACATTTAGATAAAAGATCAAGCAGCTGAGATTAAGTTTGTGTGTATATATATATATATATATATATATATATAGTTGTAATCAGTTGAATAATTTTGAGACTGTAGAAGTCATTAAAAGTTGCATTTTCAGTTGAATTTGGGGAAACCACTTGAAACAGTTGGTGTGTTGCGCTATTTCAATTACTTTTGTTTGATTTGTTCATTGCAAACTGCTGAACGTCTGTAAATATTGCCAATAAACCTGATTTGCAATGGGTGTTGAATAATTTTTATAACAACTGTATAAATATTAATACACAAAAAAACGGTGAAATTCAACAAAAAATAAACAGGAAAAAAAAAACAAAAAAACATACTACATAATTTTGCAGATGTAGTGCTTGTAAAAAATGTAGAGAATGCTTCCCTCACCATATGTCCATCAAGTCCTACTCGTCCTGGTGGACCTTGTGGGCCAAAAACCCCTCTAAGTCCCTTTGTGCACATGCAAAAACAGACACAGACAAACAAAGCAAACCTAACTAATAAATAAAACTGCAATAACATATAACTACATTACACCAATGTAATCTATTATATGTTCATATAAGATCTGCTTTTTTGCTCTTAGTACATACTTGTGGTCCACGTATTCCTGGTGATCCATCAATACCCTGTGAATGAGGGTCACAATTTTACAGATTTGTTTGTAAAAGTTTCACATAAATCAGTTTGGCACTGCTTACTTTCAATACATTCAGCAGTACTATTATGAAGAAATGAATTTATGGCATTATACGTACAGGTGTTCCAGGAAAGTAAGTTATCCTATAAGACGTGTCCCCTTTGATACCTTTTAACCCAGGTAGTCCCTAAAACACATATGCAAGCAAAAAAGCAGGAAGTCATGGAAATAATTTTGTTAAATCAATCGTTTGTTTGTTTATTACGTTTTTAACACCATGTTAGCATCAGGGCTATTTACATGGCAAACACAAGGTAAGTATCACAATCCATAAAATTTAAATAAAACATTTGAACTTACCATAAGATAGAAAATCTAAAATACATTAATGTGATACATTCTGAAATATTCCATGTAAATATGTTTCTGAATAAAAGCATTTTCTGGAAGTTTCATAAAAATGTTTAACAGTCAAAGAAACTTGACACGAGAGACTTCGGAGCTTCGCCTATCAATAGAATCCCATATCATGTGTATGTCTTCAGTGTCCCAGTCAGCACAGCACCTAGTGAAGACGACTTGGTCATGCCTAGATTTGAAGTTATGGAAGACAGTTTTTTTTAATACACTGAGTTTATTGTTTTTATATTCTTCCCATTCCTTCTGCCACTTGTTAGTGTCCACTCTCTCATTACCAGTCAGTCCAATGTGACTTGGAACCCAGCAAAAGATGATATTAAAGGTTTCCTTCTGCAAAATATCTAATTTAGTTAATATTTTGACAATTATGGGGTGGTCAGTCTCTTGAAGACAATACCTTGAGTCAGAGGCAATTAATAGTTCTGTTCTTGACCCTTCTCAATATTTTCCAGAACCAGAATAAATGCTAGAGCCTCAGCTGTGAAGATTGAGCCCTGGTCTGGAATTCAAATGTTAAAACAATAAAGTTTTGAGAACCAGAGGAAATGGTTAAACCGAATAAACCCAGTCAACGGGAAATCAAAATGACACACTGTTACATTATTGTATGCAATTGTCTTTCTTTTTACATGCTTCTGGTCTAACTGTAAGCGATTTACTGTGTTACACCAGGACATTTTTATATATATTTCTTTTTAACCCCTCTCTTCCAGACCACTTTTCACTAGCCAATCGATTCCCAAATCCCTGTGGATAAAATCAATCTCACACTACAATTTTTCTTGTTGAATATCCTGTTTCACTCAGAAATAAATCAGACTATGAAAGTAAAATGGGTTCAAGTTGACTCTAAGAACTGTTTCACGTGAGGATGCTTGCTAAACCTTTGTCGTACCATGGGTCCTGGCAGGCCGGGTCGTCCTCTCTCACCATTCAGCCCATGTGCCCCTCTGGTTCCATTACATCCATCCTTCCCTGGAAACCCAGGAGGACCACCAGGCCCCGGATGACCCTGGAAGATGACCAACATAAGGTGGTATATGCCCATATAGGGTAAAAACATGCAGGTAAATTACAAAAAATTAATAAAAAAAATAAAAAAATATATTAATACAGTACAGTACAATATAATATGAGATGATATGATATAATGTAATAGAATATAATATAACATAATTAGTTTTTTTATTATAAAAAAAAACAAAAAATTAGATTTAACCAATTGCACTCATGATGTCTAGTAGCATATGTGTGTATTGTTAACTACAAATTCGATCGTTACATAGAATACAGGTTGCATTTCTATTGATGAATACTGCAGACTGTCACTTACAGGCACTCCATCTAACCCAGCATGACCGCTATCTCCTTGAACACCCTATTACAAAAGAGTGCAACAAAATGAAGGTCCTTATTTGTATGAGAATTGTGTATGGGTATGTCCAACGCATTCTCATCCTAGGGCGTCATATCTGACACTTTTGACATTTCGTCTAAATCCAATGCGCATGGTACCCTTTAGCGTCAATATAACACGCACAGATATGGGTAGGTTTAGGTCTGGTGTAGGGTTAGGGTTAGACCGCTAGGAGGCGCCTTCTGACCCATATATATCTGCGTCTCATATTGACGCTAAAGGGTGCCATGCGCGTTGAATGTAGACGAAATGTCACGAGCGTCAGTATATGACGCCTTGGGATGAGAACGGGCTGGTATGTCTGTGTTTCTGTGTACCTGGTCTCCTGTTGAGCCAGACTCCCCAGGGAATCCTATGATACCACGTACACCCTTCTCGCCGCGAAGTCCTGGGGTGCCAGGCAAACCTTGGGGGCCTTGGGGGCCCTGCCGACCTAAGTTACCAGGATTTCCCTGGAAAGCAAGAGAGTCAAATTTGTTGTTTAAGAAAATATAGCATATTATAGTTAATAGTTTTTGTCATTTGTGACAGTATAGTGTAACTGAATCCATTCTAAATATGCTAATTTGGAATGTACACAACCGTTCAAAAGATGCTGAAAATTCTACTTTAATCTCAGGAGTAAAATACATTTTATATATTTAGATTTTATATTTATATTCAAATAGAAAACCATTATTTTAAATTGGAATCATATTTCATAATATAACAACATATGTATATGAAATTAATGTATCAATTAAGCTTTGTTGAGCATAAGAGAATTCTTTCAAACCCAAACTTTTGAACGGTAGTGTGTTTTTACAAAATCACCACAAGGGTGTGACAAAACATAAAGAACATACTACGGGATATGCACAACACTGCTGTGTGTCACCAATTCCTACTTGTTTTAGGATGGAGTGTGATTGGTCAATGATGTTAAGTGTGTTGTGCTTGAGTATGATGGTTAGTTTTAAAGTGCTCTCAGCATGTGTAAGTGTGATTAGTGAATAATTCTGCTGTACATATACTTGTAATGAAAGGGTGGATAGGGTGTAAAAAATGCTTTTACTTCAAAAATAAATAGTTTTGACTGTTGCGTGAGAATGAATTAGTGAATTTCATGAATGACTGACTATCCAAAAGAGCTCTGACTGAAACAAAACACACACTGACAGGAACTGAGACTGCACACACACATACGGGGACAGGAGTGGAGCACTGTATATACAACAGGGGTGGGAGAAAAAAAATGAGATGCTACACGATCCTCTCTCTAACGATTCTGGATCGATTCTGAGAAAATTCTGAGCTTAGTTTTTAACCGCATGTGCATGTGCTTTGCGATGTGCTTTAGAAACACTTGTATTCTGCTTACTTCCAATTCCCCTCTCTCTCTCTCTCTCTCTCTCTCTCTCACACACACACACACACACACACACACACACACACAGAGAGAGATTACACACACACACATAGATTAAAGATTAAAATAATCGTTCATAAAGTTTGGAAATGTTTAAGCGAATTACAAGGGCATTCACTGGCTTCATCCCCCGCCTGTATTTTCCTTACAAAAGGCATAATTTATGTCGATTGGAATGCAGTGGGCTTATTAAAAATATGAAACTCACTATCAGAAGGCTGCTTTCAATTTCAAATGTGTGCGCTTTGTGAATGCACCATGCTCGCGCATGCGACTGTGCGCGACTCTGTGTAAGTGGTTAAATGTACCAGCATCTCAAAATGCATTTAAAATGCTAAACTAATGTAAACAGTCAGTTCCCTTTCAGTCGATCACGTTCAATGCCACGTCGCGCTAGAGAGCCAATCTACTTCGAGTGAAACTAAATGAGCCATTTCACATTGGCGTGTAAACATTTGCAGCAGCTGCTCTGCCACAGAGCGCAGGTATATAATGAGCAACTGGTGCGATTGCACTTCAGCTTTTTGCTTCGGAGCCGAGTGTTACGGATGCTGATCATACTAAGAGTGTTGACATTCAATGAGCAGCTCTTCAGGAGAACCTATCGTGTGCTGTGTTGGGGATACAACGTGGCAGTGGGCTCGATCTGTGGGTTTTTCTCTCTTTCTCTTTGTGTTGTTTGTGTGCAAGACTGAGCAAACAAAGACTGTTCTCACAGCTGGTACGGTGTGCTGAGAGGGCTGAAAATGTGATATTATGGCTGGTAAGAGACCGCCTACAAAGAGAGAGAGAGTCACCACATGATAGTCTGCACTCAGGCCCCCGCCAAGAGGGGCGGCAAAGCCAAAGGCAAGAGGCCCTAGGACAGGCAACCCAGAGATGGAGGGGACTGCTCTTCAGGAGATGGTGACCGCACCACTACCTAACCCAGAAGAGGGTCGGGTGGAAAATCTTTTATTTCCTTTAATTTGTGTTCCACCGCTGGCAACAAAACCAGCGGTACCCAAATTTTCAATAAAAGAGCAGTTTCTTCCATCTCTGGGTCTGAAGAGGGCCCGGAGAGCAGTGGATGGAGACAATCCTCACCACTCTCATTCTTTCATCGCCAGTGGGCAGTAGCGCGCAATTCAAGAATGCAACCAAGCCTCCTCCTGCACCCCATGCCCTGTGGAACAAGCACACTCAGACCCCGCAACGGGCCGCCTCGCAAAGAGAGTCCCCCGAGCCGCGTCCCTGCGTTCCGCCTCGCTGCCCCACTGCGGGTACGCTCGCAGTCCCTTTGGTCCCACTTGTACGGTCTCTGCGAGCCTGGCTAGCACTTCCCAGTCTGTCTAACTGGCTTCATGAAAGTCACAGAGGGGGCCCTTGTTCCCATGAGAGAACAGGGCGTTCGTATCCTAACTATCTCGACTGGCTCATACTGGCACACTCTCGAGATCAGTTATGCGAACAGAAACCTCGTGCTCAGTCACCTCAGCCAGTTAGGTTTTCAGGTCAACTGGGAAAAGAACAAACTCTCCCCCATGCAGAGGATCTCTTTTCTCTGTATGGAGTTGGAATTGGTTGCACAGACAGCGCGCCTCACAGAGGAACCCGCTCAGTCGGTGCTGAACTGCTTGAATACGTTTAAATGCAGGACGGCGGTCCCACTGAATTTTCTTCAGTGGCTCCAGGGGCATTTGGCAGCAGCGGTAACACAGCTCGGACTGCTCCATATGAGACCGCTTCAGCACTGGCTTCATGGCTGAGTCCCGAGATGGGCGTGGCAACATGGCACTCACCGGGGGACAATCACACAGGTGTGCCTCCAGATCATGGTCAGACCCCTTGTTTCTGCGGGCAGGAGTGACCTGCCACCGGCTGGGGTGCCACGTACAACGGGCATGCAGTGTGAGGGTTGTGGACGGGCCCCCAACAGCATTGGCACACAAACTGCCTCGAGTTGCTAGCAGTACGTCTCACTCTGAGCCACTTAAAGAGGCCGCTACAGGGCAGGGACGTAGTGGTCTGTTCCGATAACACTGCAACCGTTGTGTCATGTCCCCGGTGTGCTCAACTGTGTGGCCAATGAGCTATCACGAGATGCGCTCCCGGGAGAGTGGCGACTCCACCCCCAGGCGGTTCAGCTGTTCTGGAGAGAGTTTGGAGAGGCTCAGGTAGACCTGTTTGCCTCTCTGGAGACCTCCCACTGCCAGCTGTTTTACTCCCTGACCGAGAGAACACTCGGCACGGACGCACTGGCACACAGCTGGCCCCGGGGCCTTCGCAAATATGCGTTTTCACCAGTGAGCCTACTTGCACAGATCCTGTGCAAAGTCAGGGAGGATGAGAAGCAGGTCCTGCTGGTGGCCCCCTAGTGGCTCACCCGGACATGGTTCCCAGAACTCCCTGGGCCATTCCTCTAAGGAAAGACCTTCTCTCTCAGAAACGGGGCACACTTTAGCACCCGCATCCGGACCTCTGGAAACCCAGAGGTACTTAACACCATCACTTCAACGTGGGCGTCGTCTACGAGCCTCGACCAGTGGGGTTCCTCTCACCTAGAGGACCCCCGAAGATGTTTGATAGGGTCCGTGCTTTCCTTCTTGCAGCAAGGGTTGGAACGTGGGCTGTCCCCCTCCACCCTCAAAGTACATGCTGCTGCTATTTCAGCTTATCACGACCACATAGATGGCAAATCAGTTGTGAACTACGACCTGGTCAGGTTCCTTTGGGGGGCGAGACGATTAAATCCTCCTCTGCCCCCCTCCATACCCTTTTGGGACTTTGCCCTGGTGCTTAGAGAAACTTCAGGATGCTCCCTTTGAGCCTATAAAGTCAGCAGACTTAAAGCTTCTCTCCATGAAGACTTTACTGCTGGTTGCACTGGCCTCTATCAAGAGGTTAGGGAACCTGCACGCATTTTCGGTGGATGAATCGTGCCTAGAGTTTGGGCCAGGTGACGACCATGTGACACTGAGACCCATATACATCAAATTTCGGTGGGACTATCTGACTATCGCGCTTCTTTTTTTAAAGAATGTAATGAGTGTAGATGTCCCTTCTGCGGCACCAGTTTATGTTTGTTATTTTTCAAATGAGCTGAAATGCATCGATCCGCAAACTTTGTTTCAGATCTTAAATGGTCTAGTGGTAGATCTTTTGCCAAGAGTGTCAGAGGTTAACGGGTTCTAATCCACACTCGTATAGTTTTTTTTTCTCTCTCATCAAAACCGAATATGTTCATCAGTGGTTACAGTCTATATCAAGCAGGGACACATTTGTGTTTCTTTGTTTGTTTGTTTGTTTGTTTTATTGTGTGCATTTTATTTTGTGATTTCACAAAGAGTGCGTGATGAAGAGTGCGTCCAAGTGAAGAGTGTGTGTGAGCCATAAGAGAACAAGAGAACAACTGCTTTAAGCAGCGCCAACGAGCGCTCAGCTTGATTTAAAAAACAACAGATTTAAGCGCTAGATCTCTTATTTAATAGCAAACCAAATGAATGCTCTGCTAGTTAACTGGAGAGGTTTTATTTATTTGTATTAGTTACATCCGTTCTATGACATTAGTATATTTTTTAACCGTATATTTACGTATATTGCGTCATTGTACCCAGCACTTCTGAAAATACACTTCCGAATGCTTCTCTGTCCCCAGAACATTTCAAACCAAACTGACGCCCATGCTGAGACCCCGGCCTGGCTTTGTGCCCAAGGTTCCTACTCCTCCCTTCAGGGACCAGGTAGTGAACCTGCAAACACTGCCCCTGGAGAAGGCAGAGCCAGCCCTGGCTTTGCTCTGTCCCGTCCACGCTCTGTGACTGCACGTGGACAGAACTCAAAGCCTCAGGACCTCAGACCGGCTCTTTGTCTGTTACGGAGGCCAGCAGAAGGGAAAGGCTGTCTCCAAGCAGAGGTTGGCCCACTGGATAGTGCATGCCATCGCCTTGGCTTACCAAGCACAAGGCGTGCCGTCCACTCAGTTGGCGTGCTCACTCTACGAGAGGCATTGCATCCTCCTGGATGTTGGCACATGGCACCTCGCTAACAGATATCTGTAGAGCTGCGGGCTGGGAGACACCTAACATGTTCGCTAGATTTTATAGCTTACATGTAGACCCGGTCTCCTCCCGTGTTCTCACCCTAAATGGGTAGAAGTATTGAGAGGCCCGGCTCTGTCGGCTTACTGAGCCCTACTGTGCGCTTATATTGCTCAAGAGTGAAAAACCTGTTGAGTCCTCCACCACCCTCGGAGCCGGATGTGGCGGAGTGTCTGACGCCAGGCCTTTATCTGTTGAATCATTGAGAACCAGGTCTAGGCTGGATTCCATATTTGTGAATTCTTCCATGGCTACTCCAAAACGGAGGCCTTTCCCTTGGGCTAAGTCACCCCAGTATTTCATATGCAGTACAACCTTTGGGTTATATATATATATATCTCCACATAACTCCTTCGGGGAAAAATATGGCTACCGCAGCGTTCTCCTTCCTAAACGGTAAGGGCACGCTTTCCCAGTGTTATCCAATAGTCTCACTGTATGGGTTATCACGCAACGCCAGTGTCAGACACTCTCAGTGTTGTCCTTCTAGGCAAGAAGGGGCAGGAGGCTTACTCGGGCAGCTGCTGTGGCACTTTGGTAGGAAATCCTATACAGTCGGATCACTCCGACGTCTCTGCGACATCTGTGGCATTGTGCTGTGTGATAAAACTTCACATTTTAAAGTGGCCTTTTATTGTGGCCAGCCCAAGGCACACCAGTGCAATAATCATGCTGTCTAATCAGCATCTTGATATGCCACACCTGTGAGGTGGATGGATTATCTCGGCAAAGTAGAAGTGGTCACTAACACACATTTAGACAGATTTGTGAACAATATTTGAGAGAAATCGGCCTTTTGTGTACATAGAAAAAGTCTTAGATCTTTGAGTTCAGCTCATGGAAAATGGGGGCAAAAACAAAAGTGTTTAAATTTTGTTCAGTATATGAAAGGCCTAGGCAGGATAGATGCCTCCAGGGCGGTACCGGTGATATAGGGTCCCAGGGCGGAGCAGGCAGTTCAGGGTCCCAGGGCGGTGCTGGTTCAGGTGGTCAGGCCGGAGCTGGCACTTCGGGCGGCCAGGGCGGAGCAGAACCTTCAGGCGGCCAGGTCGGAGTAGGTCCTTCAGGCGGCCAGGGTGGAGTAGGCCCTTCAGGCAGCCAGGGCGGAGTAGGTCCTTTAGGCAGCCATGGCGGAGACAGCAGTTCAGGGGACCAGGGCAGAGCCGGTGGCTCAGGAGACCAGGACAGAGCTGGCATTGAGGGTACATTCCCTCTGGAATGGTGGCGACCATCTTGGGACAAGGCTTTGGAATGGCGGCGGTCTCGGCGGGACAAGGCTCTGGAAGGGTGGTCTCGGCGGGACGAGGCTGGAAGGGGGGTTTCGACGGGACGAGGCTCTGGAATGGCAGTCTCGACGCGACGAGACTCTGGAAGGGCGGCCATCTTGGGTGGACAGGAAGGCATGGAACCCTTGGAGAGGTATGTGGAGGGTACTGGCTTAGAACCGGGGTGCCTACATGCTTTCGGATAGGAGCTGAATGATGATTTTGTTTGTCTTCATCAGCGATATCAACAAAGAAATCAGAACCATTTAAATCGAGGACATAGTTAATTAACACATGCCCAATTCAAACCCGAGTGTATTTTTTTATGTTTGCTGTCTTGTAAACATTTCGAAGTATGACTGAAAAGACAAGATCAGAGCTGTAGTGTTTTCTTGGCTGTTTTTGTTGTTTACCATTTACATGCAATTGTTGTATACCTCCCATCTTAAACTTCAAGAATCAAGTTCATTAATGACCAACTTCTAAAAAGAAAATGTTCAGTTGTCTTTGTAAAGAAATGTGCACACAATTTATTGTTATTTATTAACAACATAAATGCATTTAAACAAGTCGTGTGTGTTCGTGCGTGCGTGCATACCAGCAATATCCTCAGGTTTTGTTTTTCACTGTAGAAATTTAAAATGTCATGATTTGCCAATGCACGAGAGTACCGGCACCCTTTTTCCCCCACTTCAAGCACTGGGGAGAACACAGGGAATATATACACAAGAGACAGGGATGAACTGATGGGATAGACACAGCTGAACAATATTAACTAATGAGGGTGGTGATCATGGAACAAGGAGTGGCGGGAAACTGAACATAATGAACATTGATTTTGAGTCCAAAAACAAACAGACATGTTACACACACACACACACACACACACACACATGTTGGTGCAACAGCATTATGAGGACTCTCCATAGGCGTAATGGTTTTTATACTGTACAAACTATATATTCTATCCCCTTACACTGCCCCCATCCCTAAACCTACCCATCACAGGAGACATGCTGCATTTTAATTTTTTTAATAAAACATTGTTTTGTATGTTTTTTAAGCCATTTGATTTATGAGGACTTTTGAAGTGTCCTCATAAACCACCCATAAGTTGTAATACCAGTGTAATACACATGTCATTATACAAATTTGTGTCCTCATAAATCACATAAACCAACCCACACATACACACACACACACACACACACACACACACACACACACACCCTCCCTGAATGGGAGGAAAGGATGCTAATTGCAGGTTCTTCTTACAGCTGGTTTGTGACTCTTTAAATTAAAATTCCAGGAAAGTTTATCTTTCTCTTCCTCCTGTCAATGTCTTGAGCTGACAAAGCCAAACAGTTTCATCCTTTATGAATGCAAACACACACACATAAACAAGCATGCTTTTTTTTATGACCTGTTTTGCCCTGAAAGACGTTAGATTTTACTTTGATCAGACACAATAGCACAGCACTGGCAGTGAGTAAAAAAGTCAATAAGTAAAAAAAACTACAGACTAAACTAAACCAAGTGTACATTATCATTCTCTACTTTGCATATATTTAATACTACTAGAACAATGTATACAATGTATAAAGGAAAGTGTAAATCTTTTGTAATTATGTCATGTACAAAACCCAAAACCCCTCCCAAAACCATGTTCAAATGTTTGAGGTCAGTAAGATTTTATTTTAGAAGATATTACAGTTTTTCTCAATCGCTTGAACACATTTCTTGAAACCATGCCTCGTATTCTCAAAACAGTAAACGCAAATCCATAATGTCTCACTTTTTTTTTTTTAAACAAACATCCTATTTTCAGGTCAAAATGAAGCTCTACACTCAAAACCATTCACTCTTGCTGAAAAACCAAACTTTGCCTTCAGACATCACACACAAGCCCTCACAACACACACACTACAACATAGTCTTACACACTGGTGTAATTTATGTTGCTTGATACAATATAATGAACAAGTCTAAGAATGTTCCACATATGGTTGAAATACCATCATTGGCCTAGAAAGATAACATTCTAGGAGTCAAGTCTATAAAAGATGAAGGATGCCCTCCCTTAGCTGTCACACTCTGTAGCCACTATGTGTGACTGTATGACTGCTGGACTTTTCTTGCAAGAAAATAAACCTCATCAAAGACAATTGGAAATGTTTGTCTCTTATTCAGTGATAGAAATTTGTTCGCCACCACACCTCCCTGATCCTATGCTGTTCTTTTTAACGTGTATTCATTAAAGAAACCTAAAGAAAATGTGTCATGATTTCCAAAAAAATATATGAAGCAGCACAACTGTTTTTAACATTGATAATAACAAGTGTTTCCTGAGAAGTGAAGCATCTTAGAATGATTTCTGAAGGATCATGTGACGCTGAAGTACAGTATTGGGAAAAGTTACAGTTAAAACTAATGCATTATAGTACCAAGTTACTTACAAAAAAAGTCATATGAATAAGCCTCGGGCTGAAGAAAATGGAAAGTTAGTCAATAAATGTAAAAACAAAGAAACTTATTTGAAAAAGTAACTTAGATATTATAAAGGTAAAAGTAATGAGTTACGTTACTTGAAAAAATTAATCAGATTACGTAACTCACGTTACTTGTAATGCATTACCCCTAACAATGCTGAAGACTGGAGTAATGGCTGGTGAAAATTCAGCTTTGCCATCGCAAGAATAAATTACATTTTAAAATATATTACAATTTAAAATTATAACAGCTATTTAAAATTGTAGTAATATTTCACGATTACTGTTTTTATTTTATTTTTAATAAAATAAATGCTACTTTGTGAACATAAGAGACTTCTTTTGAACTTTTGAACAGTAGTATGCAGTATGTAGGTCCAATATTTATCTTCCAACAAGACAAACATTTTAAATATAACTTAACAAATAAAAAAAGGAGAGAAAGAGATACATTGGATCATATTCTGCTTGACTTTGTGATGTGAAACAAGTATGAGAATATGTGTATGTGTTAAGCACCATGCACTCAGTGGTTGTGACAGAGCTAGATCAGTGTGTGATGAGGGTGTTCACAGTCTTTCAGTAAAAGCACTGACTGTGATAATTACTAAAGACTCAATGGATTCCCCTAGCAACACACACACACGCACACACCTCTGCTTTACGATTAGGGCTTGCACAGCAAAATACAGCTGTCCACACCATCACACACGACTCCTGAACCATACAGACATGTATTCACATGTTAAACTCATTTAAAGATCAAGAGAGCTGTTCAGGTTATAATACTAAAAACAGGAGGTGAAACCTTTCTTATTATTATCAATGTTGAAAACAGTTAAATATTTGAACTGTTCATTCATTTAAATCATTATATTTTTTTTAGGGTCCTTTGACGATTAGAAAGTTTTTAGAATAAAAAATGTAATTGAAATATAAATTTTATGTAACATTATAAATGTCTTTTGATCAATTTAACCCATCCTTGCAGGTTGAAAGTATCAATTTCTTTAAAAAAAAGTATATATATGGACTACAATGGTGACTTGACACAAAGTCATAGGTTCGATTCCCAGGGACTGCATGAACTGATAAAATGTATACCTTGCATTTAATGCAAGTCACTTTAGATAGAAAAAAGGGGATATTTCCGGTGAACGAATGCCTGCTTTTACAAGACCCCATAATCCCCTTCATGCAAACATTCCACCATTCTAATGACAGCCACGCAAATGTCCTCAAAACCCTCTTATAATCTCCTACTTAAGACTTCCGCTAGACCAACACGCGTGACACGCCGACCAAAGTACAAAGTCAGAATTCACACACACACACACACACACACAGCAGCAGACACTTTCATTAAAGCTGAGGTAGACCATTTAATTCAATTAGATATACTTGAATACTTAGCAGCTATGCCCGCTGTGTCCCAGCAGTGTACTCTCAGAGAAAGATAGGCGATATGATGGATAGTATTATTATTTACAGTAAAACACGCTGAAAAAAACATAGGTACATGCAAGCACACACACACACACACACACACACGCACACACGCACACACACACACACACGCACACACGCACGCACGCACACATGCACACACGCACACACGCACACACGCACACACGCACACACGCACACACACACACACACACACACACACACACACACACACACAAACACACACACAAACACACACATCTTTCATTAAAGAAAGTACAAGCTGTTAGCAACTCCAAGTCAACAGACTCTATGATGATGAGAGCCAGAGAAAGTGTTTCATACAAATGCACAGACGCTGAGCTATGCCTTAATAGTTCAGATGTCAGAGAATAGACTAGCAGGCATGTGGCCTGAGGCATGTGAACTTGTGGCAATAGGCCTCATTTTGGAACAATAGAACTAAGACATGAGAGACAAATTAATACAACTGGGTCCATTGTTAGGTAAGAAGGCTTATTCCTCTATGCCGATTACTGGTTATTACTTAGGACTCAGTATGTGGATATGGTCAAAATTGAACACTAGTTTACTACTAGTGACTTTTGATCAATTTAATGCTTGCTAAATAAAAGTATTAATAATGAAATACAAATTTTACAGAGTCTAAACTTTTTAATGTATGTATGTGTTAGAATGAATGGCACCTCTGGTAAATATGAACAAAGAAGCCTGTGAAAATAAATCTGCATTGTTAATCCTTTTGATAATTTATTTAAAAAACAGCAATAATGAATGGCACCATTTATTCAAAACATTTTGCAAACTCTTTTTTGCCAAGATAACAAATGTTCTCCAAACTCATCACGCATTGTAGAAGAAAACTTTCTTCTATAATGCCTGATGAGTTTGGAGAACATCTGACAAGAGATCAGAGACCATTCCTTCATACAGAATCTCTCCAGATCCTTCAGATTCCCAGACCCATGTTGGTGCTTCTCTTCAGTTCAGCCCACTCATTTTCTATAGGGTTCAGGTCAGGGGATTGGGATAGTCATTCCAGAAGCTTCATTTTGTGCTCAGTGACACACTTTTGTGTTGATTTTGATGTTTGTTTTGGATCATTGTCCTGGTGGAAGATCCCACCATGGCTCATTATAATATGTCTAGCAGAGGCGGTCAGGTTTTGACTTTATCTGTTAGTATTTGAAAGAAAATTATGCCATGTATGTCAAGGACCTCCAGCAGAAAAATAGGCCCACAACATTAAATATCCAGCAGTATATTTAACCGTGGGCATGGGGTATATTTTATTCTTGGTTTGCACCAAATCCATCTGCAGGGCCGACCCGTGGCATAGGCGGAATAGGCTAATTCTAGGGGCGCCAAAATGAGTGAACGAGTGATTTTTTCTCGGCGCATCAATCTTCACCCGCCCAGCGAGTACTATAAGTGCGTCAGAAACAGGGCGCGTGCGATCAGTTTACTGTTGGTAATTTGTTGTGTAGCGTCGCCCCTCGCCACATCCAATGTAGATAGCATTGCTTTCGTTTGAGGGCGCTTAACAAGCACCACCGTAGAAACGGGCCTGGCAGCTCACGCCATGTCTAGACACGGTGAAAGTTACCTGATTGTGACAGATGGCTGAATTTACATCACACATTATAAATTAGTATTATAGTCTGAGATAGATACAGTGCCAAAAAGAAGACAAGAGGATAAAAGGGGATAAAGACAGAGGTAAAGTGATGTAATAAATGAACAGTTTATCTAATTGCATAGTAGTAAGATAATATAATAAACTTTAGGCTAACAGTTGTTCTGAGTTTTCCAGAGGCCCCAGACAGTGTGATTTTGGCGATTTTCAGGAGGAGATTGAAGCTTTAGCTTTAATGTCTACATGTGCATAACTGTTTATTTCACACTGACATAATGAGTTGTTCTGCAGTAAACTGTACTATCGGTTTCTGCGAGAGTGAGGGCGGGACCTTGAAATCGCGTCTTTACTTCCTGCTCACTACTGCGCAGACTCGGGTCCCGCGCTCACTACTGCGCAGAAGCAGGTCCCAAATCTGCGCAAGATGTCAGCGCCATATTAGGACTTTGGCGGCTTCAGTTTTCACCAATGGAAGAGAATGAAGGGGCGTCATCCATCTTTTTTTGGGAGATGCACCAGTATTGCGAGCAGAGATTAATTGGCAAATCAGATTAATCCTGGCAAAGCAGGCGATAAAAACAACACCACCAGATCATATGGAAAGTGGCCTGTACAGTTCCTATTCCCCAAAAATGATTTCGGATCTGAGGCCGCTGAATCGCGATGGCGAAGTGCTCATTCAAAATGATAACTGTTAAACAGATCATCTCGCATTCAGCCCGGAGACTGGTTTATCTCGGTGTAACTAAAAGCCTATTTTCATACCCAGATAGCCCCTCGTCACAGGCGCTCTCTGAGATTTACGTTCGAAGGCGGAGATTATCAATTAAAGGTTCTCCCATTCAGGCTGGCGTTGGCTCCAAGAACCTTTACGAAATGAGTAAATGCGGCTCTTTCCCCTCTCAGGTCGAGTGGAATATGCATTCTGAATTATCTTGACAATTGGCTTATCATAGTCCAGTCTCAGGAAGTGCTAGAAATCGTCAGCTTCTAGACCATCAGAAGAGTTTCAGGCAGGCAATCAATGTGCGGAAGAGCATGCTTCGTCCCAATGAACGGACTCCCGAGCAATGAGAGCCTGTCTTTCTCAGGAGTGCATACAGTCTTTGCTAGGCGCTCTCGCCTCATTCAAACTGGGGAGAGTTGTGATTCTGAAGTGTTTTTTAGAGGTTGCTGGAGATGATGGCAGCAGCGGCATTGGTGTGCCAGCTCGGGATTCTCCATATGAGACCACTTCAACTATAAGCGGCCAGATGCAAAGCAAAGCTCATTTAAAATGGTACATTTTGACCCTTTGAACCACTGCATGCAACAGAGTTGAAAGTGGTCTCATTCAAGAAGGTGCTATTGCTCGCTTAAGCGTGTGGTAAAAGGGTGGGAGATTTGCATGTAGTGTCTACAGACGCTGCTTGTACGAAGATGGGTATGGATGACTTTCACTTTAGTCTGCCTGAGCAGCTGTTTGTCTGTTTCATAGGCCGCACTAAGGGACTCCCGATTTCGAAACAGAAGCTGTCCCATTGGATTGTGGAAGCAATTGCACTGGCATATGCTTTTATGCATGAGACCTGTCCTTTTGGAGTTTGCGCTCACTCAATGAGTAGTGTGGCTTTTCATGGGCTTGGGCTAGAGAAATGTCAATTCAGGATATTGAATGTCTGGTGGCAGGTTGGTATTCGCAGAACTCCTTTGCTAGATCTTTTGCACCCCTTTTTCTGTCTGTGCAGTGAGATGGCAGGTGTTTTAGTATTAATTGTTTGCCCGCACTTGGCCATGCACCCTTGTGTGCGAGGTGGTTAGGTCCGGAGTGATTTTGGATACTGAATACACAGATTCAGTCAGCGTCAGAACATTATATACATTAGTTTCAATGGATGCGCTCGGGCTGTTCTATATCGCAGTAAGTTGGTTGTTGAATATCATATTATAGTGATGGAGTTTCCTTTGCTTTTTTCTCTTGTTATGACTATTATGTTTATATGCTCACTATGCTTAGGTTACAACACAACGGGATTGTACACAATATCCATAGTGAGAAACCTGAGCCACCTATGTTAAAAGACCGGCTTCAAAGGCTTTTTTTTTAATGGTGTGCATTAATTCATGAATTATGGACACCTTATATCATTTGGTTATTTGGTTGTTTGTATGCAAATTTGCATTAGCACAGACTGTTACGAGTCTGATGATGGGTTCAAAAAAGACAAAAAAAATTACAGTTATGACAAATATTTTCAATACAGAGAAGTGACAGAATTTATCTGTTTGTGTGTGTGCTCTAGAAGGGTCTGTAAGCAGCTGTGCACACTCTTGTAACTGCGCTCTGAACTGTAATTGGGCCGCTGGGCTTTACGAGGCTGCCATAAATTTGTCGCTCTTGTCCTAAAGACTATTATTATTTTGACTTAAGAACCTTCTGCAAGTACACATTCACTCTCTCTCTCTCAGCCATACAGACACACAAATCTACACATCCTTACATACTTCCCTACATGTTTTCCTTCTCTGTCATTCAAATGCATTACATATATCCATTTTGGTTTATTCGTTCACTCACACCCATATTAACTCTAAGGGGCTGTCCAAAAATCTCTATACACTATAAATATTACATTTACATTTACATTTATTAATTTAGGAGATACTTTTATTCAAAGCGACTTACAAATGAGAACCATAGAAGCAGTTAAACTAACAACAGGACAACAAAATGTAAGTGCTATAACCTTTCACAGTTTAATCTAACGCAGAACCTGTAATATTTAAATTTTTTAATTTTATATTTTTATATTTATATTTTAAAAATTATATATTTTTTATATAATAGAAAGGAAGAGAAAGTGTTAGTATTACTGGAACAAGTGCTGCCGAAAGAGATGCGTCTTCAACCGTTTCTTGAAAATGGCTACGGACTCAGCAGCTCTGGTTGAGTTGGGTAGGTCATTCCACCAGCAGGGAACAGTCATGGACATGGTAAAGGTCTGAGAAAGAGATTTTGTGCCTCTTTGACGTGGCACCACAAGACGACGTTCGTTTTCAGAGCGCAAATTTCTGGATGGGACAAATTTCTGGATGGGTTCATATTATGTCAAAGATACCTAATTCCTTTGTATCCTTTGTATAAATTGTACATTCGTGCATGCAGTGCATTTGTGAAAGTGACATGATGATTTTTTTCTGCCAAAGTGGTGAGAAATAAAGTTGCCACTGCAGTTTTTAAATGAATGAAGTCTGAAAAATTAAGTAATAATTAATTGCGAGAATCTGGACGTTGTTATTCAGGCAGGCAGCTAAATATAAACATGTGGACGGCTTGGCTAACTTGAACTTTGCGTTATGAATTGTGCAGCCTGATATTTTATCCACCATTTAAATATCAAACAACATCTGTTTGGCACCAAAACACTGTCTGGATTCTGCTGTATTGTTGATACTAATGATATTCCCTCTCACAGAAGCTCTGAAATATTATTATATAATATTATATATTTGTGACAATGATCGGCTGCATTGATCTGGCCCCACTCTTCTCTTCTGTTATCCCTGGACTGTTTTACGCACACACCCTGGACTGTTCACGCACACATCCTTGCACTGATTAGACACACACCTGTTGCCATTGATTACTCTCACACCTGCATCTAGTTTCACACGCAGCTCCACTCACAGTTAAAACCCCACTCACACTATTACCCTTTGCGAAGTCCTGTTTCACTGTTTTGTTAATCTCCGAGCGTTTTCTAGTCTAGTCTGTTCCTGTCTGTGTTTCTCGACCTTCTGCCGTGTTTCCTGGACCCTGTTTTGCCTGCTGCCTGCCTCTGATCTCCTGCTTGGTATTTGGACCACGATATTGCCTTGTCTCCTATGCTGTGTCTGCTGTCTGTGACCATTGCCTGTCTGACTACCCTGTAAATAAACCTATGCTGCGTATGGATCCACCTGCGGTTCTCGCACGCAAGGTCTCTCGCTCTCTCTGCCGTGCGCGCGCTACACGGTTTGGCGCTACACGGTTTAGCGCACATACAGTAGGCTATGTTCTGTTTCGCATGCGCAGCTCTAGATTCAGTATGCGAGATTTTTATAGTTAAAAAAATAATAATAATAATTCAGGGGCTTAAAATCCGGACTGTACGGCCAAAATCCGGACGTATGGCCGCCGTCCTAGTTGCAACACTGTTTCATCCTGGATGTGTGTGCGTGCGACCGACCGACAGCACAGGCAGTTGATAGGCGATAATTTGAGCTTTGTTTTTCTGCTTCCAATCAATTAAAAGTAAACGCCTGGCATTGGCCAATCCACTGTTTTACCCGTTTTCGGACACAGGATTGGATGTATACTACCCAACAATAGCAGTAGAAGGAAACGGCTTAAAAAGTAAAAGAAAAAGAAATTAAAAGAAATTCTACTTTTGAAGTACATTTTAACAAAAAAACATGTCCCGGGAAATGTTTTCCGGGACAGTCGCTCAAAAAAGAGACCAATCCCTGGAAAACCGGGACGGGTGGCAACGCTAAGCACAGCTGTTTTCGACAATGTTTCTAAATCATCAAATAATCACATTAGAGTGATTTCTGAAGGATTATGTGACACTGTAATGATGCTGAGTGATGATGCTGAAAATACAGCTTTGACATCACAGAAATAAATTACATTTTCAAATGTATTAAATTTGAAAACAGTTCTTTTAAACCGTAATAATATTTCACAATATTACCATTTTTACCGCAGTTTATATCAAATAAATGGAGCCTTGGTGAACACCGCAGCCAATCCAAACCTGTTATTTATTGTTATTCGTCAATTCTTCAGAGTTAGTTTTGTAGAGGAGGAGGATGAGGATAACTGGTTGGCTGACAATATACTGTTTGAACTGACAGCATAATGACATTGCTAACACATTGCTGAAAACTAAGAGCATACCTGAAACGCACACACACACACACTCTGTTACATTCCATTGTAAAACTGCACTTAATCGAAGTGAAGCCTTCGTGCCACTGAAATACTCATTAACACGTTTAATCTTTTTTCCCTTTTTCTAAGAACATGCCAAGAACTATGCCAACACCTGGATGGAGCTGCTCAGGTACAGACATGAACAGGCATGTACCACTGGCAAGAAACTAGGTCAGTGTGCCAGTGCATGTGTGAGTGCAGTGAACATGTGATAAATGTTGTGCGATAACTGAATAAATATAGGACTATGGAGAGACTTAGTTAATTAGATTAAAGAGCTCCTGTAACAGGGGGAGACATCCTGCCTCACCACACAAACAAAAACACCCTGTGTCTCAAAACACGGCCTTCCGGGAACAGCTGTCAAGGCAGACACTAGAATATATTTGTGATGTCACAATGTTGCAAGGTGTCAAAATGAAGACATTCTATTACACAGTGTCTATGATGTCATAATGTCCACAAAGTCAAAACAATGTAATGGAGACCTACCCTCTCTCCTTTTGGAGGGAAACACTGGCAGACGCTGCAGTCTCGACCTCCGCACTCTTCTGTCTTGTCCCCCTAAAACACAGAAATATAGTGTCAAGAATGGAGTAAAACATTGACACACACAAAAGACTCATACACTAGCAATTCCAAATGGAATCTCAATAGACCCCTTTTCAGTTAGTAAACATGGTGACTTTTTATGTGGGCGGAGCTTAGGTGGTGGCAGAACGATCCCTCTGGCCACTTCACTAACGTTAGTTTGCAGGTTGTTAGCTTGTTTTTTAACAATGACTGGAGAAAATCCGATTTTATCTTCATGTGCAAGGTCACTCACTGTCCTGGACCGCGATTGTTATTTGCAAAAGTTAATTTGAACGGATGGAACCAGATTGGCTGACCCATACATGCTGTCAATGGATGGACGATCTGACAGTATTAACGTTAACGCTACACCTATCCGATAGAGAAACAGAGCGGAAAAAGAAACTAAAACTATGTGTTGAATGGTCAAGTACAAGACTTGTGTGGTACGACCCGCAGTTCTGCCAGCGCCAAGTAGACGACAATGTAAAGAGTGACATTACGGTGCAATTTTAATGATGTGAATATTTTCTAGAAATAAAAATTCCAGATACAGCATATTCATTTTTCATCGATTCTTGCACCCAACAACACAACAAGATGACATTTAATAATAATAATAATAATAATAATTTAATCTTCTTATTAGGTAGCCGAATCTGTGCTAGTTTGTATTGGCCGCCTCCAGTTTTCCCTTTGTTTTGCCTCCAGCTAGTGCCGTGACGTAACTGTGACGTCGGCTCGAAATTGGTCTATAATTACCTTTAACTATTGTATACAAGTTCCATATTTTGAAGGTTCAGAAGACAATATTCATTGCTTGTGTTTAGTGTTTTCCTTAGATTACACACGTATATTGTTGAGAGGTGTTTTCCTTTGGGAAGTGCTATCCAAATGCTAGTGTCTTCTGGCTGGTTTCCACAGAGTTGCTATATATTTGCATAGGTGAATAGAATAGTTTTTAGCATGTTGTTATATGATTGCTATGGTGTTCTGGGTGGTTGCTAGGAGGTTCCTTACAAGACCAAATAAAAAGAGGCCTCCCTCAACTCTCTGACACCTAAAGGAGTGTTGCACTATTTAATTTAAATGTAATAGCCCCACAAATAAACTAAAACCAGACTACATCATCATATATAGGCTAATTGATTAATTAATTATATGAATAAGTGACATTTTATTGGCTTTCTAGCATGAAATAGATCTACATTTCTTGTGTCACATAGTAGCTTCTTACTCCAATACATCAATGTAATTATATTTATGCATACATATATACACATACACACACACACACACACACACACACACACACACACACACACACACACACACACACACACACACACACACACACACACACACACACACACACACACACACACACACACACACACACACACACACACACACAATCACCAATACTGTTATATAAACTAACATTATTGGTGATTAATGGTATCTGTAATGGTTAACCCAGCAGTATGTGTAAGCTCTTTAGTCACAGTTGGCAAAGTCAAAGTCCGGAAATGAATCCTATTGAACAAATTTGTTATTTAATGGATTTAAAGATAGATCACACAAAGTTTAAACAAAAACAAGTCTTTGGGAACAACTAGAAACTCTTTGGAAGTAAATAACAACAGAGATGTGGAAAAGTACTGTACATAAAATCAATACCAGCAAGAATGCAAGCTGTTATCAAGGCCAAAGGACGCCATTATGTGTGAATAAAGACTATTTAGTTGTTTCAGTTTGTTATTTGCCTAATAAATGACAATATTTTTTTTTAGTTGTAAACAAATATTTGACAGTTTGTTTCTCTTTATGACAGATGGTCTAATACATTTGTTAAGCACTGTATATATATATATATATACATACATTCAGAGGTGTAGTGGTAAAAAAGGAGGTGGGTAAACCATAAGTTCTGGTGGACCACGATGTAGTCACCCGGTAAGGTGGGCCACTGCCTACCAGTGTATGTGTATCATGATGACATTGCTAGGCTATCATTTGATGGTACTACCAAGGGTATCACTGGTTGATCCCTAACCAAATGTGTGGGTGGCATCTTCTCTTTGACACTTTGCTTAGCACACAACATCCTGTCAAAAACGTGGATTATCGCTTTAACCGTCCAAAACGTGAAAATTATGTCAATTTCGGTCTTGGTGAGTATCCTCTAAACAAAGTCGGTTATGTCTTAAATAAGCATAAATCGCTCGTGACCGTATAATGAAAACAGGATCCGTGCTCTATAGCTCTTATAGTGACAGCAGCCATATGTGTCTGTCATTAATTTGGTTGTCAAAACAACAAAACATAGCTTTCATTTTAAGGAATCAGGATTAATAGCCTATGTATTTAATTTAGTCAGGACTAAAATACTATCCAGTGTTATTTTATATTTGATTACCTTATTCAGTCTCTGTAGTATTTCTGAATACTAGTGCAAAAACTTTTCACTTTATTTCTCTTTATTGGTATCTTTATTCTATTGTATTTATTTGTGCTACTTTTTTTCAATTTAAAAATCCAATGAGTGAGCATACATTTAGGCGAGATAAATGTAATTAAAAAAAAAGTCTAAACTCCCCCCTCAAATTAAAAATCCCCCAATTTCCAAAATGAAATTCAGGCCCTGCATCTGAGGTAGACTGACCACGAGCTAGGTGGTAGTGAAACGAAAGTTTCTGCTTCTGTAGAAGCTAGAGGTCTGTATGAAATCAACCTTGTTACAAGAAAAACTGTGACAATCTTTATCCGCAATCGTATGGAGAAAAACTACACTACCCACAATCCTAAGCTTAACAGCGATGCCTCTGTTTGGTCCAACTCGCTGTTACCATAGAAACATTTACCGTACCGCCAATCCGCGAAGGACTACAGCGATAACATCAACTAGCTAGCTGACTAGCAAAGGCAGCTTGTTGTCACAAACTTTCAGTGGTTTAAATGCCAGAGAATGCATATAATTACATCCAGTTATTTATCTGGTAATGTATCCTGAATTTTACTTGTAACATTGACTAATGGGAAAAGGTAGAGGTGACTTGTTGAGTCAGTGGCATGAATCTACCGTTATATAGGACGTTTGCTGGCATCAGGAGGAGGGCTGCTGTCTTGACGGTGCTTAAAAAATATATCCATTTTTACAATTCATTCATCATTACATGAAACATGTAACGTTAGGCTAGTTTGGGCTAGCGACTGATGAATCTTGATGCAGTCTGCTGGTTCCTGCTGGCTACGCAAGAGATTGGTCAACATTGACAGTAATGCAGCGCAATATGAAAGACTTTGTCTTAGGTTTGACAACCTATGAAACTAATAATTAACAATATGAAACAAAAACGACCTAAGCTTAATTTAAAATGGCTTAAGAACTATAGGCTATTTAGAGGTGGATAAACACAATTTAGAGGTGGATAAACGCACTTTGGAGGTGGGTAGACGCTATTTCCGAATTTTGGGAGGCGTCGTTTGGGAGGTGTCGTTTACGTATGTTTAGCCTCCACTACATCCCTGTATATATATACACTCACCAGCCACTTTATTAGGTACACCTGTCCAACTGCTCCTTAAAACTTAATTTCTAAGCAGCCAATCACATGGCGGCAACTCAGTGCATTTAGGCATGTAGACATGGTCAAGACAATCTCCTGCAGTTCAAACCGAGCATCAGTATGGGGAAGAAAGGTGATTTGAGTGACTTTGAACGTGGCATGATTGTTGGTGCCAGAAGGGCTGGTCTGAGTATTTCAGAAACTGCTAATCTACTGGGATTTTCACGCACAACCATCTCTAGGGTTTACAGAGAATGGTCCGAAAAAGAAAAAACATCCAGTGAGCGGCAGTTCTGTGGGCGGAAATGCCTTGTTGATGCCAGAGGTCAGAGGAGAATGGCCAGACTGGTTTGAGCTGATAGAAGGGCAACAGTGACTCAAATAACCACCCGTTACAACCAAGGTGGGCAGAAGAGCATCTCTGAACGCACAGTACGTCGAACTTTGAGGCAGATGGGCTACAGCAGCAGAGGACCACACCGGGTGCCACTCCTTTCAGCTAAGAACAGGAAACTGAGGCTACAATTTGCACAAGCTCATTGAAATTGGACAATAGAAGATTGGAAAAACGTTGCCTGGTCTGATGAGTCTCGATTTCTGCTGCGACATTCGGATGGTAGGGTCAGAATTTGGCGTCTACAACATGAAAGCATGGATCCATCCTGCCTTGTATCAACGGTTCAGGCTGGTGGTGGTGGTGTCATGGTGTGGGGAATATTTTCTTGGCACTCTTTGGGCCCCTTGGTACCAATTGAGCATCGTTGCAACGCCACAGCCTACCTGAGTATTGTTGCTGACCATGTCCATCCCTTTATGACCACAATGTACCCAACTTCTGATGGCTACTTTCAGCAGGATAATGCACCATGTCATAAAGCTGGAATCATCTCAGACTGGTTTCTTGAACATGACAATGAGTTCGCTGTACTCAAATGGCCTCCACAGTCACCAGATCTCAATCCAATAGAGCATCTTTGGGATGTGGTGGAACGGGAGATTCGCATCATGGATGTCCAGCCGACAAATCTGCGGCAACTGTGTGATGCCATCATGTCAATATGGATCAAACTCCCTGAGGAATGCTTCCAGCACCTTGTTGAATCTATGCCACGAAGAATTGAGGCAGTTCTGAAGGCAAAAGGGGGTCCAACCCGTTACTAGCATGGGGTACCTAATAAAGTGGCCGGTGAGTATATATATATATATATATCCAGTGGCTGGCAGTGCATTTCACACCTAGGCCTTCAGTGGTGTCCTGCCTGAATTAATAATTTTTAACACTATTGGGTAGCAGCGCAAGACTCTCTATAATTGTTGTGAAATTGCTGTTTTTATTTTGCACCGACATTTATTGGGTTAATGCGGAAAAGCCGGGTAGAGAGAAACGAGCGAGTGAATTCGGCTTGTGTTAGTGTATAGACCTTATGTAGCCCCTCCCCTTTTCAGCACTGCACTCGTTATCTTTTGTCTTCCGGTCTATATTTTCACAGCAATCTTGCGTATTTATAAAAGAACGTCTCATTTTAAATCTTCCCGGTCTACTGACGACATCTGCTTTAAACATTACAATCCTCATGATAACTTTCGTTAACTTTAAGTAAATCGACTTCAAAAGCTAATTACTCCTGGACAGCAATGCAGAAACTGCAGAGTGTGCTTCCTGACCCTGAACTGAGGCACTGGATCTGACAGGTGAAGGCTGAGATAAGGCTGGGCCCGTCTCAAACCCCGCTGTCAGATCCATTTGTGAACCCCACGACTGCCGCCACCGCTCTGCCTCGACAGCAGCGGGACCCGAGCCGCAGGGAGCGCGAACCAAACCATTCTCCTCAAAGAGTGATCGGCAGGAGCGGAGCGTTCTTAGTGGAAAACGGTCGCAATGCTCACAATCAGCCCCCTCGAGAGCTGACTGGACATGCTGCACTCCCAAACAAACAACACATAGTTGGTGTGTATCCCTACCCGTGAGATAACGAGTACATGGAGGAACACACTTCCTATATAGTTGTTCGCTCGCCATTATGATATACATGTATATACTGTATATATATATATATCTTTTTTATATATGATAAATGTGAGAAAACTCCTGCCTAGTAACAACTAAGGACAGACAAAAACACTTTCAGACAATGATTCACACAGAACGCTTGTTGAAGGCACAGAAGCTGTCGCGGTTGAGTTTTCGTGTTGCTTTATAGTTTCCTGGCGATGACGTCACCCGCCTATGACGTTCCGTCTCTCCATCGGACTGATTCCATACGTGCTTCATGATGGAATCACGCAGGGGCGTTCCCACAGCGTTTCACGCAGCTTGAGTTCCCTTGAAAGGAAACCAGACTAGATGTTTGATATTGAGGTCACGGGAGACCCACAGATATATGTATGAGATAACCAGCACAATTGCAGGAATGTAAACACAGAGATAACGAGAGACAAAAACATGAAAAAGAGATAGGAGGGTCAGACTGAATCTGAGTACATTACATACAAGCGGGAGAGGATGTTCAGTTCAGGTATGTTATGTCTTAGAGAGGTAAGTGATAAACTCTTCTTGCAATCAGAAACCATTCTTTCACAAACGCACACTAATCGTGCACAGTGTCTGACTCTGCAAACACACATCTAAAATGAGCACACGCTCCACAGAGAGGCACAAAATCACTTTTCCGAACATTGACATTTACATTCCTCTGGTGGAATGATCTTCCCAACCCTACAAACAGCTGAATCCCTTGATAGCAATATTAAAAAACGGCTAAAAACACACGCTGAACTGTTTGCTGCTGATGTTGATTCCGTTCTATACCATCTTTAGCACATTGAATGATTAGCACTTCTCAAGTTATTGCCTTCTTAAGATGAACAGCTTTGCCAGATTTCTAATTTGTAAGCTGCTTTGGAAGAATGTATTTGAAAAATTAGTAAATACAAAATACATTTTAAAGGAGAACTCCGGTCAATTTTGACATTGAGGTAATTTTTTTGTAAACTTGGAGTGCTGTCAGTACAGAGAACAACGACAAAAATGCCTACACCGTGTTATTTTCTTTTTAAAATTTGCACCCTGTTGACTTCAATGGGGCAAGTTTTAAACCTGCTTTTAGCCTCTTAACATCCTTGATATGTCATTACAAGTGCACAGCCATGTGACTGATGTTATTAAGAGTGAACACGGTCAATCTGACTGAGCTGGCTGAATTAACATAATTTTTATTAATATCTTTCACATCTACTGCAGTCAGATTGACCGTGTTCACTCTTAATAACATCAGTCACATGGCTGTGCACTTGTAATGACATATCAAGGATGTTAAGACATATCAAGGATGTTGAAGTCAACAGGGTTCAAATTTTAAAAAGAAGATAACACGGTGTAGTCAACACCGATTTTTGTCGTTGTTCTCTGTACTGACATCACTCCAAATTTACAAAAAAATTTGCTCAACGTTAAAATTGACCGGAGTTCTCCTTTAAATCACATAAAAAACATTTGCCTCTAAGAATCTGTCCATTTAAAGTACAAAGAAAACTTTTTTCCCCCAGCACAGAACAACCAGGCTTAACAACAACAAAAAAACGTTTCCACATTTTGGCAAGGGGACACATAGCGTGTTAAAATTTACCAAAAGTCCAAAAGGCCAAAATATCACAACATAAACAAGTGGAAGTCTGAAGGGCACACAATGATTATGCATGCAACGATCCGCAAACTCTTCCAAGCGCGTACAATATTTTACAAAGTAATTAAATTCTTGTACTGAGCAAAAATCAGCACACTGAGAATAAAGGAGAGGAGAGACAGTGATTGTACCTCATTGACACTCCTAAAATGAGTTATTTTCGTCATAAAAAGGGGGGGGGGGGGGGGGGTGCATAGTTCCAAGTGCTGAGTTATGACATCAACTCAGGGTTTGAGATGGTCCATGATGACTGGATGAGCATAACCGCATGCTTCACTCCAAGTCAGATGTGTGAGATAAGAGTTAGGGTACGATGGTTGCTGCATGACAGAGAGACACGCTTCCCTTATTTCCACACTTCTTCTGTCTTGCTCCCTCTTTTTACATTCCTCTTTCCTCTCATGTTACCTGTCACATCGCAATCTTAAATGATCTGAGATTGAGTTACACCCGATCCTGGCTTATTTCTACTTGATGATGTTGAGTTTGGTTTTGTCTTAAGGGATGTTTAAGATAACTTAAGGTATCTTAAGATAACTTTTCGTCATTTTCTCCTTGATGTAACAGTAATGCTAGGTTTTTTTTTTAAAGCCAGCAAATAAACAGTATTAAAATTAACTAAAAGCCACATCAAAGTCACATTCCAAAACCACTTACGGGCTACATAAGCATTTACTAAAAGCATTATCAGCAAAAAAATGTATTAAATAAAAATACAGTTTGTATGTATGTAGTAAAATACAGTATGTCACTAAGGTAATAATTTATATATTGGGACATACAATATAAATCCAAAATCTTGCTCTTTCTTTATCTTTCCCCCATCCATCTGCTCTTCTCCATACCTGTAGGCCCGCTTCACTCTGCACCTCCGACAGGATGTTGACCAGACAGCCAAACAGATAAATCTACTTACACTCTATCCAGATCTCCCTCTCTCTTTCCAGCAAGGGTTCACAACTCTGGCCCCGAGGTCCACTTTCCCGCAGATATTAGCTCCAACACTAATCAAACACACCTGAAAGGTCTAAGCAAGGTATTATACTGTAAAGTTACTGGCAAGTGAGTTTGATCAAGTTTGGAGCTAAACTAAATGGACCTCGAAGGCCAGAGAATAAGAACCCTTGGTTTAGAGGCCAAAAAATGTTATCAAACGTGTAATCAAACATCAAAATCTGTCAACCAATAAAAAAATTTCAAGCATTTTAAGCCTTTAGGTTTGAAAGATCACGTGAAACAACCAAATCAAGTTTGTCTAGCTGGTACTGTAAATCGTCAGGTTGGAAGTCGCTCCTTCATGGAATGAGACAGAAAATGTACATGTCATTCATCTTAATGAGTGACAGGATGTGTACATGCGAATGTGCAGGTAAGCATTTCTGATACATTTTCCCTAGTGTGTATGTGTGTGTGTCTGTGTGTGTGTGTGTGTGCGTGTGCGTGTGTGAGGCAGCACCTGCTTTGTGACACCTGGTCATTTTTGTCAGGTTTACAACCTTACCCCTGACCCCCTTCACACAGAATAAGACAGAACGCCTAAGGCAAAACGATTTATATATGTGCAGGAACCACAACGTGCCATCAATACAACACTCTCACTTTCCCCTATTCTTAGAACTTAAATAACGAATTCTGTCATTATTTACTCACCCTTGTGTTGTTCCAAATCGTTTCTCTCTTTTCAATGGAACACAAAAAGGTGAATAGTCTGGGGGCTATTTTCAATAAAATTAAAGAGGACCATGCAAATAACAAATACATTTGTTGGCTTTCTGTGAGGAAAAGACTGAATGTATGTCATTATTTGTTGAGAAAACAGCCCTGAATGATTCGTTCACAAATCTGATCTGGTTCTCAAGTTCACTCAATGAACAGGTCAAGAGGAAAAGATTATTAGTAAATAGTGACTTAAATTTGGAAAGTTTATCACAAAAACAGCTATCTGTTTGACTTGACTTTCGTTTATGGTGCTTTCCCATCCGTTTTGAAGTTTGAACACTTCAGTATCCATTGCAATTGCATACAAAAAGAAACTATCAAACATCTGCTATTGTCTTTCATGGAGGAAAGACAATCACATATGTTTGGAACAAAATAAAGGTGAATAAATTATAGAATGAGTGAACAACTCCATTTAGTTGGATTGTTTACATTAGAAATATGTCTGCATTCCTTATGTAAAAACAGGGATGGTCATCAATGTAGACAATGTTTTCTTATCTTCTCAGCGATTGTACCGCGCTATCTCTCTTTTTGGCTCTCCATCCCTCTTCATTAGGGCTGCACAATAATTGCAATAAAACTGCACGCAATTTGGCAAAGGCTGCGATTATTTTATGCGCCGCTTTTCAGTGCAGTGCGGCTGACCGGTAGTAAATGCTCACGCAGACACGATAAATATGCCCCATTGCAGAAGTACAATAACGCGCATCATTCCAGGAAATCCCTTTCGCTGTAGCTGAATAAACAGAAGAAAATTAAAGAATGCTTTAATTGATTAAACATGACTTATAAATACACGACTGCCTTATTCTGGAAGCCACATCATCTAATTATTATGCAAATTACAGGTTACAAATTAAGCTCATCTGTCGTTATGAAGTGAGTTTGGAGTAAATGCATGTTATTAAATGTTGTCTTTTGTTGGACATGAGGTTCATAAATGCTTCTCATGTTTGGAAATATGTTTGACGCATGTTGCTTTTTCAAATGCACATTATAAGAGACTCAAACTCACAGTGCTTTCAGATGGAGCAGCGTTTACAGAGCCGTATATCAATGACGAGCTGCACATAAAAGATAATCACAGCCTTTGCGATTTCAAAATCGCGATAAGCCATCGCGATTTAAGTGCGATTACATGTATTTTGCGATTAATCATGCAGCCCTACTCTTCATTCTTCTGTTCAATGCTGGTGAAGGTATGATGGCAATCTCCATCCATCTGCCCTCATAAGTAATGTTCTGTATCCATCTGTGCCTTTGGATTCTAGCCACATAGATGGTGCCTGAAAGGAGGCCTTATGGGCAGACGAGTCAGACAACATTACACATTTGTCAATGCAGATACATACATACAATAGAAGAATCCAATCCTGTTAACCCACTCTCAGTGAAACATATATCGATCGAAAACACTGTTCACCCACAACACTCTTTTTATCATGAGCGGTTGATGATGAAAGACATCGTAACCCTTTTCCAGAGATTTCTGGATCCCTTATGCCATCATAACCCCTTTGAATCATATGACACTACTTCAAAGGCTGCCCCATGCCATTGAAATAAAAAAAAAAAGTTAATTTAAAACAAAATATTGGTTCTCAAGTTAAGACAGGGTATATGCAGGAATCATAGAGATGAATTTACTACCTTTTACTACCTTTTTTACTACCTCCACAATATTTTTTACTACCAACACGACATCAAGCAGCAGCCCTTTTTTTGGGGGTGTGGGAGGGGTATGCAAAGCACCACTTACTACTTACTATAAGGTATAAGTATGACACTGTCAAACCCATCATAAATATTAGGTACACTAATGTTTAATTGTGATCATTAAGTATTGTCATTGTCGATTATGTTTTTTTTTTTTTTTGTAGTGTCGAGTTGAGTTTCAGTTGTCCTTAACCCTAGCCCTTGAGTTATCCTAACCATAGCCCTTAGCCCTAATAAGGTGAATAATAACCTTGGCACTGGTTTGCTGTTGAGGTGGTGCAACGACAGCTGCCCTTAAGTTGGCATGATTTGCCGCGATGGCGTAGTGTAGTGCTGCAAGCCAGTGTTCATTTTGACAGCAAATTTTTATTTAGTTTTAGTCTTTTGACTTTATTAATTTCATTCATTTAGAATTTCTAGAAAATTTCCAAACCCATTATATATTCCCATAGAAAACTTCCAAACCCATTATATTTTCCCGTAGAAAACTTCCAAACCCATTGTATATTCCCGTAGAAAACTTCCAAACCCATTAATTTATTCCCGTAGAAAACATCATAAAATAATACCTTAAAATTAAATAAAAACACTTCTCCTAAAGTAGAACAGTCTTTTTTTTCTTCAATGAATGATTATGCAGTCTTTAACTTACATATATCATTCTTTCAAGCAGAGATATTTATTTATATGATAAATATAATTAATACTTATTAAAGCTATTAAAGAGCACTGAATGCTTTTCTCGTTTTATTTTGTTGTTTGATTAATATTAAGTGTACAGACAGTATTAGGTTTATTACCACTGTCACTTTAAGACCGAGTGCGCAGATCCAATACGCTGATTTCCATAAGTCAAGTCAAGTCACCTTTATTTTTAAAGCGCTTTTTACAATACAAATTGTTTCAAAGCAGCTTTACAGAGATAACAGGAAAACAATATTGTAATAGTATTGTTAAATTCAAAATTAAATGTTAAATGTCCCCAACTAAGCAAGCCAAAAGCCAATGGCGACAAAGGCGAAGAGAGGCGAAAAAGGCAACAGTGGCAAGGAACCAAAACTCCATCAGGTGACAGAATGGAGAAAAAAACCTTGGGAGAACCCAGGCTCAGTCAGGGAGCCAGTCCTCCTTTGGCCAACGAACGAACAGTGTATGATTATGAGTTAGGCAGCATAATGTCAGGAGTCAGATGTGATCAGAACTTTCACAATATTTATCCAGTTCATCTGGTTGGAGGTTGGGTACCATAAACAGTAAAAGAAATGGACACAGCGACCCCATAGACTTCAACGGAGAAAAGGGAAGTCAATTAGAAGCACTCACTTCCTGTAGCCAAGCGTTCTGCGCAGGCTCACACTGAGCTTGACGACGTAGATGTGACGCAACCTGTCTGGCAGTGGTGATAAATGTCTTAAGCCTTGTATTTTTAAAACAAGTTTTATTAATAAAGTAAAGGCATAGAACCAGTTTATAGTGCAGTGACAATAGTTGTATATGATTAGTTTATTAATTAAATTAATAAAAAGACAAAGAGACCTTGATATATGTTTGGTAATTGTACCTGAATTAATTTAAAAATTATTTGCTATATTTTCAGATTTGTTTTCCTTTATTCTCATCTGAATTATGAATAATTTATTTCTATATAAAATAATACTACCATTAAAAAAGATAAAGATAACAGCTGTCATCATGACTCATGAATGTTTTGCTGGTCAAACAAAAAAATATATATAGTTCTGATTTTTTCCCCTCCCGTTTATCTACAGCTCAGATCTAGAATTCTGAAGTGAAATAAAGTAGCGCTGTAATATTTGTTTTATGAATTAACCAGAGCAAGAGAAAGAGAGAGAGAGAGAGAGTGCCTGTGCGTGAGTAGCCTAATATTGAAGCTTGTTGGTTTAATTAATTGTAACTGACTGGGAAACAGAAGTTTTCCCAAACTTGCGATCTTAAAGAGGCTGACGGGTCCTCTAACTTCTAACACCTCTCGCCATACTCGTCCTTGATGCTGCTATCTCAGACTCACTCACTGGACGGGCTACAGATTATGTGTCCCTAAAGAACCCGCGTATCTAATAATTTGCACGCCAGTTTAATTTATTTTTATACCGTGTATTCTCCATGTAAATTCATGCACCGAACCGTAACGCCTGTACCGTTTCGGTTCAATACGAATACATGTACCGTTCCACCCCTACTAAACGCCAGGCCAAGCAGCGCTCCTGATGCGGACAGCTCAGAGATGGACTACAGGTCTGTCGAGGAGGTGGTAACAGGGCCACTCCTTCCCCCAGGGAGAATCTTTTGTTCTCCCACCGCTGGCCGGCCCCATAAACTGCTTAATGACAGAACTAACACCCCCATCTCTGAGCTCCTATAGTGCGCGGATGAGAGTGTGTGCTGCTTACAAGACCTCGTCACTCTCGTCGCCCTCTGTCGCCAGAACCCTGTCAGAGCAGACCCCAGTCGAACGCATGTCCTTCCCTGGTTTCCTTTGTCAGGATGTGGTCTATGGCCGTGCCCTCACACCGGGACGCTCTGCCTCCCCAGTCTGGGTCAGTCATACCACCTCGCTGCCTCACCGAGGGTACAGTTTCTGGGAGCCTGGCTTCAGCTTCCCAACCTGTCCCGCTGGGTCGGCTGAACTATCAGGCTCGGCTATGTGATTCAGTTTGCACAAACTCCTCCGCGCTACACTGTGGTCGGTGGCAATGCCCCTGTCATGCGTGCAGAAGTCGATCAAGATTGTCCCTCCAGACGAAATTAAGTCCGGGTTCTACAGCCCTTACTTCATTGTAACGAAGAAGACAGGTGGGTTACGGCCAATCCTGGATCTGCGCGTTTTGAACCGATCCCTTTAAATAGGCTTCCGTTCAAGATACTCACGGCCATACGCAATTTTGAATGTATTCAGCCACAGGATTGGTTTGCAGCGATCAACCTAAAGGCCGCCTACTTTCATGTCTCTATTCTTCCTTTACGAAGTTTGTTGAGGCAGCCCTTGTACCGCTACGGCTACACATGGTTTGCATCCTGAACTCGATGACTGGCTGATCCTAGCTCACTCTCGAAACCAGGTTTGCGAACACAGGGTGTTCTAGTGCTTCGGCACCTAGTTCGTCTGGGCCCTCGGGTCAAGTGGGAGAAGAGCAAACTTTGTCACATGCAGATGATCTGTTTTCTCAGTATGGAAATCGACTCTGTTGCCATGTGCACGCAGCTTTCGAGCAAGCGCGTGCAGTCACTGCTGACTTGCCTGAGTCAAATCCAGAGCAAGAGTGTGGTTCCACTGAAACTATTTCAGAGGCTCCTGGGGCATATGGCATCCGCAGCGGCAGCCACACCACTTGGTTTGCCTCATATGAGACCACTTCAGCACTGGCTCCGCGATCAAGTCCCGAGGTGGGCATGGCATCTTGGCATGGCATCTTGGCACATTAGTACCAGTTACTCCGACATGCCGTCAAACATTCTCCCCGTGGTCGAACCTCAGCTTCTTTCTGAGTCATAAGAGTTCTTCTTATGGAGTCAGAAACATCTGAGGTCGCTTCGAGCCATGTACATTCCCGGAGACCTGAAATGTGCAGCCGACGAGCTCTCACGGATTCAGCCACTCTCCACATCCCCAGACGGTTCAGCTGATTTGGGAACAGTTCGGCGGCGCACAGGTAGATCTGTTTGCCTCCCACGACTCTTCCAAATTGCAGCCTGTTTTCCCCAACCGAGGGCATGCTCAGCACGGACGCACTGGCGCACAGCTGGCACTTCCGCTAGAGCATCGTCCATGAGACATGCCTATGCGTTGAATTGAAACCTCTTCGTCACCTGGTGCTCTTTTCACCAAGAAGACCCCAGTAAATGCCTGATCAGTGTTGTGCTTTCCTTCCTGCTAGAAGGGTTGGAGCGAAGGCTGTCTCCCTCCACCCTTAAAGTATATGTTGCCACTTCACCGCACATCATGATGCAGTTGAGGGTCCATTGGGAAGAACGACCTGGTCATCAGGTTCCTGAGATGAGCCCTCCTCTCGTACCCTTTTGGGACCTCTCAGTGGTTTTACCTGCCCTGCGGAGTACTCTCTTTGAGCCTCTGCAATCAGTGGAGCTTAGGTTTCTGTCAATTAAGACAGAGCTCCTGATTGCATTGCCCTCCATTAAGAGGGTAGGGGACCTGCAAGCATTTTCCGTTGACTAAGCGTGCCTGGAATTCGGGCCGGCCAACTCTCACGTGATCCTGAGACCCCGGCCTGGATAAGTGCCCTAGGTTCCTACCACCCCCTTTTGAGACCAGGTGGTGAACCTGCAAGCGCTGCGCTCTTGGAGGAGGCAGACCCAGCCTTGGCATTGCTCTGTCCAGTACGCGCTCTCCGTGCTTACATAGACAGGACACAGTGTTTCAGGACCTCTGACCAGCTCTTTGTCTGTTATGGTGGGAAGCTGAAGGGAAAGGCTCTCTCAAAGCAAAGATTGTCTCACTTGATAGTGGACTCCATTGCTTTGGCTTACCAGCAGCAAGGGCACCTGACCTTGCTATTAGACATCTGCAGAGCTGCAGGCTTGGTGACACCTAACACATTCACGAGATTCTATAATCTCCGAGTGGAGCCAATATACTTCCGTGTACTAGCTTCAACTTTTTCCATTACCTCACAAGTTTCATTCGTCTAATAAACTGACCTGTGTGAGTATTAATTTAGCACTTGCGGGTAGTTCGGTAGAATGAAATGTTCTTATTTCTGTATACCCGCAGGACTCGCGTGTGGCGCTGATATCTGTCTTTCATTGGCAATTGTGACCTGCTTCATACCACTGTCATGTTAAAAACATCAATGTTTTCACTTATCCATAAACAATATTAGATCCATCAGCCTGACGAGTGAGGACAAGTTCCATAATCCCGCTTATGCGTGATCAACCTACGCCTTTGTTATTGTAAGAGGTTAGCGACCCCTAGTGGCAATTTTTTTTTACATATTGTAGCTTTAACATTAAAGGGTAAGTTATCCCAAAAAGGAATTTCATCATCATTTACTGATCCTCATGTTGTTGAATTTTTGGAGGAAAAAAATACTATGGAAGTCAATGGGGTCCATCAACTGGTTGGTAACTGACATTCTTCAAAAATGTTTGTGTTCAGTAGAAGGAAATTCATACAGGTTTTAGAACACTTGAAAAATCTACTGATCATTTAAAAAAAAGAATTTCTCAAAATAACTTGTTTTTATTTTCTGCCGAAGAAAGTAATACTGGTTTGTAACGACATGAGTCAGTCAGTCAGTCAGTCAGTCATATTTATTTATAGAGCACATTTAAAAACAACAGCTGTTGGCCAAAGTGCTGTACAAAGTGTAAACAAGTTTCCATAAAACATAAAACCACAGATAGACAATGCACATAACAATGCACTACCACTACAGCCACTTATGACCATAAGCAGCAGTAAATAAGTGAGTTTTAAGCAACAATTTAAAATCAATGTATGTAGGTGTTAATGATGACAACAGAACTTTAATTTTGTATGAACTATCCCTTAAACATATTGCTAAGCTAATGGTGCAATACTCTAATATGGATAAAATAAGCTGCACTTACAAACAGAGCTTTTACAATGTCCACCTGAATTTCACAGGAATTTCACAGAGACATGTATTGCCATTTGTCTTAGCCAGCATCATTAGGCAACTGTGAAACCATTAAAGGCACACTATGCACGATTTGTACCTTAAAGGGGTCATGATATGAGAAACCAAATTTGCCTTGATCTTTTGGTATATAAGAGATCTATGTACTATTAAAACTTCCTGCAAGTTTAATAATTTAAGATGTCCTCCCCATTATAAACGAAGCATTTATTTAATCAAGCTCTAAACACAGCTCGTTGTGGATCCATGGTACGAAGTGACGTCACGGTACGAACTGATGTACCAGACGTTTGCATATGACCGCCTCCAGCGCAGGACAACTACGCCTAATTTCGCATCATCGAATGCGTTGTTGTGCAGCGAGTGAGTGCTGTTCCTGGCTGTGGACAAACAACATGTTTGAATACGCTGCCGAACGATCCAGACGTCAGGGAAAGCAGTTGGATGCAGTTTATTTGCAGCATATGCAGCCCGCCAAAGCCTTATTTGAACGGTGAGTGATCAGATGAGTGTGACAGGGCGCATGTTACTGAAAGAACGAGCAGACAGAGAGAGAGAGAGAGAGAGAGAGAGAGAGAGAGAGCCCCGGCCGCGCGCACGCCTTCAAACAGTCTCTCTCTCTCTCTCTCCCTCCCTCGTCCATATGAATCAAAATCAATTGAGAATTGACACGATGGTAAAAGATCGGAAGACCGAAGTTTCACATGGTGGAGCATTGTGTAGTGATGTGATACAAAATGATTAACGTTAATAATTTATGCATAAGCAGCACTGACGTTAGCCAATCATAACAGCAGGCATTAACACTGAACTCTTAAAGGGGAAACACCTCCAAAACAGACTGTTTGAATCAGAGGTTGAGCAATAGGTCATAAATCACTACATTTTTAAAGTGTTTTTGTACAAAAAACTATAGTAATACTATAATTGCACCTAAGGGAACATAATAAAACAAAACAAAAAAACATGTCATGACCCCTTTAATATAACAGCTTTAAAGTCATTTTGATGGTAAATGAACTCATAGTTGGGTGAATCATCCCGATAGCAAAGCTCCACAGTGACTCTAGGGGTCGCTGTTTGACAAAAACGGAGATCCTGCATAGTGTGCCTTTAATGCAAATTTATGAAGAAAATACATAAACAACTCACCCCAAAAGCTGTGTGTATCGTCATAAGTACTAATAAAAGCCTTGTGCTGGAAAAACAAACAAGACAATTATAAATAACACATATACAATCATTCAACAGTTTGGGGTCAGAATAAGTGTGTGTGTGTGTGTGTGTGTGTGTGTGTGTGTGTGTGTGTCTCTGTGTGTGTGTGTGTGTGTGTGTGTGTGTGTGTGTGAAACATTTCTTATTATTTTCAATAAATGTAGGGATCTAATCGTCTAATTAGGATTTGTTTGATCTAGAATGAATCATAAATGTCATAAGACATGCAAACAATGATGATGGGACAACTAGGACAATGGAGACTCTTACCAGAAAAGGAGGCTGGTGATCCGGCGGGGGTGTGTCATCTCAGCCGCCACTCAGGGCATGTGCTACCTGTTGACCTTTCTCCACTGCCTCAGAATGATGTGGTCAGTGATGTAGCTATGACTCCTGACTACTATATGACATTAAAATCATAATTATGAGGGCTTTAACCATCATGGCTGAATTTACTAGACATAATTTTTATGTCCAAGTCATAACATTTATCATACCACTTTCTGACCTGATTTGATTATACATTGATATAGCCTACATTGCTAACAAACAGTTGTTGTAATTGCCAATATAATATTTTCATTTTTGTTGGCTACTAATTTAATTTGTTTAGAAAACTGCAGCTGGTCACAAAATTGTATGTCAATGTCAAGTACAAAGAGCGCTGCTGTTACCAACCTAACCTTCCTCACTACCTATTGAATCATACTGATGGGTTGGGGAATATTAAAATGTTTTGCTTAGATGCACTGTGGTCCTTTAAATTTACTTGTTCATAATAATGATTATGCCATTCAATGTCACTCAGGTACACATTTCATTTTAAACATTTAAATTCAAAATAGTAAACATAGGCTATAGGAAATGGAACTTACTGCATTAATAAACTAGGAATCTATAGCAGCCTACATAAAAAAGGCTAAAACGACTCTAAAACCATAATGTTTGTGTTTGTCACAATTGCAGCAAATATGGCATAAGCACAATGACCCATTTTGTACAATCTTTGTGGGAGCAGTAGTACATTGAAGAGGCACAGCCAATTTTTTTTTATTTTTTTTTTTTATGGAGATGACAAACTTGTGTGGAGGTATATCAAATAAAACATGATCTGGTGATCAATTCTTCAATTTAACATTAATTAACATCACAAATCAAATAAAAGCAGGCATCATGTGATGCTTTATTACTTTAAAACTGTGTTGCCCAGTAAATCCAATATAATTAATTTTCACCCTAAAGACTTACAACTTCTGTCACCTCAGGACGGTGGTGGTCATGTAGGCTAGACTATACAGTGATTTGAACCCGTTATCTAATTGCTAAAATTCATTGCATTACATTTGACCATAAGCTATTGGTCTCCTTTTCTAAAGACTCGCATTAAACAAAACAAGTCTCCAGTATTTGGAAACAAATACACGACATTTACAAGTGCAAGACCTTTACAAAACAACCAACTAGGCTACATCAAGCAAACATGCTCACCTGCTCTCGTAGTTTCCTGTAGCACCGCGGCTTTACATAAAGGCGTAAAATACAATACCATACAGAGAGGTGCACGCCGAAAACTTTATCAGAAACGTGCAAAAAGAGTCGGTAAAGTGACCATGGGTGCGCGCTGCGGCGGCTCAGAGTTTGCTGTGACGTCATTTGGGTTGGTTTTCTAACTAACGTTACAACTGCGGTATAATACGCCAAACACTTCCCTGTTGAACTCCCGATGATTTGATATTCTTGATTGACACTGCCAGTCCAAAAAATAGTAATTTCTTCACACTGACAAGTTTCTTAAGTACAAGTTTAAGCTTTATTTCTGAGATGGTTGCAGTGCTGCAGGTGGTTTGGCAGGTAGATTTGGAGATCCCCCTGGTGTTCCACTCTGGACTCCTGAATAACGTGTGATTCTGAGATTGTTGCGGGCTGGACCGGTGGGAATTGTGTGGGGGTTCGTTCGTTGTCTGTGAGAAAATGAATTCTTGCTTAATATTGCAAGCGACGCTTTTCGGAATGATGTTGCTTGGACTTCTTACACCGGCACGAACTAAAGGGGTGAGTTTAAGATTAAATGTTTGGTGTCTTCTAACACGTTTCACTCTTAATTTTTTCCCAACATATATTTTTGAAGTACGAATCATTTTAACGACAGTGTGGGTAGAGGGTGCTGAATTATTTCATTAATTTACTTACTTCTCTGCTTATGTTATTGATTAGGCTAATATGATATCAGAAAGAAAGGAACTAAAATCAAACACATATCGAAAACAAATGTTATTTTATCAATGGTGCGAATTATGTGGGAGTATTTAGATAGGCTATGTGTTCTCACCAAATAGACACTCGCGCAAAGAAGTTGCGTTTGGGACAGTAACCATGCTCGAGGCTCGCGCTTTCCGTTGCTTGCTCATATCGGACAGTACAAAATTGTTTATCGTTTTATTACACATTTATTGCATTCACAGCGCTTTGTTTGGGAATGCCTTTTAGATGAGGTGGGTACAACTATTCGGGTACGCGAGCCGAAGATTGTGCCTTTGACAGAAATGTCCTTCAATTGAATTGAATTAGACTTACGATACTTGAAATCCCATTAGGTTACTACCTTTTGACTCCAGTAGGGGCGCTCAATTGTGACGTCAAAGCTCCAATCAATCAAACTTCATAGATCTTGAGCAGTAATGTATTATGTGACAGTATGGGTTTCACTTCTGATTAATGTTTTCTCCAGTTACCTCATCTTTCTTTGGGGAAAATGCGGCACAAAGTTTAGCCCTGTGTGTGTGAGAGAGAGTGTGTGTCAAGGTTGCAATTTGATACCATTATGGTACCGTGGTACTGGCACTGCTTTTTTGTAAGGGTATTTCTCAGCATTGTACTGCAAACAAATAATGTAATTTGGTTCCTGAATAAAAATTTCACAGTATTTATTTTCCAGCATCACAATATTTTAGTTATATGCATTTATATATTTTAGTTTCATGTTAGTTTAATATTACATTTCCAAGTTTCCTTCTGCTTTTTTGTTTTACAGACTTTAGTTTGACCACTAGAAGAAGAATTCATCACATTGATTAATCTCCTACTCTTTCTTTCTTTCTTTCTTTCTTTCTTTCTTTCTTTCTTTCTTTCTTTCTTTCTTTCAGTTTGAACATTTATCTTCTGGTCCTAGAGCAGTGGTTTTAAATCTTTTAGATGCCATGGACCCCCAAATATGATCATCTTAGTGCGATGGCCCTCACAGTCCTAAAACTTAAAAGGCAGCTATATATTTTCACGTATAAAGACTAAATCAAGACTTAAAAAAAGAACATTATAAATATGCATAAAATTGTGTTTAGAAAATATAGATATATTTTCTACTCACTACAGTCTATTACTGTGCTGTACTGTACATGTATTATTTATTTATTTCATTTATTTTAATCTATCTATTTTATTTAAACAAATAATTTTTTTTTATTCTTTTTATTTATTTAATCAGATTTTTTATTTAGCTTTTACACTGTTTTTCTTTAGACTTTTCCACAGACCCCCTAGCACCCCCTTGCGGCCTTGTATGATTCTATGTGAACCATCTCTCTTTCGTTATCAGAGACAGACATCAGTTTATGCAGGCTCTGTCTGTCTGTCTCTCTCTCTCTCTCTCTCTCTCTCTCTCTCTCTCTCTCTCGCCCTCTGCCTGTCTCTCTGACGTACACACAAACACTTATCAACACAACTACACAACTACAACGGAACATTTGAAGAGTAGGCTAAACTTTGCATTACATTATTTTCATTTATTTAAAAAAAAAGTCAGAGGTTTTGGTTAAGTCTGTTATTTGTACTGTTTGTGATGCTAGAGATTTAGGCCACATACTTTGGGATTTCCATGTTGTGTCAATTACGTTGTCTCGCAGGAGAGAGTTTGTCAAAACAATGATTCCAGCAAGCTACAGAGAGCAACATGTTTGTGTTCAAAGTAATATGGAGAAAGTCCGAGATGTTTTTTGTGGCTGGGTGGAAATGCGGTAATAAACCGAGAAATGCCAGGAATGTTATGAAGTCAATAACCTCAGCATCAGCCCTGAGGGTGAAGAAGATATCATGGAGGAGAGAACGAAGAGCAGAGGGAACATAAGAAGCTTCTCTCCTCTCCACTGCTAGAACTTAATCCCATATCCCGACTGTGACCTGTGTGTTTTTAGGCCCAGGATTCAGCTCATTGTCCAGCCTGCCTGTTGATTTAGAGTCCCTCTATTCATATAAAGCCTGTAGGACCCATTGTGGCCCACCGGGGGATTTACAGATGCAGGACGGACCCCGCCACGTTTATCTTTCTGCGTGTTTGACCAATCAGAAGGCCTGACTGAGCTCAGCCATTCCATGCTGCAGGAAGTCAGAGTACTAGTGTGTGATGTGTATGTTTGATGGACGTTGGGAAGATGCTGTTAATCAGGAATTGGAGTCTTTCACTTTTACAAAAAAATTTAGCTGGTGGAGATGGAGAATAAAATGGATGACATTCTAAAGACTAAGCAGGAAGCTGTATTCTATACCTGAATAAACCACCTAACAACCACCTAGCAATCATGAGTGTCTATATTGATGCTATGCATGTCAACCAAATATAGGCCAACACAACCATTAAATTGCATTTTTATATATTCCATAGCTAGATATTGTCCTGAGCAAGTCAATTTCAAACCAAGCTGCTTTCTGTTTCTTTTTAAGTTCTTTCAGAGCAGCGAATAAATCTGCATGGGGAACTTATCCCGATTATGCAGATTCCTAATGGAATGAATAGATTTTGCTTGCGAAATTCTGCAGAGCTGCTGTAAATGTGATCGCACCTTAATATGATGATCAAGAAAAATTACTTATGCCTTGCTGCTTAATATTTTTGTGGAAACCATGATGCTTTTGCTTTTCAGGATTTGTTGATGAATATAAAGTATAGAAGAACAGCATTTATTTAAAATAGTAAGATTTTGTAACATTATAAATGTCCTTACTGCATCTTCTGGTCAATTGAACTCATCCTTGATGATTAAATGATTTTAAAAAAAGAAAAAAAGAAAGTATATTTAATATATAAAATGTAAGAATTGAATTTATCAGGAAAATCCTGTAGAATGAATGTGTACTAAGATATATTCTTTACATGTATTCTGGCAGCGTTTCCTGATGGGTTTCCATTGTGTTGTGTTGAGTGTAATTGTTTTTGTATGACTGTCACTCAGCTTCCAAGGGCATGTTAATACACATTTGTCACGGTGTGGTGTAGGTTGAAGACTAGTGAGTCAAAGAGCTCCAATATAAACTTACTCACAATGTCACACAAAAGGTACAGACGGGCAGGAGCAGGATTAGTTCACTTTTAAAAAAACTTTTGCTGATAATTTACTCACCCCCATGTCATCCAAGATGTCCATGTCTTTCTTTCTTCAGTCGAAACGAAATTAAGGTTTTTGATGAAAACATTCCTGGATTTTTCTCCATATAATGGACTTCGTTGGGTACCAAATGGTTCAAGGTCAAAATGAGAGTTTCAGTGCAGCTTACCAGACGATAAACGACACCAGACGATGAATAAGGGTCTTATCTAGCGAAACGATCGGTCATTTAAAAAATAAATAAAAAAGTTTAAGTTTTATAAGCACAAATGCTCGCCTTGCTCTGTTCTGTGATGCGCGTTGGTGACGTCACGTAATACGCAATTATGTTGTCACGCTTCTGTGCTGACGAAATTTTTCTTTTAGCCTTTTTAATATTAGAACACCCAGGATACGCACACTAAATGGGCATTCAAACGATAAACTGACACAAAGACATTTGAATTATGATCCTCTTTCCTTACATTTGTAAACACTGACTCGGTACGTCAAGCGTGACCTTTTGAACGTAATTGCGTATCACGTGAGTCGCTAACGCGCATCACAGAACAGAGCAAGGCGAGCATTTGTGCTTATAAAACGTAAACTTTTTTATTTATTTTTTAAATGACCGATCGTTTCGCTAGATAAGACCCTTATTCATCATCTGGTATCGTTTATCGTCTGGTAAGCTGCACTGAAACTCTAATTTTTTCCTTGAACCATTTGGTACCCAATGAAGTCGATTATATGGAGAAAAATCCAGGAATATTTTCATCAAAAACCTTAATTTCTTTTCGACTGAAGAAATAAAGACATTGACATCTTGGATGACATGGGGGTGAGTAATTTATCAGCAATTTTTTTTTTTAAGTGAACTATTCCTTTAATTTGAGCCGGAACATGAACACCTCTGACGTTGGATCTGGAACCTTTTTTATTGGATCCAGCACCTCCTGTCACTATGGAAAATTAGTCGCTTAAATGAAAAAAAATTACTGTTTGTGTATGTCCAGTATGTCCAGAATGAACCAGCCTCTGTCAGGAATATCAAAAGGTAAACCCAAGCGCAGACAGTATGCGATACACAGTTTATTGTGGACAGAAAACAGGAAACCAAAACCCACAAGGGGGCAAACAACACTAGTAGGGAAAACAAAGACTAACAATATAGACTAAGACTGAACAGTTAACTGGACTCTAAACACACAGCAGATACAAGGCTAAACAGCTTCTTGACAAAATTCTTAACAGGTACGAGGGGGATTACAAAATGAACCAACACAAGACAGTAAACACAAGGGCATAAAATAGGAGAGACAATGATAAGGACAGCAGGTGATCCTAATAATACAATGAAGACTTAATGAGGAGAACAAGGGGGTGGGATTACGTGACAAGACAACACAAGCACACAAAACATGGATCTGTCATGATCCTGCCTCAAAACTTGAGAAAATCAAGGACATGAGGGCAGAATCATGACAGTGTAGTGTTCAATGTTGTTATCTGTCTTGTTAGTCTTTATTCCCCATTGGAGTTCCACAAAAATCTTGTGTTTGCAGTTTCGATGCGTTTTTGAGGTGAACTTTCAAGGTAAAGTGGGTCGCACACCGGACGAGAACCGCAGCGCCGTGCGAACACATTATTCTATGAGTGTACCCAACAGCAGCGCCTATATACTATCTGACTTCACCCTGTGCTGCAATATACATTTAGTTTTACATTAATTTACAGAAATCAGTTGCTTGAATGAAAATTGCTGATGTTATCGGATTTTCATGAATTTTTATCAATTCATTCACCCTAACAACGCTGTGTGTTTGTATGTAGGCAGTGTAAAAAATGTTTCGTTCCGTTACCTCCAACCCCCGTTTTGAGTCGCCGGATCCCCCCGTGCTCCGGGACCTCCCACTTTACAAATTAAGCACTGGACAGGAGGGTAACACACCAATAAACGTCGTGAACGGACAAAGACTGACTGAACTCAAGGAACTAAATTCTAACACTGATGAACTGAAACCAGGTGATGATAATTAACTGAACACAGGAAGAAGAAGGTAAACTAATTAAGGATAATGAGAACAGGTGCAAACTCGACAGAACAGAATGTGACATTACGCCCCCCTCGGAAAGGCGTGCCCTCACGCCATGAAGACGACAAAAAGAATAAAAATAAAATAAGGCGGAGGTTTAGGCGGAGGACGTGGAGCTGGTAACGGAAGATGTAGAGGAGTTGTCGGTGGACTTGTAGACCATGGTGGAGCTGACGGTGGGAGGAACCAGGGTGGAGTCCAGACAGAGGGGGCGGATGGAACACTGGGGCCGATCGGTGGAGGTGGAACCATGGTGAGAGGTAGAGGAACTGGTGAAACCGAGCGGCTGACGGACAATGGCGGAACTGTAGACCCGGAAGATGGAAGCTAAGCTGATGACCAGTAGGACTGAGGTAATGACGTGAGGATGGATGACCGGGTGACGATGTGGTAAGGGAGGCCGACGGGGAGGTCAGAGGAAGGGAGGAGTCCAGGGGTGCTGAAGGGGTGCAGGGTGAGGTTGCAGCCCGAATCACAGAAATCCGTGGCTGAAGCTGGGTGTCGACCGCTGAGCCCAGCGGAACTTCCGAGCAGACGGACCGCGGAGGTGGTGAAGGAGTGGTGGGTGTAGGTGAGGGTGACAGGACGAGGTGGAGATGTGGGTCTGAAGGGCCGAGGTGTAGCCGGGGACTCTGCCTCACGCCACGCTGGTGGAGGGAGAGCCCGAGGTGCAGAGGATGAGCAGCAAAGAGTGAGCGGTAGAGGCAGAGCCAAGGAGCTGGACCAAACCAGCGGTGCTGACGGATCCAGGGGAACCAGCGATGAGGACGGGGTAAGGACAGGCTGGGATAAGGGCAGAAGATGAAAAAGACTTGAGGGTGGAGACTTGGGAAGGGAATAGGATGCGCGGACAATGTCAATAAGGTCCAGGTACGCTCCTGGCTCTGAGGTGGACTGGCCTTCCTGTGTCAACTCCGGGGCCTTGATGTTCTTCGGCTGTTGTTCCTTGGTGGTCTTTATGGGTGCTTCGGGCTCGCTGGCGGTGAGGGAGAGGCTCCCGTTCTAGATTAACCAGGTAAGGTAGTTCAGGTAGGGCCTGCTCTCCGAGTGAAGGAGTAGTTGCACCACAGGGGAGTCCATAATCTTTGTCTCGATTAGAGAGGTCTGTTCATCTGTCACAGTGTGGTGTAGGTTGAAGAAGACTAGTGAGTCAAAGAGCTCCAATATAAACTTTTACTCACAATGTCACACAAAAGGTACAGACGGGCAGGAGAGTAACACACACCAATAAACGACTTGAACAGACAAAGACCAACTGAACTCAAGAAACTAAATACTAACACTGATGAACTGAAAACAGGTGATGATAATTAACTGAACATAGGAGGAAGAAGGTAAACTAATTTAGCATAATGAGAACATGTGCAAACTCTACAGAACAGAATGTGACAACATTAGTGTTACTGACAGTCTGCCTGTGAATTTGACTTATTTTCTGATGATACGAGAAGACATTTGGATGATGACTACAGGCTCTTCACGAGCAGACAAACATTAGCTTGATTATTTCAGACATATATCATATTGGTGCCAGATCATATGCATACTAACACATAACACTCTCACAGAGACTAGGAGGGTCATGAGTATTCCTTCTTCGCTACACTGCTCTTAAGTCTGGGATTGGTTCAACTATTTAAAACCAACACCAGTGCTTTGCTGTGCTCACATTTCACACTTTTTTTCAGTCTAATGTTCATTTCGTTCTTCCTTTTTTCAAAACACTCTCTTGTCACTTTTTATCTGTTCTCATCCAACAAATTCATATTTTCATCATTTATGTTCTTGTTTTCTCCTCCTTTCTCATTTTGTCTCTTCTCATCTCATCACTTTACCTTTGTTCTCTTTTTGTCTCGTCTCTATTCTTCTCTTTTTTCCCCCCTCTTAGTCTTGTCCAGTCTCGTCTCTTATATGATATAATTTTGGCCTTGCTTTTTGTCGCATAAAATGATTTTACAAATGATTGATGGATGCATTTTTAATGCAAGACGTGTTTTGTACAAATATTTTGAGTATGCTGGTGTGTGTGCTCTGTGTTTGCCTGTCGGAACGTGACTGAACCTGAGCACACCTGCATAGAGGCAGTGCATGTGAGCGCACACAATCAAACTCATTCTGCAGAACCTTTTGAAGCATCTTGAAGCCCCTAGCACTAGTGTCATCAGGACTTCGGGCTGTTCTCAATCATCTTTAGATGTGTCAGTAGGCCGCATGTTTCTTTGCACGTATCTCTTTGTGTATTAAGTCTGTGTTGTGTCATATCTTATCTGCACTGTCAGCAGAGCTTTCGATTTTTTTCGATCCAGAGAGGCAAGAAACTTTGTTAAAATTGATCGGATAGTAGTTCATAATTTAGGTTTAGGTTACGTTTAGATTTCACTTACAAAAAAGTAAAAACAAATTCAGACATGGTAGGCTACCATGGTAATCTTTGACACCATGTAGAAGTCTCTTATACTCAACAAGGCTGCGTTTATTTGATTAAAAATACAACAAAAACAGTAACATTGTGAAATATTATTATAATTTAAAAGAACGGTTTTCTGTTGTAATATATTTAACAATGTAATTTATTCCTGTGATGACAAGCTGTAATTTCAGCGTCATTACTCCAGTCTTCAGTGTCACATGATCCTTCAGAAATCATTCTGATATACACTCACCGGCCACTTTATTAGGTACCCCATGCTAGTAACGGGTTGGACCCCCTTTTGCCTTCAGAACTGCCTCAATTCTTCGTGGCATAGATTCAACAAGGTGCTGGAAGCATTCCTCAGGGAGTTTGGTCCATATTGACATGATGGCATCACACAGTTGCCGCAGATTTGTCGGCTGCACATCCATGATGCGAATCTCCCGTTCCACCACATCCCAAAGATGCTCTACTGGATTGAGATCTGGTGACTGTGGAGGCCATTTGAGTACAGCGAACTCATTGTCATGTTCAAGAAACCAGTCTGAGATGATTCCAGCTTTATGACATGGCGCATTATCCTGCTGAAAGTAGCCATCAGAAGTTGGGTACATTGTGGTCATAAAGGGATGGACATGGTCAGCAACAATACTCAGGTAGGCTGTGGCGTTGCAACGATGCTCAATTGGTACCAAGGGGCCCAAAGAGTGCAAGAAAATATTCCCCACACCATGACACCACCACCACCAGCCTGAACCGTTGAAACAAGGCAGGATGGATCCATGCTTTCATGTTGTAGACGCCAAATTCTGACCCTACCATCCGAATGTCGCAGCAGAAATCGAGACTCATCAGACCAGGCAACGTTTTTCCAATCTTCTATTGTCCAATTTCGATGAGCTTGTGCAAATTGTAGCCTCAGTTTCCTGTTCTTAGCTGAAAGGAGTGGCACCCGGTGTGGTCTTCTGCTGTTGTAGCCCATCTGCCTCAAAGTTCGACGTACTGTGCGTTCAGAGATGCTCTTCTGCCCACCTTGGTTGTAACGGGTGGTTATTTGAGTCACTGTTGCCCTTCTATCAGCTCGAACCAGTCTGGCCATTCTCCTCTGACGTCTGGCATCAACAAGGCATTTCCGCCCACAGAACTGCCGCTCACTGGATGTTTTTTCTTTTTCGGACCATTCTCTGTAAACCCTAGAGATGGTTGTGCGTGAAAATCCCAGTAGATTAGCAGTTTCTGAAATACTCAGACCAGCCCTTCTGGCACCAACAATCATGCCACGTTCAAAGTCACTCAAATCACCTTTCTTCCCCATACTGATGCTCGGTTTGAACTGCAGGAGATTGTCTTGACCATGTCTACATGCCTAAATGCACTGAGTTGCCGCCATGTGATTGGCTGCTTAGAAATTAAGTGTTAACGAGCAGTTGGACAGGTGTACCTAATAAAGTGGCCGGTGAGTGTAGACTCATGCGGTCGAAAGCGTTGGAACAGCCACAAAAGGCCGCCTACTCTGCATACTAACTTACATAAACAGTATGGGAAGGGCTCTAGTCAGATGTGTCTTTGTTAGTTGCCTGTTATTACACACTTTCTCTCACAGAGACTGATAGCAAGCCAAATGACATAAACAGGACTTTTCCTACACAGAGATGAAGGCCCGGTTTCACATACAGGGCTTAGGTTAAGCCAGGATTAGGCCTTAGTCCAGTTGTGCCTTAGAAAGACACATCACTGGTTAATATCTTGAGAGAAAACAATGGCACTGACATATTTGAAGATACATCAGTGCAAGTGGCTTTCAGTTAAAACAGCTCAAACATGCATTTTAGTCTGGACTTAGACTAGCTTAAGCCTTGTCTGTGAAACCAGGGGGAAGAGTCTTCTTCTTCTCCCAGTCTTCATCTCTCTCTCTCTCTCTCTCTCTCTCTCTCTGTCTGCAGGACAATGCAGGTCTACATCTGATTAGTCTGTTCTGATGGTATCTGTGCCGGTATCTGGTTCAGGTGTTCCACAGCAGGTAGATCCATTCTCCACTGATAAGATGAACATGCACACATTCACAACTGTTCCCAGGGGTTCATACAGGCCTATGCTTGAACCCATACACACCAAATACATAATGTGATGCGATCTGGGAAAACCCACCACATGGTGAAATTTCACAGATTACAGGTTTTGGTACCATATTAAAGCTGGGTTCAAGCCCTTTCCAGATCTGTTTTTATTTCTTTTATCGTGTGTCTGTAACAAAAGTTGTGGTTATCTTAAGTCGTCTGATCGCTATGATTTTCAGAAACGGAATTTTGAGAAAAAACGGTTTCATTAACTGTCACGTCTTGCTAGCGGGACGACTGGCGCTCTTTTTTATTGCCTTTTTTTTCATATCACATATTTTAGTGATCATCATAGATTAGGTATCATTCGAAAGCTTACGAACTCAAAATTCATGCCTGTGAAAACCGTTTTGAAATTGGACGATTGAGGTGCGAGCAAGATCTTTTAAGCGAGCAGCTTCAGACTCTGTTGTCGCTTGTGCTCCGCATCATTCACACCACACGATAACGCTGGATAAAAATAAATAAATACAAACTTGCGTGCCGTTGTAGTTCACCCAGGACTGGACTTTATTCTGTTATGTGTTTTTTTTTATAGGTGAACTGTCTTTGTAGTGTTAAGAGAAGGATAGCTAAACGGGAGATATTGTTTATTTGCCCCTCCGCTCCGCCGTGTGTGTTCTTAAAGAGAAAGACACGGTCTTTTCAGCTTGCCACTATAAATCGCTATTTTTCTGCACTAAACTAGTGAATTTTCCCAATATATATTCAGAGATGATAAACAAGATGTTATAGAATAATAATTTAATAAAAACCCAAGTTTGAAAAACCCAAACTGACATTCTATCTATTTTTAGACCTTATACTGAAAACGTACCAGCGCGACATCCGACGGGTTTTCCCAGATCGCATCACATATAAATCACATAGGCTATAACTACACATCACGTGTACTGTACAAATTAACTTAAATGGATTCCAAATTGTTAAACATTCCTGGACTGCTCCATTTAAGCCTCACTTCCCTGTTTACAGCCTTTTCCCCCTTCAGGCACGTCACGTGAGAGCATTAATGTATGCGTGGGTGTATGTCTCTCTATTTTCTGTTAGTGTTGCATGCGCGGTAAAACCCAACAAAACCTGTGTGTACAGATTGTCTGTCACAACCCTTCTGATCGCGGTGTCCGTACAGACTTTCCCATTCTTCAGAACCACACAGACAATGCACATAACGCCAGACAGATTTGGTTACAGTGAGACAAACAGGCTGCCCCAGCGACAATGGTTTAGCTGATCTGAGATCATCAGGAGACATGTTGTGTCTTAGTGAGTTCAAGGGAACTTTGAGATCAAATCTACAATCAGATGTGTTTGCCTTTTTTTTATAAACTATGCATGGACTCTTCTTGTCATTCTGAAAGTAATTTTCACCACATCTTATAAAAGGTGTAGGCCTATTGTGCTTAATAGCATTATGTGGTGGAACGTACATTTTTAACATTGAAATAAAATACAACTCTTTTGTCTTGTAAGGCTTCATGCACTGGATGTATACAAAATACACACCTTCATTCCCTCTCCTGGTCATTTTGACACAAAACTAATTAAAAAAAAAAAACAATTGTTCATCGGAGTGGTCTAAAACTTTAGGACTTGAACCACAAATTTACACACAAACACACACACAAAAGAAATTGACTGGATTCAAAATTGAAATTATAAAAATGATAAAACTTTAACAAAGAAGTATTTTATAATGTCGACACGTAGGCTATCTGAATGTATACTAAAGAGAAAAACTCAAGAACTGACTTTAGGACCCAGCGGAACTGGTAATTTGTTCCACATAGAGCTATAAGGCCATCTAGTGGCAAGAGTCATGAAATATCATATATATATATTTTTTTCCACAAGAGGTCGGCGGGACACTCAAATTGACCCAATGTGAGATTATGTACTTTGAGCTGGTTATTGTATGTAGCCTATTGGAGAGTTATTTTGAATTTAATTGGAAAGAATATAGAATGTGCTTAGATTATATAATTTGTTTGATACAATCTAGAAATTTAAAGATTAAAAAAATCTCCAAAGAAATTGCTTTAAAAAACAGAAATTATATTATAAAAATAAAATGATATAAGCTTTCTGGACAAATTAGTATAATTGTGGGGATTTTAGGTCATTTTGACCAACGAGGGAAGGATTTGTTACAGAATGCAAGGGAAGGATGAAGGTTAAATCATATTTTTACCCTTTTTGCATAATTTGAAAAAAACAGATATTTTGTTTTCACAGATCACATCTGATATTTTAACTCAAGCGTGCTCTTCTCATACACTGTTGTTTCATTGGTAAACAAGTACACTAACTTTTGATAAATCTTTATTAGGGGCACAATTTTTGGTTGTTTCGGAAATTATGCCATGTCGTAAAATTATTTTCAAGCAATAAATATGTAAATATGTACAGTATGTAAATGACCATAAAATGTGCTAATTCAAATGAATTCAAATAATTAAAAATTTACAAAGGATTATCATCATTTAAGATTGAAAGTCTGGGACCAGGATAAATGATATTGCTCAATTAAGAAACACCCATTTATCAACTTCTGTTGTTGTCAAAGGAAGCATTACTTGCATTACATGCTTTCATTCAAAATATACCTTTCAAAGAGATAATGTGAGTCTATGATCTTAAACGGTAAGATGCGAGGCCATGAACCCATTCTTGTCGCTGTCATGTCTTTTAACTTTGTTCATCTGTAACAATGCAAGTTCATACAGAGAGCCGGTTAAACTCCCGGCATTCCTTTAAGCCACGGATTTTGTGCATTTCTTGATTATGTGATTCCATTTCAACTATGGGTGTCTGTTTGGGCACATCCATGCCTTCAGTCAATTAACTCTGAAATCCTAATATTAAGGTGCTACAAAACCACTAGATTTAGACTCGATTTAGACCCCCCCCCCCCCCCCCCCCCCAGGTTTGCTGGCCTTCCATTCTTTTCAGTATTGTTATTGTAAATGTTTTCATGCAGTCATGGTGTTGTTTTGCTTGTGTTTTCCTCTCAGGGGTGTGTTTGCAGTGGGAAATCATGTGACTGTCAAGGAATTAAAGGTCAAAAGGTAACAGAACATGTAAACATATATACAATCATATCCACACAACAGATGACAATGTAATATTATGTCACAAAACATATTGCTAAGCTTATAGTGTTCAAAACATCAGCAGAGCTAGTGAGAATTCAAGGATGTTCACATTTATACTGAATGTAAATGCTGCCCCCTTCTGGTTTCTTATTTACTCCTCTCCTATTTTGAAGATAGTTTATAGCTAGACAGTTGACGGCACACTGACTTTCAAAGTAGGAAAAAAATACTATGGAAGTCAATGGCTGTCTTTTACCAACATTCTTCAAAATATCTTCTTTTCTTCTAAATTTTCACTTTTGGGTGAACTATCCCTTTAATAGTGGAATCATGCCAAATTTATTTGTAAAGCACTTTTACAATACACGTGATTTTTTTTAAACAGATAATTATGGTAATGTGATTAGAGCTGGCATAATATAGTTGACATTTTAAGTAATGTCCTAGGATTAAGGATGTCCTAAACACAGATAAAGTTACCATGAAATCAAAATTGACAATTCTCGTTTTTGTCACACTTTATACACTTTATACTAGGTGCCTTTAACTACTATGTGCTTATAAACAAGTATAACTACTCATTGTGTTCATATTATATTGCAAAACATTTGCTGCTATTGAGGTGGGATACAGTCCGTGTAAGGTTAGGCACACAGGTTTGGAGGTATGGTTAGGTTTAAGGTTAGGTTAATGTGTAATGGAAGGCTCAAAATTGTAATTATAGATTTAATTACCAAAATTAATTACAGCTGTAATTACATGCAGGTATTTTTTTAAGTACTTAAGTACAATGTAAAATCCTGTATGTATGTATGTATGTATGTATGTATGTATGTATGTATGTATGTATGTAAAATCATGTAGCCTATGTAATGTATGTTTGTAAAAAAATGATCATGTAAAATCATGTAGTGCATTGTATTAAATTATTAATTTAAATGTTAGAACATAGTAGTTAAAGACACCTATACTACTAAAGTGGGACCCCTGTTTTTATGGAATATTTCAGTATATATTATAAATGACCTTTCCGTGCACATCATTTTTATTTTAATTCATGTTCCCTCCTGCAATAACATCTCTTCTCTGGTGACGTGTTTTTGGCGCCAGGACGGGACAATCTGTCTCACATGAGATCACAGCAATATCAAACCACAACCATCCAATGAGTTCCATCCTACCTATCTTCTAGTTCAAGAAGCTGTTTTGCTCAGATATGTCACAGTAGGAAGAAAAGACTGTCACAACTTTTGTTTGATCCCTACACTTCACATGGCACATTGAGACATGGTGCTCATCCAGGAAAATTGAGATTGAATCTGGCATGCAACATTTCCTAATCCAGGATTTCAGTTTAGATTTAAATTAAACAACTTCCACCATTTCTGTATCTTGATTGTAGCATCTACACTTTTGTCTGTTGTCATGACATCGGGAATTCTGAAGATTGGGTCACCAGGTTCAAAAGAGAATGAAGAAAAATATGTCTGGTGGTGGTGGGTGGCCTCATGACTATTTCGAGGTGACTTGACAGATGTATTGGCCACCCAGGTGTCCGTATCAGATCAGCTGTGCTACACTATTGATGCCCAAAGCTACAGAACACTTATCAGCTTTATAAGTCACGCATCTGCTCCTCTGTATGTGTCCACCTGTGTGTAAGAGTCAGTCTTCCACTTCTCTCTATACACATGAGTTTGGCATACCTGTGATGGTATGTTCATTCCTATAAAACCTATGTCCATGGAGCTAGTTTGCAGACGTTCCTCTTTTCTTCTGGTCTCTGCATTGTTAATGAATATTTTCAAATCATCTTGAAAATCTGCTTCAAAAAGTTCAAAGTTCACCCAAGTTGAGCTTTGATGAAGTTCTCTCTGCTCCGTCCCATTTGTGTAGGGCATCATGCACCTATTTTTTTAAGTCACTGTCATGTAGACTGAAGAAGACTGGAGACTGGATATAAAAATAGCAACAACGTTTATTAAACAGGAAGGCAGTAACACAAGTATCACAAACACGAACAACAACCGATAACTGAAGAGTGAGACAGAGCAAAATACAGTGCAAATGAGGGAATTAATGATTAACACATGTGATGATAAATTAATGTCCATGATGAAAAGCGGGAAACTGAAACAAAGGAACACAGGAACTGCCGAATACAAACTAGAAATCCATGAAAATGAAACTAAGAACAAAGGTAACTGAATGTGAAACACTCACCTTTAAATCAAAATAATCAACTATTCTAATATTTTTGTAATATAATATTGCATTCATTATTATAAATCATTTATCTGTGCACATCATCATTTTTATTTTTAAATCACATGCCCTAATAAAATTAAATCAAATGAATTTCTCCTCCCCTCGACATCTCTTCTCTGATGACGTGTTTACTGGCATCTTTGACAATTTGATAATAAACCCTTGTGTCTTCCACAGAAAATTCAACACTGGAGTGAAACAGATTTTAAAGGGGTCTCTTTAAACGTATTCATGGATAACGTTTTTTTTTTTTTCTTCATTCTGACCATCTGTCTGAAATGATAATTTTTTAAGGGGCGGCTCATTTAAGGCCTGTCAGTAAACGGCTACTGTTATGATTGGCTAATGTCACTGCATAGGAAACAGTTTCAACGGCCATTAGCTATTGCCTATGAGTAAATTTTTGAAAGCATTTGCCATATAAATCCGTCATTTACAGACAAAGCATTGTGAAATCATTTACTTGTGGTTTGTGATGCAGCTGCTGTAAGATCCAATACAGCTGACTGCTTCATCCAACAAAAGTTTCTATGCAAACTCAATCCGATATAATCCTCAGATGCGGTACACCATTACAATAAACCATCCACTTGTTCTTGACGCTGGGATCCTTCCGAAGCCCATGTCTGTGACGTCACAGATCCCGCAATATCCAAATGAGCTGTTTTTGGAGATTGATTAAATGTTTTTTTGAGCCAATGAGGAGGACGTTTTAAGCTATACAACTTGCAAGCCCAGGGTGTTTTAATGGTAGGCTACCTCTTATATTTCAAAACATCAAGACAAATTTGATTTCTCATGTCAGGAACCCTTTAAAATAGGTATCATACACTTGCTGTTTTTATAGTTACAGAGAAAACTGGACATCATAGAGTGAACGACTGAAGATCACACTCTACCAGGGGTCTGAGATGTTCTGAAAACAACAAACTCACATATAAACGTGCCCCATTACGCATGACAAATGAAAACAATATGTTTATAAAGTATATAAAAGACAAAAGTATCAAGTTGAAAACAATATGTTTATAAAGTATATAAAAGACAAAAGTATCAAGTTTGATACCCTCAGACTTGATAGAATCATAGGCTAAAACAAAACATAAAAAAATAAAGTCCCTGCACATCATATTTCTGTCAACTCTTACTGCCCAGAATTTGCAGAGCGGCTTTGACTTTTGGCAGCTATAGTGTTGTCGACTCTAGACAGACAATGTAGCAAACAATGTATTCCAGCCTTTACTGTGTTTTAAACAAACATGTTACTCATTCATGCAACACAATCATCAAAGTTACAAATAGTTTAAAGTAGCTGATAAACCAACACACTCTCATGCCAATTTGTATCTATTTTGTTTTGCAGAATTAGTGGCTAATTCTTATGAATTAATATGATCTCATTTGTACATTTTTGCATGACCTGCTTACCCCTAACTGACAGTTACTTTTTTTTATTTTTTTTATACGGATAAAATAATTTGTCAAAATGTCAATCTCTCAATGGTTTGCGTTTAAAGCTATGGCTGCTTGTCTTCCTCTCAGGGCCAGATGGGGATTCCTGGTGAGGATGGTGGAATGGGAGTTCAGGGGCATCCAGGAAATGAAGGCCCTCCTGGATTTCCTGGTCCAATTGTATGTAACATACAGTTGCTTTACAAGCACACAGTTTAAAAAAAAAAAATCAAATGTATAAAATATAATGTTCTGAATCTTACACATGCTTTTAGAGGAACAATATAGGATTTCCCCTCTATTTCCTCTCCGCTGCTTATGGAGTTTTTCGTTGTTTGCCATTCACCTACAGACAAATATATTAAGGCAGAACTGTTAAATGAGGACCTTATAGAATTTGAGACATTATTGCTGCAATATTTTTGTGTAAGTCCATTGTGAAATTTGCCAACTAAAATTAGCTTGACTTTTCATTGTAACATTTTGCTATATTCTTATACTGAGATTGAAAGTATCTTTTCGACATTGAACAACATATAAACAAATTGATTGTATAGACTCTGTATTAGAGCACTGATTAATGTTGATAAAATGTATATATATATTTATTTTTTTATCACACAGGGTAACATGGGAAGTACAGGCATGCGCGGACATAAAGGTTCTAGGGTACGGAGTGTGTGAGTGTGTATATATATTTCCGGTGACACTTGCAGTATAATTGAACACTAGCCAATCTCGCTCTCGTTCTCATTCTCTCAATAAGGGAACTTCCGGAACGCCAGGATTCTTTGGCTCACCGGGACTACCGGTAAGTTTTGAGAATAGTTTTGAGAGCTTATTGTGTAATAACTTGCATTAGAGTGTATATATCAATTTCTGGCCAAAATGCTTAAAGGAGTAAACCAGATGCTACTTCATAAAAGTTACTTTATGAATATCATGTTTTCCTCTTTTAGGGGATCCCTGGGAAAGAGGGGCCGAGGGGGCCTCCTGGTCTCCCAGGATGCAATGGAACAAAGGTAATCCAGAAGAATGAATCAGTATTTGTGAATAAATTGTTACTCCTTTAACCACACTAAAGTCCACCAACTGTCACCGTACCAAAGGTCACGGTCAAATTGTTTTATTTTTTTCCAGGGTGAACCTGGTCCCCCAGGCTTTACAGGCCAGATGGGTCCTCCTGGGAGTCAGGTGAGTTCTGAAAATGAGTATAAAATTTATATAACAGTTGGCTGAGATAGCAACGTGAACCCAGTTGCAGTGCTTTATTTTGGGAAATAAAGCAAAAGTTCTTTGAGGTGGGAATGAGGATACAAAACACATACATGTTTAACTTAAATAAATATTGCTGCGTCCCAAATCGCATACTGTCTGAGTAGGTACTACATTTGAATTTGAATTGAACTTAACCTACTTCACGACCGTTTTTCGAATACTATGTATTCTGACATACTAATCTTTTGGCATACTGTTCTTCATATTGTTATGATTTGGTGTTGGTGGAGTGACAACATTCAGCAGAGAGAGTGAGAATCCAAAAGCAGTTTATAGACAATCATAATCCAAGGTCATAGTCCATACCAGGAGGGTCAAGCACAGCACATGCAATCAGTCCGAACCAACGCAGTCTCACACCCAAGGCGTCATCTAACTGACGCTATGGACCATTTTTGACCATGCGTCAATAAGCCGACGCACATGGCACCCCTTAAGCGTCAATATGAGACGCGCCTCCTAGTGGTCTAATCCTAACCCTACCCCAGACCTAAACCTACCCATAACGGAAGCGTCATCTAACTGACGCTAAAGGGTGCGCGGCGTTTGATGACGCCCGAGGATGAGCGTCTCATATTGACGTTTGTGGGGGGGTGTGTGCGTCGGCATGTTGACGCATGGTCAGAAGCGTCAGTAAGATGATGCCTTGGGTGTGAGACTGTGTTGTCCGAACACACATACAATCCATGACGGGCAAACAGGAACCAGAATCCAAGACTCAGGAAGCAATAAACATAAAGAAAATGCTGACAGAGAGTGCAAAACAAACAAACAAACAAACAAACAAACAAACAAACAATACTTTATAATGAATGCAGGGGAAAAGGCATTTAAATAGACAGGGTAATGAACTAAGAAAACAAGACAGCTGAAACAGGTAAACGAATAAAGAGAGTTCTGGGAAATGAAGTCCAGGAATAACTGAGTTCATGGTGACAGTGAGGCTGCCATCTGTTGGTACATAAGGGTACCACAGCTGACAGATGTAACACATACAATACAGTAGGAAATAAACGATTTCGGAGCCAGCGTAAAACCTAATAAATAAACAATGTGGCTTAAACTAAAAGAGCAACAGGTGTACAAAGGCTCTATTACTATTTTTACCAAAATAAAAATATTATTATTAATATTATTATAGCAGGAAAAGTCAACCAAATAATATATTTATTTAAATTAAATAATTATGCATATGCAGGAAACAGGAACAGAAAAAATGCCAATTTGAGAATAAAAGTGCTAAGCTGCACCACATCAACATAAAAATAAGAGGATGCAATCAATATATGTGTGTTACATGTTGGTGTTAAATTTATGTTTTAATCATAACATTTAATGCACAACATATAATTCACAATGTATTAGACAATTCTGAAACCTCCACCTAAGTGGCTGACAGAAAGACGGATGTCGGTATGAACCTCGCATAAAATGCCATTGAATGATTACTTACATGCTATAGGCCTATAGATGTTTTCTATGTTTATATTTTCATTCATTAAAGATTAAAATGTGGGTGCTGTGGGAAATCAAAAAAGTAAATGCTCTTGGTTTTCTGCAATGTGTAAGACTCATTTGAGCCTTACTCTGAATAAAGGCAGGGTAGGCAGGTTTTTTCTAAAAAAAAAACTTTTTCCCAAATTTGTTTAAACTGTCTTTATATACCAATAAATAATTAAAATGTAAGTACTCTGAAAAGGAGAGTATAAAAATCGAGTGTCTGTAATCCTCCTAATCCTCCCCCTAATCCTAATGCAATAAACACATGCTACTTATTTCCATTTGGAATGAATTAAAGGTGCTATATGTAACTTTTCTACTAAAATGAATCCTTTTTTTATTGCCTGTGTGTGAAGGGGTTGTAATCACACATTACAACTAGAAAAAGTTCGTCGAGACAAACTTTAAGTTGGCTTGTGAAAGTTTGGACCAGAAAGTTTGAAGAAGTTTAAAGTAGTTTAAATAGTTTAAAGTTTTTTTTAAAACAGACAGATTCGTTTAAAAAGGTTTAAAAAAGATTAGTTAGAAAAAAAGAAAGATTAGTTAGAAAGAAAAAAGAAAGAAAGATTAGTTAGAAAGAAAGATAGATTAGTTAGAAAGAAAGAAAGATAGATTAGTTAGAAAGAAAGAAAGATTGATAGAGTAGTTAGAAAGAAAGATAGATTAGTTAGAAAGAAAGAAAGATAGATTAGTTAGAAAGAAAGAAAGAAAAAAAGATTAGTAAGAAAGAAAGATAGATTAGTTAGAAAGAAAGAAAGATAGATTAGTTAGAAAGAAAGAAAGAAAGAAAGATAGATTAGAAAGATAGATGGATTAGTTAGAAAGAAAGAAAGTTAATTAAAAAGAAAGAAAGAAAGATAGATTAGTTAGAAAGAAAGATAGAAAGATAGATAGATTAGTTAGAAAGAAAGAAAGAAAGAAAGAAAGTTAATTAAAAAGAAAGAAAGAAAGAAAGTTAATTAAAAAGAAAGAAAGAATGAAAGATTAGTTAGAAAGATAGATTAGTTAGAAAGAAAGAAAGAAAAAAGATTAGTAAGAAAGAAAGTTAGATTAGTTAGAAAGAAAGAAAGAAAAAAAGATTAGTTAGAAAGAAAGAAAGATAGATTAGTTAGAAAGAAAAAAGGAAAGAAAGATAGATTAGTAAGAAGGATAGATTAGTAAGAAAGAAAGAAAGATTGATTAGTAAGAAAGATAGATAGATTAGTTAGAAAGAAAGAAAGAAAAAAGATTAGTAAGAAAGATAGATTAGTTAGAAAGAAAGAAAGAAAAAAAGATTAGTAAGAAAGAAAGAAAGATTGATTAGTAAGAAAGATAGAAAGATAGATTAGTTAGAAAGAAAGATTAGTTAGAAAGAAAGAATGAAAGATAGATTAGTTAGAAAGAAAGATAAGTTAGAAAGAAAGAAAGATAGATTAGTAAGAAAGAAAGAAAGATAGATTAGTAAGAAAGAAAGAAAGATAGATTAGTTAGAAAGAAAAAAAGAAAGAAAGATTAGTTAGAAAGAAAAAGAAAGATAGTTTAGTTAGAAAGAAAGAATGAAATATAGATTAGTTAGAAAGAAAGAATGAAAGATAGATTAGTTAGAAAGAAAGAAAGAAAGATAGATTAGTTAGAAAGAAAAAGAAAGATAGATTAGTTAGAAAGAAAAAGAAAGATAGATTAGTTAGAAAGAAAGAATGAAAGATAGATTAGTTAGAAAGAAAGAATGAAAGATAAATTAGTTAGAAAGAAAGAAAGATAGATTAGTTAGAAAGAAAGAAAGAAAGAAAGAAAGAAAGATAAATTAGTTAGAAAGAAAGAAAGATAGATTAGTTAGAAAGAAAGAAAGATTAGTTAGAAATAAAGAAAGATTAGTTAGAAAGAAAGAAAGATTAGTTAGAAAGAAAGAAAGATATATAGATTAGTTAGAAAGAAAGAAAGATAGATAGATAGATTAGTTAGAAAGAAAAAGAAAGATAGATTAGTTAGAAAGAAAGAATGAAAGATAGATTAGTTAGAAAGAAAGAAAGATAGATTAGTTAGAAAGAAAGAAAGAAAGAAAGATAGATTAGTTAGAAAGAAAGAAAGAAAAAAAGATTAGTAAGAAAGAAAGATAGATTAGTTAGAAAGAAAGAAAGATAGATTAGTAAGAAAGAAAGATAGATTAGTAAGAAAGAAAGAAAGATTGATTAGTAAGAAAGATAGAAAGAAAGATAGATTAGTTAGAAAGAAAGATTAGTTAGAAAGAAAAAGAAAGATAGTTTAGTTAGAAAGAAAGAATGAAAAATAGATTAGTTAGAAAGAAAGAAAGAAAGAAAGATATATAGATAAGTTAGAAAGAAAGAAAGATTAGTTAGAAAGAAAAAGAAAGATAGATTAGTTAGAAAGAAATAATGAAAGATAGATTAGTTAGAAAGAAAGAAAGATAGATTAGTTAGAAAGAAAGAAAGATAAATTAGTTAGAAAGAAAGAAAGATAGATTAGTTAGTTAGAAAGAAAGAAAGAAAGATTAGTTAGAAAGAAAGATAGATAGATTAGTAAGAAAGATAGAAAGATAGATAGATTAGTTAGAAAGAAAGATAGAAAGTAAGTTAATTAAAAAGAAAGAAAGATAGATTAGTTAGAAAGAAAGATAGAAATATAGATAGATTAGTTAGAAAGAAAGAAAAAATATTAGTAAGAAAGAAAGAAAGATAGATTAGTTAGAAAGAAAGAAAGATAGATTAGTTAGAAAGAAAGAAAGATAGATTAGAAAGATAGATAGATTAGTTAGAAAGAAAGTTAATTAAAAAGAAAGAAAGAAAGAAAGATAGATTAGTTAGAAAGAAAGATAGAAACATAGATAGATTAGTTAGAAAGAAAGAAAGAAAGTTAATTAAAAAGAAAGAAAGAATGAAAGATTAGTTAGAAAGATAGATTAGTTAGAAAGAAAGAAAGAAAAAAGATTAGTAAGAAAGAAAGATAGATTAGTTAGAAAGAAAGAAAGAAAAAAAGATTAGTTAGAAAGAAAAAAAGAAAGAAAGATAGATTAGTTAGAAAAAAAGAAAGAAAAAAAGATGAGTAAGAAAGAAAGAAAGATAGATTAGTAAGAAAGAAAGAAAGAAAGATGGATTAGTAAGAAAGAAAGAAAGATTGATTAGTAAGAAAGATAGATAGATTAGTTAGAAAGAAAGAAAAAAAGATTAGTTAGAAAGAAAGAAAGAAAGATAGATTAGTTAGAAAGAAAGAAAAAAAGATTAGTAAGAAAGAAAGATAGATAGATTAGTTAGAAAGAAAGAAAGAAAGATAGATTAGTAAGAGAAAGAAAGATAGATTGGTAAGAAAGAAATAAAGAAAGATTGATTAGTAAGAAAGATAGAAAGAAAGATAGATTAGTTAGAAAGAAAGATTAGTTAGAAAGAAAGAAAGATAGATTAGTTAGAAAGAAAGAAAGATTAGTTAGAAAGAAAGAAAGAAAGATTAGTTAGAAAGAAAGAAAGAAAGAAAGATTAGTTAGAAAGAAAAAGAAAGATAGTTTAGTTAGAAAGAAAGAATGAAAGATAGATTAGTTAGAAAGAAAGAAAGAAAGAAAGAAAGAAAGATATATAGATTAGTTAGAAAAAAATATAGATAAGTTAGAAAGAAAGAAAGAAAGAAAGAAAGAAAGATAGATTAGTTAGAAAAAAATATAGATAAGTTAGAAAGAAAGAAAGAAAGAAAGATAGATTAGTTAGAAAGAAAAAGAAAAATAGATTATTTAGAAAGAAAGAATGAAAGATAGATTAGTTAGAAAGAAAGAAAGATTAGTTAGAAAGAAAGAAAGAAAGATAAATTAGTTAGAAAGAAAGAAAGATTAGTTAGAAAGAAAGAAAGAAAGATTAGTTAGAAAGAAAGAAAGATATATAGATTAGTTAGTAAGAAAGAAAGAAAGATAGATTAGTACGAAAGAAAGATAGATTAGTAAGAAAGAAAGAAAGATTGATTAGTAAGAAAGATAGAAAGAAAGATAGATTAGTTAGAAAGAAAGATTAGTTAGAAAGAAAGATTAGTTAGAAAGAAAGAATAAAAGATAGATTAGTTAGAAAGAAAGAAAGAAAGAAAGAAAGATTAGTTAGAAAGAAAAAGAAAGATAGTTTAGTTAGAAAGAATGAAAGATAGATAAGTTAGAAAGAAAGAAAGAAAGAAAGAAAGATATATAGATTAGTTAGAAAGAAAGAAATATAGATAAGTTAGAAAGAAAGAAAGATAGATTAGTTAGAAAGAAAAAGAAAGATAGATTAGTTAGAAAGAAAGAATGAAAGATAGATTAGTTAGAAAGAAAGAAAGATAGATTAGTTAGAAAGAAAGAAAGAAAGAAAGAAAGAAAGATAAATTAGTTAGAAAGAAAGAAAGATAGATTAGTTAGAAAGAAAGAAAGATTAGTTAGAAAGAAAGAAAGATTAGTTAGAAAGAAAGAAAGATATATAGATTAGTTAGAAAGAAAGAAAGAAAGAAAGAAAGATTAGTTAGAAAGAAAGATATATAGATTAGTTAGAAAGAAAGATAGATAGATTAGTTAGAAAGAAAAAGAAAGATAGATTAGTTAGAAAGAAAGAATGAAAGATAGATTAGTTAGAAAGAAAGAAAGATAGATTAGTTAGAAAGAAAGATAAGTTAGATAGATAGATAGATAGATAGATAGATAGATTAGTTAGATAGATTAGTTAGAAAGAAAGAAATAGATAGAAAGATAGATAGTTAGAAAGATGGATAGATAGATAGATAGATAGATAGATAGATAGATAGATAGATAGATAGATAGATAGATAGATAGATAGATAGATAGATTAGTTAGAAAGAAAGAAATAGATAGAAAGATAGATAGTTAGAAAGATGGATAGATAGATAGATAGATAGATAGATAGATAGATAGATAGATAGATAGATAGATAGATAGATAGATAGATAGATAGATAGATAGATAGATTAGTTAGATAGATTAGTTAGAAAGAAAGTAAGATAGATTAGTTAGAAAGAAAGATAAGTTAGATAGATAGATAGATAGATAGATAGATAGATAGATAGATAGATAGATAGATAGATAGATAGATAGATTAGTTAGAAAGAAAGAAATAGATAGAAAGATAGATAGTTAGAAAGATGGATAGATAGATAGATAGATAGATTAGTTAGAAAGAAAGATAAGTTAGATAGATAGATAGATAGATAGATAGATAGATAGATAGATAGATAGATAGATAGATAGATAGATTAGTTAGAAAGAAAGAAATAGATAGAAAGATAGATAGTTAGAAAGATGGATAGATAGATAGATAGATAGATAGATTAGTTAGAAAGAAAAAAATAGATAGAAAGATAGATAGTTAGAAAGATGGATAGATAGATGGATAGATAGATAGATAGATAGATAGATAGATAGATAGATAGATAGATAGATAGATAGATAGATAGATAGATATATAGATAGAAGTTTATTAGTACATATAGAATTGTAGTTTAATTGAGTCTAGGGCTTCAGGGAGTTTAGATTTGAGTTTATTTGGTGTGCGCTACTGGGCCACCGTAGTCTTGGCTCAATTTGAACTTTTGCAATGAAAGTCAATGGGAGTTTTATGATTTTTAATATTAATTTTTAAGAAATCTGAAAGTCAAATCAGTTTGAAAAGATATAGCAACTAACTTCAGAACAGTCCAAAGGTCTGAGCCGAGTTTGGAGTATGTAGAGTTAACGGTCTAGGCCGCATTAAAGTCAACAGTTTTCTAAGAAGAATAATAATAATAATAATAATAAGTTTAAATAGGATTTCAGTAAGTTGGCTCTCACAAGCCAACTTAATGATCCACTTGTCAGGTTTTGTTATTACCTCTGAAGGCTCTAGAGCCTCTTATATACAGTCTATTGTAGATGTGCAGGGAGTTACGTTCGGTCAAAGAAACTTATTTTTCGGCTTATATCTCAGTCAATCTTTGATCAATATTCCCAATACTCAAATCGTTCGTAGTGCTGGACGGGGCCTTTTGAACGAGCCCCCCCCCCTGAGGTCCAACTCGCCCGGGTCCCCGAGTTATAGCCGTTCGAAATCGGGGGTTCCAGCGAACAGCGATCAGGTAGGGGGCGTCCCCGAGGGGCGCCACTCTAGCGTTCGGGCAAGGGTCCGAGCGATTTTCTTCTGAGATTGTGACGTCACAGGCGTCCGCAATTTTGCAGCGCGCCCGATGGTTTTCGGCTAATATCTCCGCGTAAACACCACCAAAAATTAGGAAACTTATATGGTTCTTTTCAGCTCGACTAGATGGTTCCAACGAGCTTGGTCGAGTATTTGCCGAGATATTTGCGTAATAGACGGTATTGTGTATGAGTTCGAGCACGAGCGCTCTTGTAAAAATTGGTTGCAATCTGAAACTTCACCGGCAGAGGCCACTAAAAACTACATATAGCCCCTTTAAATGATTGGCTGTGCGACTGTCACTCTCCCTTGCTAGCAGGGGGTCCCCTGCTGCTACAGGAGCTGCCCACACGCGCACCCGTTTGACTCGGGGAGGGTAAGAGGCACGGAAGCTAGTAGAATCACAATTATTACTTTTTTATACTCTCTTTTTCAGAGTACTTACATTTTAATTATGTATTGGTATATAAAGACAGTTTAAACAAATTTGGGGAAAAGTTTTTTTAGAAAAAACCTGCCTACCCTGCCTTTAAGGCTGCTAATTTAAACCACAATTTTGTTGTTGTTGTTGTTGTATTTAGGGAGGACCAGGAATACAAGGACCTAAGGTGTGTTGTATTCGATTAACTTCAGTCCTTTAAGAATTGTTAGCTAGCTTAATTGCTCATTTAATATAAAATGCTCACACGTATATTATAATATTATGATGACCTTAAATTATTTTTAGGGAGATAGCTATGTCTTCCCACCCCCCAAACAAGTGAAAGGAATTTGTGGTAATCAAGGCAGAAATGGAGATCAAGTAAGAAAATTCAATATAAGTGAAAAATTCAGATTGAACATTTGGACAAGCACTTTGTTTATTACTTTATGTATCTTTAATGTAATTCTATATTGTTGTATTCTGTATCAGTTTTTTGACTGAGATTCTGATTGGTTGTGGATCTACAGGGTCCACTAGGATTGCCAGGATTACCAGGACCAGTGGGACCAGAGGGGCCTAGAGGTCCACCAGTAAGTTGTTCAGTGCTTTTATAACCTCTCGTTATGATTAATATCATGATTACATTATTGTCGTATTGATTTAACTCTTTAATTCTTTTTAGGGAATAGAAGGCATTCCTGGATTACAAGGAGAGAAGGTTAGTCCTGATCAGCTCATGATAAAATGTCAGGCCAATGTCAAGAACCGGGTATACTTCATTTTCCTCATTCTGCTCCACTTGCGCACAGTTGAGTGTGCAAGCTTTTCGAGGTATACTTCTTTGGCCGTGAGCGCGTTCACAATGTCTAGTTGACTTTGTTTTCAAGCACTCAATTTACTCGCACATGCTCTGTTGTATGCGCACAGTCCGCGCGGACCGTGTGTGCGAACGTCCAAGAACCCTCCTGGTGATGAAACCGCCGGTCCGCTGCGGAACATGGATGACCGAAGCATACTTTGGGCTTTAGTATGTATGTTTGTATGTGTAACATTTTTGTGTTACATATAGGGTCAAGAGGGTTCAGTCATGCGAGAACCTGGACCCATAGGTCCAAAGGTCTGTATTTTCATCTTTACTTTTGAGCTTTTGCTTACTCTTATCATGTCTGACACTTACAATATGTGAGTGTGTAGCGTAAGCCAGATGAATAATCTGATTCAAATTGAATAATGCTCTCTATAAAATGATTATATAAACTCTAAAATTCATTACGGGGGTCTTTTGTAGGGGGAGAGAGGACCACCTGGTGTACCAGGACAAAAAGGTGTAAAGTTATTTGTATCAGGACCAAAGGAGCCTAAGGTAACATTTCCCATAAAAGTAATTTATTGGAGTTTTATTTATTTATGTACTTCAAAATCCAGTTTTGCACTGTAATACAAATGAATGATTTGAGTTTTGTGAAAACTGTTGGTTTCAGGGTGACAGTGGGGATTTTGGAGACATTGGATGCCCTGGGTCAACTGTGAGTACAAGGCCACTTTTTTAAAGTTCTTTTTTTCTTCTGCTGTTTCAATCGTTTACTTCATTGGGATTGCTTTAAGTTACTTCATCATTCATAAAGCCCAACTGCTGTGTTCTGCAGGGTCTTCGTGGCCGTCCTGGTCCTAAAGGGAAGAAAGGGGAAAGGGGAGAGCTTGGGGCTCCGGTAAATAACTAAATCTATATATATATATATATATATATATAGAGAGAGAGAGAGAGAGAGAGAGAGATAGAGAGAGAGAGGGAATGGAGACTCATTCTCTCCCAATTTATTTGTCAATACATTTATTCTTGTTAAGTTCAATTGTTTGGCATCAAACAAGATTTAAAAATATATATTTAAAATATCACACTGCAATAATTCTTATATATATATATATAGGTGTATATATATATATATATATATATATATATATATATATATAACAATTTGTAAGTATGTATTGATTTTTTTAGGGAAAACTTGGAAAGGAGGGGCTGCAAGGAGAGTTAGGCCCTAAGGTAAGCATGAAATATGTGGCCCATCAGAAAAAATCAAGACAGTTTTTGTTTTTTAAAGGGGTCAGGACATGGATGTTTTGTTATCTTAATATGTTCCTTGAGGTTCAATTTTAGGTTTTGAGGTTTAGGAATGTGAGTTTTTTTGCATACTAAAAAAACGAATATGCAGGAAAATGATTATTTTCATCCTTCATTCTGACCCTCTGTCTCAAATGATCAGGTTGTAAAGGAAAAGTTCCTTTAAGGCTTATCAGTAAATGGCCCCTGTTATGATTGGCTAACTGTTTAAACAGGATGTGTCAAAGCTAACATTCTTTTTATCTGTATACTGTATCCATTATAAAGAGTGACAGTGATTATAATGGGTTCTATTTGCTTTTGTATAGACAGATATTATTCGTTAAAGTCCCTGTAAAGGCAATTTAAAAAAAAAATTCTAAACACATTATTAATGTTAGAAATGTATTGCTAACACATTTTACAAAGACTGTGAACTGTGAAGTACTGAATTGTGGAGTTAGACCGTTAAACAGTTTTTCACCATTGCAATTTTCCGGATTTTCTGGGCGGGGCTAAAAGGGGGCTCGATGACGCACTGGAGCCCCTGAGCTCCTGGACACGCCCCTACTTGATGACGCACTGGAGCCACACTAGAGCAAATTCACATCAGTTTGCCGATCAATCGCGTCAGTCTATTAGATACTCGCCTACAGTTTGCTAGCTAGCTATGCCTTCATCACGGAAATGCGTACTACCTGGATGCCATCACGTACAAAACAGATGGGTGTCCTTATTTACATTTCCGAAAAACGATCACATCAAGAAGAGGTGTATTAATTTTGTGAAGAGCCACCTTGATGGAGAGATGAGGATCACCGACAAAACCCGCATCTGTAGTGATCATTTTACACGGGATAGTTTTATAAATGTTCGTCGGAGACAACTGGGATTCACTGATAATCCGCTGTTACTGGTGAATGTGGCCGAACGGGCCGAACCGACTATCTCCCCCCTTTATCCTCCCGTCGCGCCGACAACTGGTGCCATCATCGGCAGTGCGTGCCCACCAATGAGTGTAAGTTGCCTTGTGTGCTTATGTTATAATTATAATTGGTAGTCGGAGTCCACGCAGTAACACTACTAAAGCATCCATTTCGGCTGTAGCGGTGACAGAGTTGAGTGTGGCGAAGGCAGCTTTCCCGCGAGTGGGCGTGGTTTCAGCGCAGCCAGCGGACACGCCCCCAGCGTTTGAGAGCAGAGACTACTGCTAATTTTTTCAAGATTTTAAAAGCTTATTTTATGTACTTGCCGGCTTTTTTTATCATTCAAATTTGGCTGGGTGACTAATAACACATTTGTCTGTGGTGTGACAAACTCAGAACACATACTTCATTTTGACTTTACAGGGACTTTAAAGTCACTATGAAATCAAAATTGACAATTCTTGTTATTCTTTAAAAAAAGAAAAAAAGGTATGGAGTATTGCTGCTTTTATTATAAATGTTGTATCCATGCACTTCATTTCTTTTCAAATTAATAATCATATTCTTTAATCAAAATAACATCCCCTCCTTCTTTCCAGTGACAACCTGTCTCTCACATGAGATCACAGCAATAGCAAACCACAATTCAATTTCAGATGGACAAAATCAAGTCCCGCACGATTTTTACTGAAGTAAAAGTACAGCAGTACTTGATTTTAAACATACTTGAGTATCAAAAGTAAAAAGTAAATGTCAATGCATTGGTTTATTATTGTTGCATTGTTACAGTACCTTATGTCGATTAATAGATATTTATTATGACCAAGAGTTTTGTTTTTTCATCCTAGGGAGTGCCTGGAGATGAAGGATATCAAGGAGCTACTGGGATAGCAGGGGAAATGGTATCTATCTGTCTGTCTGTTGTGGAGTCATGTGCTACATACGATGTAGAGTTTGGTCTTACTTTGGTTGACAAGCCAAACTGAAGCCAAACAAAAAAATATAGTTGCGCATTTTAAGTGCAGTTGACCTCTAATGAGTGGACTTTTTAAATGGAATCTCAATCTTTCTTTCAATTATTTATACTTAAATTCATTAATCTGTTTCTTTGTGTGTCTTCAGGGTCTGAAGGGAGACCCCGGTGGCCCTGGTGTCCCTGGAGAGGTAGTGAAACTTTCCCTTATGGCAGTCTCCAGATGTTTAATCTCACTTTAATCACGTCATATTGCCTGTGGCAATAATACGTCCCGGGTTACGTATGTAACCCTAGTTCCCCGAAGGGACGGACGCTGCGTGTAATCGCAGTGGGAACGCCCCCCAGCGTAGCGCGTCTGAATATATGAATGAAATCAGTCAATGGAGAGAATGAGCGTACGGCGAGTGACGTCATCGACCAGGAAGCTATAAATATCCCCTGAATACACAAGCCGCCAGCTTCTAAAGTTACTGAAGCAAGCGACCCAAGGGGATGCCGAGAGTATGGCAGGACACGCAGCGTCCGTCCCTTTCCTGGGTGACCCAAAACAAACGAACAGTTGTTCCGATTTCCTCCACAGGGCAGCTCTGTAGACATACACATCTAAAGCCCTAACGGGGCACAGCAAATTAAGTTTCTCCTGGTCTGACGTCATAAAAGGCGGAGGACAGAAAGCCTGCAGAACTATAGGTCTATCAAAAGTAGTTGGTACCTTAGGAACATAACCTGGTCTCGGACAGAGAAAGGCCTTAACCATACCAGGCGCAAATTCCAGGCACGAGGGAGCCACCAAAAGTGCTTGAATATCTCCAATTCTTTTTAGAGATGAGATAGCGAGAAGAAGGATAGTCTTTAGAGTAAGAAACTTTTCCGAAACTTTCTCAATGGGCTCGAAAGGAGCTAGGGAGAGACCCTCTAAGACGATGGCCAGGTCCCAAGCTGGTACCCTCGTGCGAACTGCAGGCCTCAGCCTCAAGGTGCCACGAAGGAAGCGAGATATAAGTGGGTGTCTCCCGAGGGAACCTCCACTTGAAGGGGCGTGGTAAGCAGCTAAGGCCGCCACATACACCTTCAGTGTGGAGTGGGATAACCCTGTGGAGAGACGGTCCTGCAGGAAATCCAGCACTGTACCAACCGGGCAGTTAACTGGGTCCTGCTGGCGCTCTCCACACCAAGAGGTGAAAAGTTTCCACCTCGCGGCATATAACTTCCTCGTGGAAGGAGCTCTGGATTGGAGGCCAAGCCCTCAGAGGCCAAGCCCACAGCCTCCATAGTTCTGGGCAGGGGTGAAGGATCGACCCATTCGCCTGAGAAAGTAGATCTCTCCTGATCGGTATCTCCAGGGGAGAGCCGTCGAGGAGAGACACTAGGTCCGCAAACCATACTCGGGCCGGCCAGAACGGGGCTATTAGCAGGAGACTGAGCCCGTCCCGGCGAACCCTCTCCAGAACTCCCGGGAGCAGAGCAATCGGGGGAAAAGCGTACAGACGTGACCTCGGCCACGGATGTACCATCGCATCCAACCCCAGTGGGGCTGGCTGGCTGAGAGAGAACCACATTGGACAGTGTGATGTCTCTCGGGACGCAAATAGGTCTACCTCGGCACGACCGAAATGTTCCCATAGGAGCTCCACCACCTCGGGGTGAAGACTCCACTCCCCGGGCCTCGGCCCCTGCCTCGACAGGATGTCTGCCCCTTGATTCAAGTACCCTGGGAGATAAATAGCTCTGAGAGAGAGAATTTTCCCCTGGGACCATAGAAGGATCTGACGTGCCAGTTTGTAAAGCGGGCGAGAACGCAGACCCCCCTGATGGTTGATATAAGAGACCACCGATGTGTTGTCTGTCCGGACAAGAACATGGTGGCCCCTTAGGTCTGGGAGGAAATGTTTCAGGGCCTGAAACACTGCCAACATCTCTAGACAATTTATGTGCCATAGACGGTGATGGTCCCCCCACAGACCCTGAGCTGGGCGACCACTCATGATCGCCCCCCAACCCGTGAGAGAGGCATCTGTCGTTAGCATCACGCGACGACAAGGAGCCCCCAACACAGGACCTTGGGACAGAAACCAAGGATCTTTCCACATGATCAGGGCGCGATGACACCATCGCGAACTCACGATCCTGCGAAGCGGATTTCCCCTCGGGGAGAATCCCTTGGTTCTGAGCCACCACTGTAACGGTCTCATGTGCAAGAGGGCAAAAGGTATCACGTTGGACGCAGCTGCCATGAGACCTAACAGCCTCTGGAACTGTTTTACAGTGAGTGACTGGCCTAGCTTGACCTGCCCTACTGCGGCGAGAATCGAAGCAATACGAGCAGGTGACAATTGTGCCTGCATCGTCGTCGAATCCCACACTACACCGAGAAAAGTGGTTCTCTGTAATGGAGAAAGGACACTCTTCTTGGCGTTGAGCCTCAACCCCAAACTCTTGATGTGAGCAAGAACGACATCTCGATGCCGAACCGCCTGATGTTCCGATTGAGCTAGAATTAACCAATCGTCTATATAGTTCAGAATACGGATGCCCTGCAGCCTCAGCGGGGCTATGGCTGCATCCATACACTTCGTGAACGTGCGGGGTGATAATGCTAGGCCGAACGGAAGAACCCGATATTGGTATGCTTCGCCCCCGAGAGCGAACCTCAGGAACTTCCTGTGTTGAGGGAGGATAGATACATGGAAGTAAGCGTCCTTTAGATCTATCGTGACAAACCAGTCCTCGGATCTGATTTGTGACACGATCTGTTTGAGAGTGAGCATCTTGAACTTGAGCTTCCCTACAGTGCGATTTAAAAGACGCAGATCTAAAATGGGACGCAACCCTCCATCTTTTTTCGGAACGATGAAGTACCGGCTGTAGTATCCTAACTCCCTGCTGGGTGAAGGAACTCGTTCTATAGGTCCCTTTAGTAGCAGAGTTTTTACCTCCTGTTCTAAAACCAGAGCCTACTCGGGGCCCACCAGTGTAGGCAGAACCCCTCTGAAACGAGGTGGACGCGTTCTGAACTGAACAGCGTACCCGTTCTTTATAATATTCAGGACCCACTGAGAAACATTGGGAAGCATTTCCCATTCCGCCAGGAACTCTACTAAGGGAACCAGCCTCTCGAGGCTGGCCTCTGGATGAACATCCCGAGTGACAGACACAGCGCCCTGTAACATACTGGCAGGAAACAACTGGTCTGAGCACTCCACAACCCTCCTCGGAGGGGGCGAGCGTCCCTCGGGAAAGCACTCGCCGAGTCTCTCTAAGCCCTGTATAGGCAGGGTTAGTAGAACAGACCCCTGAGGGCATCGAGAAAGACAGGGCACCATGTTCTTGTGTGGTGAACTCAAGTCTTTCCCGATGGGGACCACCCTCAGAGTCCTGACGTTCAGCACGTCAGGATTTTTTCGACGCAGCCTTCTTGGCCACAATGACTGTCCTCAGATCAGCCCTGCCCCGAGAAGGCCGCGCCGGAGAGCGCCCCGCCTCGTCCCTCCAGTTTCTCTGCGGGGGGGGCACGAGACGCGACACTCTGCTTCTGCTGCGCTCTACTAGAGAAGGAACTCGGCGGCTGGGACTGCCCTTTTCGTTCAGCAGCCCCAGCGACACGTACTTTGAGGGGAATAAATTTATGAAAAGCAGCCGCCTGTTTTTTCTCTTCCTGGAACCTCTCAGTGACAGAAAGAAGAGCGTCACCAAAGAGACCCGCAGGCGAAACTGGAGCATTTAAAAGAAGAGATTTATCTTTTTCTTTCATAGAAGTTTGACTCAACCATAAATGTCTTTCTGTGGCCACCATGGCTGCCATAGACCGACCAATAGATTTAGCCGTCTCCCTGGTGGCCCGAAGAGTGAGATCAGCGGTCTGCCTCAGCTCATTGATCATATCAGCAGAAATTTCCCCCCCCTCACAAGCGTCTTTAAGCAGGTCGGCTTGATAAGCCTGCAAAATGGCCATAGTATGCATACATGCAGCCGCCTGACCAGCAGCCGAGTAAGCCTTCCCTACGAGCACAGATGTATTTTTTAAAGGTCTGGATGGAAGAGTCGGTGCTTTAAGTGAGGATGACGAAGCAGGAGAGAGATAGCTAGCGAGCTTCTCCTCCGCCTTCGGCATTGTCACATACCCTGCAGATTTAGCACTAACAATGTTACTATAAGCATTAGACTGGCGCGTGCTTCCAGAGCCGAGTGAGAGGCACTGGATCCCGCCGGAGATGGCTGAGATAGGGCGGGGCCCGTCTCAGCGTCGCCGGTGAGATCCATCTGCGAACCCCAAGACAAGCGCCGCCGCTCTGCCTCAACAGAAGCGGGACCCGAGCCTTGGGGAGCTCGCAGCATACCGCTCTCCTCGAAGAGCGATCGCCGCGAGCGCAGAGTTCTAATAGGAAAACGCTCGCAATGCACACAATCGACCCCCTCGAGAGCCGACTGGGCATGCTGCATTCCTAAACAAGCAACACATAACTCGTGTGAATCCCCACCCGTGATGTATCGAGTACAGGGGGGAGCACACTTTCTATACTGCTCGCTCATATTGTTTTTTTTTATATATAAATATATATATATAGTGATAAACTCCTGACTAAGACAGACAAACACAATTGAAAGATTCCAGACACACACAGAGCGCTGCTGAAGTAACAGAAGCTGGCGGCTTGTGTATTCAGGGGATATTTATAGCTTCCTGGTCGATGACGTCACTCGCCGTACGCTCATTCTCTCCATTGACTGATTTCATTCATATATTCAGACGCGCTACGCTGGGGGGCGTTCCCACTGCGATTACACGCAGCGGTAGTCCCTGAAGGGGAACTCTTTTTTTCTACTTCATTAGCTGATCAAGTAATTATAATATCTTACATTTAAAAAGGAATTAATATTTTTGTAACTTGTAAGTGTTATTTAAATTTGTATTTTAGTTTGTTATAACTGATTCGGAGATCAAAGGTCAAAAAGGTATTCCTGGGCCACCAGGACCTCCTGGTCTACAAGGTAGTGAAGGTTAGTAATCAAATTAATTAAAACTACTTTCGTTCAAAGACAACCAACAAAACAGCATATTAGAATGATTTCTGAAGGATCATGTGACACTGAAGACTGGAGTAATGATGCTGAAAACTCAGCTTTGACATCACAGGAATAAAATACATTTTAAAATATATTAAAATAGAAAACTGGTATTTGAAATAATAAGAATATTTCACAATATTGCGGTTTTACTGTATTTTTGATCAAATTAATGCAGCCTTGTTGAGCATAATTCATGTTTAAAAAAAACCCTAAATCAACTCTGAACTTTCAAATAACATTGTATGTAAAAATTATTCTTATTTTTTTGAGCCAAAGTATATAATCAAATGTTGTTATCTCTGGTATCTTTTTTAAAGGTTTCAGTGGTTTTCCTGGACCTCCAGGTCCTCAAGGTAATTGATGTATCTCTCTTTTTTACACCCACAAAAATATACACATACACAAAGGCTAACTGTCTCTTTGGTCAAATATGTCAGGGGCCACCAAACAAGGACCTACTGGAAAAGTAGGTCCCCCAGGGTTTAAAGGTGTGAAAGGGGGAAAAGGAGAACCTGCACCTGACATCAGAGGACCCAAAGGACGTGATGGTCAACCAGGAGAACGAGGACCCCTTGGTGACCCTGGACCTCCAGGAACTCCACGTAACTGTCTTTTTTCAAAGCCTGCCATCTTCAGTTTATTGATTTACCAAGCTTGACTGTTGTGCATGACTGTTTGACATGACACTGTTTGTGTGCTCCTCTCCTGCATCCCTAGAAGTCAAAGGTCGCTTGGGACCAAAAGGGCTCAAGGGTGACAAAGGCCTAACAGGCCCTGAGGGTCTGCATGGAGATCCTGGAAAACCAGGTGAGATTCACTCTTTTCAGGGTGTATGTTAAAATAAATATTTCAGGTTCAATGGTTAAATTGCAATGTCTTTCCCCATTCGAATGATTCTCTAAGGTAAATGGCAGCATGACACAAATGTTGCCCATATTGTTGGACCTAACACATTCCTTTAAAAAAAGTGTATGTTACATTAATGCATACAGTACAACCAGTAAACATGTTAGTCACCTGTTCACAATGCTGTTTTCCATCATTTTAATACAGGAGAGCAAGGAGGACTTTGCAGACTGTGTGCTGCTTTTGCTGCTGACCCTGGACCTCCAGGACCACCTGGAGTTTCAGGCGAACCTGGAGATCCAGGTGAAATCATTATGTAACATCTTTACAACATCTATAACACTCTATGAGGAAACCTCATATGGTGCATCCATATTGGTGCATCTCTGCTTTTAAAGCACTTTTTCTTTAATTGATTTGGTTTGGTTCAAGTAACAGACCTCAAATTCAATTTCTTTGTGCAGGTCTTGGAGGAGTTCAAGGCAATAAAGGATTCCAAGGCATCAAAGGTCCAGAGGGTCCTCCGGGTCCTCCGGTCAGTTTAGCTGAATACTAACACTAAACCCAATCATCATCCTCATCTCTATAATTAAAGCAAAAACTATAATTTGTCCACTCCCATTATACAGTTGATGTTGAAAATAAAGGTTTCATATTCTCAAGAACAATTATTTATGATGTGAATTAAAATGTTTTCACAGGGTCTCTTAGGTCCTCCAGGATTTCCAGGGCCTCCAGGGGCCAAAGGAGATCCAGGGATAAGATCTGAGATTGGGGAGAGAGGACAGAAAGGAAACTGTGGTGTAGTAGGACCATTGGGGATAAATGGGCAAGATGGTATGCCGGGCACCCCAGGCTTCAAAGGATTACCAGGAGCAAAAGGAAACCCAGTTAGTACTTGGAACTTGTTGTAACCATAAACTTTGAGATAACTGCTATAATGTTGGTCTAAATTTGTGTAACCAATTTTAAAGCCACAAGTTTGGATGTTGACAGAACTTGAGAACTGACTTTTTCCAGAGTCCTCCAGGGCCTAAGGGCAACCAAGGAGATCCAGGGATTTGTGGGGACCCTGGCAGCACAGGTCCAATGGGCAGTCAAGGGTCAATGGGTGTCGGTCAACCAGGGGCACCTGGAGAGAAAGGAAGTTTGGGAGTAGTGGGCCGGCAAGGAAATCCTGGAGAACCAGGTATGAACTGATGCAATGTATGATAAAATATGGGATGTTACTGAATAGTTTAACCCCAGGAATTATGTAGATGGTGTTGAGTAGAAAAGCTCACACTCACACCGAGCTTCAGAGGTCCTGGGTTTTTTTAATTGTTTTTGGTAAACTGTAGTTTTGAGGAGAAAATAGTGAGCAATGATGTTGACTGATGAATTTGCACATGGTCTGTCTTAAAGCATATTAAAAACAACACACATAAATAACATTAAAAAACTTAATTTTTTACCACAGAGGGCCTTTAAAGCACATCACCAGTGAGTTGGAATACACATCCAAAGCAGACACAGGCCTTCAAACAGTAGTAAAACAGAAGCAGGTGACCACTAGGAGAAATTATAGGCTTAAATATTACAGTTGCATCCCACAGGTGAGAAAGGGTCTCCAGGACCAGTACAAACAACACCTGGAGACCCAGGTGAGCCTGGACTGCCTGGTCCACCTGGTCTACCAGGACCTCCAGGTAAGCAGAGAGGATAAAAGACTTGGCAGATGGACAAGTAGACTGAGAACAGGATGTAGAATGGATAACCATGAATTAATGTATGTTTTAGGTAATGATGGTTGTGCTGGGGTTCAGGGATTTCCGGGATTGTGCGGTTTAAAAGGAGAGAAAGGACTGCCAATACCAGGAGTTCCTGGACTTTCTGGGCCCAAAGGTGGGAAGAAACTTAAATAAATAAAATAAGTCAACATAACCAACAAAGTTTGTTTCTGATAAATCTACAAACAGCATTCATTAGTTTCAAATTAGATAAAAAATTATGGTTTTGTATCCAATTTTCCCTCGGCTGTTTAATGTTGTGGATGGGTGACTTCTAATGGTGCTACTCCTCTCTGATCTCAATTTCTTTTCATTGTTGCAGGTGATAAGGGTGTGAAAGGGAAGCCAGGTCAACCTGGTTATGGAAGTGTAGGCCGTCCTGGCCCTCCAGGACCACCAGGAATGCCAGGCATGAAGGTAAGAGATGTGTTATATAGTGTCCATTAGACCAGTTTAATCATGTTTTATAGTGTGTTTTTTGTCATTTTTTAAAGCTTGACAGTGGTCACTGTATGCTTTTGTTGTACTGAAAAGTAAAAAACAGTCCTCAATATGACAGGTTTAGAAGAACATGAGGGTGATTAAATGAGGACAGAACTTTACATCAAAGTGTTTGTCATGAAGTTTTCATCATTCTGAAGTAAAATTAGCAAAAACGAATTTAATTGAGACGCCATGAGTACAGTTGTGTTTTTTTTTTAAATCAGAATAAATTTAAATTCCATCCACAGGGTGAAATTACATTCGGCTCCCCAGGGCCCAAGGGTCGGCAAGGCCTGCCAGGAGATGAAGGGTGTCTTGGGCTACCAGGAATCTCTGGCCCTCCTGGATTATCAGGATGTCGAGGTCAAAGAGGAAGGGATGGACCACCAGGAGACCGTGGTTGGTGGATTCCATGCCAATGCGTTTAATTACACAAGCACAATTCTTCCCTAAGGAATATGCAATTCACACAGCTATATATGCACAAAATCTCTGTCCATCTACAGTATACAGTATATCAGTCCATCTCTCACCTGCAGACTGTTCACACAGGTGCACAGGGTCTGGATGGTTTGCCAGGAGAAGATGGTGTTCCAGGATGTTGTATACCAGGAGCTGAAGGTGTCGAAGGGCCCTCAGGCATCAGAGGACTAGATGGACCCACTGGTTAGAAAATCCAATATTTGTAGATATTAACATTTATAATTAGATATTAAAGTGAATGGATGGATGGCAAAGGTTACTATCAAGATACCAGCTTGTACAAATCCCCACAATGGTGTCCACTGTGACATATTGTCTTTAGGGCTGAAAGGGCTGAAGGGGCCAAAAGGTGAAACTGGATTACCTGGAATGGGTTTACCTGGTATACAAGGTGTGTTTGGGATACCTGGGAATATTGGACAGGCTGGTTTGGTTGGTATCCGAGGACCAAAAGGTTTCCACGGTCGGGATGGTTCTCCAGGCTTTCCAGGTACTTAACTTCCACGTTTTTGGAACATGGAGACTGTTCAAACAATTAATGACCAGATACAATTTTCCAAAACACATCAACCAATTTAAGCTTTTTCTAAGTGCTTTTTTTGTTTCAGGTACACAGGGAGGTCAGGGGTGTCCTGGAATGTTTGGTCCACCTGGAGTAGATGGAAATCCTGGACCACCAGGGCTCCCGGGACCTAAAGGTTCAAACATACACACATACAAATCTAGCAAAGATTTTTTCTTCAAAGTGCTTTTTTTCTTTTATATTGGTCAAATTAGTCATATTATAATGATGGTTATGGTCTGTCATCAGGTTTAATGGGTAGGAATGGAGTACCTGGTGACACAGGAAAACCCGGGGAACCAGGAGATCCTGGGAGCGGTGGTCCAAAGGGACTGCCATCAAATATTATGTGTCCAGGGAATCCCGGTGACCCTGGCCTACCAGGTGACCCTTTCAACATCTGGTTTCCACTTCTGTTAAATATGCAAGCCTTTATGTCTATACATTCAGTTTGTCTGTTCCTCGATTAGTTTTCTGTAAGCTCAACCATGTTGATGGAACTGCAACACTTCTCAGACATTATATTAAACATCCTCCATGTGTTTTAGGTCTTCTTGGTCTACCTGGCTCTAAAGGGGAATTAGGATTCCCAGGCAACTATGGACAATGTGGGAAGAATGGAGTACCAGGATTTCCTGGTCCACCAGGTATAGATGCTTAAATCCAAAACCTTGCTGTCCACATTAGAACATAGTCCATATGTACAAACCTTCTTTTTTGCCAGGCCCTCCTGGTGACCCTGGCCAGAATGGACTTCCAGGAAATCGGGGTCTTGATGGAAACTTTGGGGATCCAGGAGTTATAGGGTTTCCAGGCAAGTTCATAAACGCTTGTCAATCTAACCCTTGTTTCAACACCATGATGCTTCAGATGTATTTTCCATAAGCCGTTTCACATATGCAAATGTGTGTGTTTGTCCCACAGGAGTAAAAGGCCTCAAAGGTTTACCTGGTGTTCGTGGGGGGACTGGGACTCCTGGTGTCCTAGGCCCAAATGGACCAAAGGGGATCAAAGGTGAACCCAGCACCCCTGGGCAAGGGCTTCCAGGAATACCTGGTGAGAAGGTATCAATTTCCATAGTTCAATTCTCATTGTTGAAAAAAATTACATTTGCCTTTTAAGGCAGGACCCTAACCCAGCACCCACTCCCTTGCTTTCTTTTTCTTATTCTGTAAGGGTGAGCCAGGCAGTCCAGGGGTTAGAGGGGAAAAGGGTGAAAAGGGTATATATGGGACAAATGGTCTCCCAGGTTTCTCAGGGGTTCCTGGGGAAAGGGGCGAAACTGGAGTACCAGGAGATCCAGGTATTCATTTATACAGTAAAATTTAATCCTTTTAATTCAATACTCATTGAAATATATTTGATGAAATATATATATATATATATATATATATATATATATATATATATATATTCATCCCATCACAAAGACACATGAAGCATTATCCTGTTATCCAATGTCACATTGTTAGGACCTCCAGGAGCTCCTGGTGATGAGGGTTTAGATGGGCTTCCAGGTCCATCTGGATGTGAAGGGCCCTGTGGTCCACCGGGTACGATCCTATTCTAGCATTAAATGATCCCCTTCTATTAAATGTATTGTAACTTACATATAACACCAAGAATACATATTCTGAAAAACATGAAAAATACACTACTGGTTTGTTGTTTTTATCCAGTCATACATCTCTATGTTTATTAAGGTGTTCCTGGTTCAGCTGGAGATCCTGGGTCTTCAGGATATCGAGGAGATCAAGGCAGAGATGGCATTCCAGGATCTGCTGGAGATAAAGGAGATAGAGGGTGTAAGATGTCACACACAAACACACACATTCACATGAAGGAATGTTCTAATTAATCATTCTTGATCTTGTTTTTTTAGGCACTAAGAATGGGGATCCTGGCCCACCTGGCATCAAGGGTGAGAAAGGTAAGTCCACGATTAGAAAGCCTACCCTTCTAACATGCAGATCTTAATCACTTATCCATGCTAACACTTTATGTGTATGTTTAATTTCAGGTACTAAAGGCTGTTCTGGACCCCCAGGGCCATGTGGGCCACCAGGTCCCTGCGGTCCAGCTGGAGTTATTGGTCCTCCGGGCAAACCAGGAGAAATGGGGCAACAAGGGTGCCTTGGTCCACCTGGTGTCTGTATTAGTGGTCCAAAAGGGGAGCAAGGACCTAATGGATTACCTGGCCCACCAGGTGATTAGTCGTCTTTTATAATTATTAGTAATGTGCTTTCTTACTATTGATACTACAAAGGGTTAACATTTCTTTGAAATCCTTTACCCTATTATACTTGCTACGGACATGAAAGATACCTCAAATTTTCAAGCGTGTTGGAGAGAGGTGTGCTATTGCTTTTCTAAATGGTCAGACTTACCTGGTGGAGACTTACCCTGATTTTTACCTGGTGGATGATAAAGAAACATAGAGAAAAACATAGAAACTTGGGGGTGGGTTATTTTATAGGTCTAAAGTAATGACATAGCAACCACCTAAAGACCCTAGATACCACAATAACATATCGTGGTAGTGAGTTTTTGTGTGTGCAGACACCACTCTTTAGGCTTGATATTAATCTAATTGGAAATGTGTCCTGACAATGCATGTAAAAAATGCATTAAATGCAAAAATTTAATATTTATGGTTCTCGCAACATAGTGCTTAGAGCCTGCTATTGTTTACTCTCAACCTGCTATTAATTACTGATCACATGTCTTCTGATGTTTCTGTGTATTTTTAAATACAGGTCTCAGAGGACCATGTGGTCCTCCTGGTGACCCCGGTCCAGGCCTAAAGGGAGATAAAGGCAGCAACGGGCCCCAGGGACTTGTGGGGCCACCCGGTTGTGCTGGTGATCGAGGTGTTCCTGGTGAACCAGTAAGTGGTCAATTAGATCTCTATCAATTTATTGATATACTATTGGCTTTTTGATGTTGGTTATATTTAGATTTTTAGATTTAAGTCTGCAGAACCAGGAAGAAGTATTCCATAATAATTACTGTTAGCTGAAGAACCTCCATTTTCCAAAGAATTTATAGTTATTATTTAGATTTGAAAATGTGAATCTGTGTTATTTTAGTATTATTTATTTTTGTAGTATTATAGTGTTTTAATATTGTTAATATTTTGAATTGGATTTTATTTTTATATTTTCATTATTTGTTTCAGTTAGACAATTTTAAAGGAGAACTACGGCGCAAAATGAACCTCGGGTGTAATAACACATTGGTACTGACTAAATCGTTCCCTGAGATTTGTTTTCATGATAATCGAATGTAAAGAGTTTTATCTCTAAAAACAGTTTAGCTTATAACGCTAGTATATGGGGCATATAATAAGCAAAAAGAGATCGCTAGTTAATACCACTAACAAGGCTCAAATTAGCCCCACACTAACACAGTAGCATGAGGGTCCCTACATGCAAACCGAAGCATTGAGAACTTTGTAAGTGTACAGATAGTTTAATAAGAAGATACTTTACAACGACAGTAAATTACGCGAATACAGACAGGAGCCATCTTGGAAAAAACTGTCGAACCACGAAGGTGAGCGAACAGTACGTGTAGATATTGAAGATAAGATAAATTATTTATATTTTTTTATTTTCTCTGTTGCGTTCAGTGCTTCTCTCGTGCGCTCAGTGCTTTCTTCCGGAAACAACGGACCATATGAGATTCCAAGTCACAGTTCAGCTCACGTATCACCGTGTTCGTGGTTCGACCGGTCGAGACTGTTTTCCAAGATGGCTCCTGCCTGTATTCGCGTAATGTACTGTCTTTGTAAAGTATCTTCTTATTAAACTGTCTGTACACTGACAAAGTTCTCAATGCTTCGGTTTGCATGTAAGGACACTCATTATGCTACTGTGTTAGTGTGGGGCTAATTTGAGCCTTGTTAGTGGTATTAACTAGCGATCTCTTTTTGCTTATTATATGCCCCATATACTAGCATTATAAGCTAAACTGTTTGTAGAGATAAAACTCTTTACATTCGATTATCATGAAAACAAATCTCAGGGAACGATTTAGTCGTTACCAATGTGTTATTACACCCGAGGTTCATTTTGCGCCGGAGTTCTCCTTTAAGTTGAAGGTCTTCATCTAATATTTATATTTTGTTTCAGATTTATTTCAATTACCGATAATAATATTTTTTAATAGTTTGACTTTTAGTTTGAGATTTATTTAATAATTAAAGGCCCCCTAAAACCAAAATTTTAGTTTTTTAGCTTTTAGTATGAATATGTTAGCCTTAAGTTTATGAATAAGCTGGTGTGTTTCAAAACGATGGCAAAATTTGCATTTAGGTGATACAAGCTTTCAAAACTTACAGTCTCTCACTTACGATAAAATGGATCGCAGATTTTTATGACACCACCGAAGACTTAAGCTTCTTATCACATCTTCTATCCAATCAAATGCTCTCTAGAATCTAACGTACCATCAGCGCTCGGATTCGCTTCCATGGTGCTGTCAAGTACGACTTGTAGTCTGTAACGTAAATGCTATTGGCTATTTGAAAATTCAAGCCATTCAATATGTCCCGCCTTAGCTTCCTGTTTCAGTGGAAATTACGTCAACGCATCACACAAAGCTGAGCGTTCCAAGGCACTTCAGTGGGCCTTTAAAGCACTGATGTGAATCTGATTTACATAGAATTTTGTTGTTGAATAAATTGTGGAGTTTGTTTGTTAGATCCAGACCTGGGATAAACTGTAATGTTTTCAGGGGAGAAATGGATATCCTGGTTTCAAGGGTCTGGAAGGAAATATGGGGTCATTGGGTTGTGTTGGACCAGTTGGTAAGAAATCTTAATTAAATTGCAATTTAATGAAATGTAAATAAATCTTCAATTAGTTAAATAGAGTGACTGGTAGAAAAATATTCATTTTATTTAAAGTTTTTGGTAACAATTTATAATAACTGCACTCTATTAATCATTAGTTAAGCATTAGTAAATAGTTAATTCATCATTTATAAAGCATTAATAGACATAAATAAGCAGTTTGTAAATACAGCTGCAACAAATGCTTTATTCTTGATTTAAAAACATATAAAGTGTTTAATAATTGTATTTTCATACTTTATTAATGAACGATTTATAATTTCTAAATGAAGTATTGCATTATTTACAAACCAGTTATTTAGTTGTCAGTGGTTCATAAGATCACTTAGAAAGTGTAAGTAAATGATTAATAAACTATTTAAATGTACATTCATACATCTTATTATTCAGACATATAGTAATAGTTACTTAGTGGGTTAGTAAATACTTTATTAACATGTATTTCTATTGTAATTGAGGGTTAATTCATGTAATAAAGCATTTAGTAGTGGTCAGTTTACTATTTTGTGAGCTCATCTAAAGTGAGGAAAATGTTTGCCTTGTAAAGCATTTACACTGGAGATTTAAAGGCTGTTAATATTTATATGTTCTGTATCACTGTGTTGTGTTTGTTTCTTTTTTCTGTGTAGAAAATAAATGAGCCTTTAAATCTCATTAGTAAATGCTTTACAATAGTCCTCACTTTAGATGAGCTCACAAAAATAGTTAACTGACCACTACTAAATGCTTTATAACTATCTGAACTTTATTACATTTACTTACAATTTCTGACTGATCTTATGAATCACTGACAACTCCTAAATAACTGGTTTGTAAATAATGCTATACTTAATTTAGAAATGATAAATTGATCATTAATAAAGTATGACAATACAATTATTAAACACATTATAGTTATGCTTATAAATCAAGAATAAAGCATTTATAACTGTATTTATAAACTGCTTATTAATGTCTATTGATGCTTTATAAATTATGAATGAACTGTTTACAAATGCTTAATTAATGATTAACAGCGTGCAGTTATTATAAAGTGTAACCAAGTCTTTCTATACTTGCATTATAGGTCAAAAAGGACATTGTGGTCCAATTGGGCTTCCTGGATTGAAAGGTTGTAAAGGACCTCCTGGAATTAAAGGTGATCTTTTATATACTTGCATATTAACAAGCCATTGCAGTTTGTTGTGTCATATATATATATATATATATATACACTCACCGGCCACTTTATTAGGTACACCTGTCCAACTGCTCCTTAACACTTAATTTCTAAGCAGCCAATCACATGGCGGCAACTCAGTGCATTTAGGCATGTAGACATGGTCAAGACAATCTCCTGCAGTTCAAACCGAGCATCAGTATGGGGAAGAAAGGTGATTTGAGTGACTTTGAACGTGGCATGATTGTTGGTGCCAGAAGGGCTGGTCTGAGTATTTCAGAAACTGCTAATCTACTGGGATTTTCACGCACAACCATCTCTAGGGTTTACAGAGAATGGTCCGAAAAAGAAAAAACATCCAGTGAGCGGCAGTTCTGTGGGCGGAAATGCCTTGTTGATGCCAGAGGTCAGAGGAGAATGGCCAGACTGGTTCGAGCTGATAGAAGGGCAACAGTGACTCAAATAACCACCCGTTACAACCGAGGTGGGCAGAAGAGCATCTCTGAACGCACAGTACGTCGAACTTTGAGGCAGATGGGCTACAGCAGCAGAAGACCACACCGGGTGCCACTCCTTTCAGCTAAGAACAGGAAACTGAGGCTACAATTTGCACAAGCTCATCGAAATTGGACAATAGAAGATTGGAAAAACGTTGCCTGGTCTGATGAGTCTTGATTTCTGCTGCGACATTCGGATGGTAGGGTCAGAATTTGGCGTCTACAACATGAAAGCATGGATCCATCCTGCCTTGTATCAACGGTTCAGGCTGGTGGTGGTGGTGTCATGGTGTGGGGAATATTTTCTTGGCACTCTTTGGGCCCCTTAATTGAGCATCGTTGCAACGCCACAGCCTACCTGAGTATTGTTGCTGACCATGTCCATCCCTTTATGACCACAATGTACCCAACTTCTGATGGCTACTTTCAGCAGGATAATGCGCCATGTCATAAAGCTGGAATCATCTCAGACTGGTTTCTTGAACATGACAATGAGTTCGCTGTACTCAAATGGCCTCCACAGTCACCAGATCTCAATCCAATAGAGCATCTTTGGGATGTGGTGGAACGGGAGATTCGCATCATGGATGTGCAGCCGACAAATCTGCGGCAACTGTGTGATGCCATCATGTCAATATGGACCAAACTCCCTGAGGAATGCTTCCAGCACCTTGTTGAATCTATGCCACGAAGAATTGAGGCAGTTCTGAAGGCAAAAGGGGGTCCAACCCGTTACTAGCATGGGGTACCTAATAAAGTGGCCGGTGAGTGTATATATATATATACATACATGAGCAAATCTGAAAATGTTTCCCCTCTTTTTGTGTAATGATTATTTAGGGCCAAAAGGTTATTACGCTGTGGGTGAGGTCATCTCTATCCCCGGTGACCCTGGTTTGCCTGGAATAGTCGGGCAGAAAGGAGAAACAGGAGAACTTGGACCTAAAGGTTTACAAGGTCCAAAAGGTACAACGCCACAAACACAATGATCTAATCTTCTCTGATGTTCAATGAATACATCTTGTATTTGCATAACTCCCCACCTTTTAGGAGTGCAAGGTCAGAAGGGATATACAGGTGCAGATGGAGGTGTTGGACCAAAGGGGAGCCCTGGACCGAAGGGCGACACTGGCCCACCAGGGCTACAAGGTAAGTCTTAAAAATGGTACGCCTAGAAGTTTGGACTTTTCTTTTTGAACTATAGCTAATTGTACACTACCATAAAAAATTTTTTTGGTTGGTAATGTTTTTGAAAGAAGTCTCTCATGCTCATCAAGGCTGAATTTATTTATTTAGTATTATTGTTAAATATTATTGCTATTTACAATTAACTGTTTTCTATTTAAGTACTTTTTCCAAATATAATGAATTCATGTGATCAAAGCTGAATTTTCAGCATCATAACTTCAGTCTTCAGTGTCACATGATCCTTCATAAATCATTCTGATATGCTGATTTGAGGCTCCAGATACATTTCTTATTATTACAAAAGTTGAAAACGGTTGTGCTGCTTAATATTTTTTGTGGAAAATCTATTATATCTATATCTATATCTATCTATCTATCTATCTATCTATCTATCTATCTATCTATCTATCTATCTATCTATCTATCTATATATATATATATATATATATATATATACACTACCGGTCAAAAGTTTTAGATCAGTACGATTTTTTATGTTTTTAAATGAAGTCTCTTCTGCTCACCAAGGCTGCAATTATTTGATAAAAAAGTAATATTGTGAAATATTATTACAATTTAAAACAGCGGTTTTCTATGTGAATATATAGTGAAGTGTAATTTATTCCTGTGATCAAAGCTGAATTTACAGCATCATTACTCCAGTCTTCAGTGTCACATGATCCTACAGAAATGATTATAATATGATGCTCAAGAAACATTTATGATTATTATCCATGTTGAAAACAGTTTTTTACATTTTTATTTCAGGATTCTTTGATGAATAGAAAATTCAAAAGAACAGAATTGATCTGAAATGGAAAGCTTTTGTAACATTAATCACTACCATTCAAAAGTTTGGGGTCAGTAAGAATTTATTTTTTATTTTTGGGGGAAAGAAATTAGAAAATACTTTTATTCATCAAGGATGTGTTAAATTGATCAAAAGTTACAGTAAAGACATTTATAATGTTAGAAACGATTATATTTTAAATAAATGCTGTTCTTTTGAACTTTCTATTCATCATAGAATTTTGGGGGAAAAAATGGTACACGACTGTTTTCAACATTGAAAATAATAATTTATGTTTTTTGAGCATAAAATCAGCATATTAGAATAATTTCTGAAGGATCATGTGACACTGAAAACTGGAGTAATGATGTTGAAAATTCAGCTTTCAAATTACATTTAAAAAATATATTAAAATAGAAAACAGTCATTTTAAATTGTCATAATATTTCACAATATTACTGTTTGTCTTTTTTTTTCTTCATCAAATAAAGCAGTCTTGGTGAGCAGAAGAGACTTCATTTAAAAACATAAAAAATCTTACTGATCTAAAACTTTTGACCGGTAGTGTGTATATATATATATATATATATATATATATATATATATATACGTATTTTAAATACATTTATTTCATACCAAATATACTACAAACCCATTAACATATTAACTGACATATCGCTTGACGATTACTGATATAAATATCATAACTAAACTTTATTTGGAGTACTTCTTTATAGACAATGCACATTTCTTAATATTAAGCCTAAAATGTGTTTTAATATCACTATTAGTAAGGATAGTATGATCATTATATAATATAAGTCTTTAAATGCAAGATATTTAAAGTGTACCTCAAGTCTACCTGCAATAGTTCCATTTAAGCACAATCAAATCTTTAGCACTATTCCTGGATACCTAAAGTGCATTAAGAACAAAATTAGTTGTTACAATTTAGCAGACTTTAAGTATATAAGTTTAGTAAACCAACAGTACAATTGCAGGGTATTTATAAGTACATAAATATGCAAATGTATTTGTAGCATACTAAGCATAAAATAAATGTATTTCAAATGTATTTTGGTATAATTATTTTTCACTAGGGTAATATTGTATCATTTTATGATCAGGATTCTTTGATTCTTTTCAAAAGAACACCATTTATTTGCAAGAATTTTTTTTTGTTACATTATAAATGTCTTTACTGTTACTTTTGATCCATTTAAAGCATTCTTGCTGAAAGAAAGTATTCATTAAAAACTTGTTTTAGGTAACATCTGTCCAAAATTCTCAGTAAAAAAGTAAAATACCATCATGTAAAAAAAAAAAAAAAGAAGAAAAAAACACTTGTTTGCCTTCCAAGGTCCTTATGGTTTGCCAGGCGAAGTGGGTGCCAAGGGCTCACAGGGTCCACCAGGACAAAAACTACAAAATGGGAAAAGAGACGGATTTCTTTTTACCAGGCATAGCCAGACAAAAGATGTACCGGTCTGTCCTTATGGGTCGAAACAGCTGTACTTTGGATATTCGCTTCTCTTCATCAACGCCAATAACGACGGGCACGGACAAGACTTAGGCATGAAACACAGACAGAACATTCATACGACAACTCTCAAACGAATACACATAATGCAAATGGACACATTTACACACAACAGATCTGAACACAGAAATTCAGATTTGCACAATCTGGTTGTTTTTTTGTTTGTAGGAACTCTGGGAAGCTGTTTGCCAAGGTTCTCCACCATGCCTTTCCTGGTCTGTAATCAAAACGACACTTGTCACTACGCCTCTCGAAATGATTACTCCTATTGGCTGTCTACAGACACGCCGAAGTCTGCAGACGAGTTGATTTTTGGAGATCTATTGGCACAGTATATCAGCAGGTAAACACACAGCCTGTGTTTCCTCAGGAGTACTTCCATTATTATACCTGTTGTTTTTAACGGCTGAGTCAGTTTGTGTTAAATAAGTATAAGACATCCATGGATAGATAATGCGATAATAATATTAATAAAAACAGAGGAGTTCAACTGTCTCTCTCTCTCCTCCTCATAGGTGTGCTGTGTGTGAGGCACCAGCTAATGTCATAGCAATTCACAGCCAGACCATTAATATCCCAGCATGTCCAACAGGATGGCTTCCACTATGGCAAGGTTACTCCTTTGCAATGGTAAGAGGCAGACAATTTTTACTAAGTATGGCAGTAAGGACATCATGAGATCAAAATCAAAGATTTAGTTCATGTTTATTATCTACCCAATATCTATCTATCGATCCATCCATCCATCCATCCATCCTAGCAAACAGGGGCAGGTGCAGAAGGTTCCGGACAACCCCTGGTCTCACCTGGATCCTGCCTGGAAGAATTCCGGAAGATTCCATTCATAGAGTGTCATGGTCGTGGCTCATGTAACTTCTATCCTGATTCCTACAGCTACTGGCTTGCATCACTTGACCCTAGCAGAATGTTCAGGTACACGAATTGTTCAGGTTAACAATTTTTATTGAATCCGCTTTAGATCAAATGGGCGATTCTGAAATTTAAAGCGTAGTTTTAAAAATACTATTATATTAAGTAAACAACATCAATGAACCTTTACCTTATTTCTTGTTCTTCAGTATGCCTGTCCAACAGACAGCAAGACAGAAAGAAATCATCAGCCGCTGTCGGGTCTGTATGAAGCAGTAGCCTTAAGGTCAGAGGTGACCTTGGTATGAGAACTATAAACTTCCACTTGTCAGTTTTCCATGACTTGTGTAACGTAGGTAGGATCCCTGAAGTCAGCCCTCAAGTGTTTCAGCCAGAAACAACTGGTTATGAGTGAGTTGTCATTATGTTTGCTGTTCAGGACTTTTGCTCAGATTTTTGCCCCGATTTGCAGTTTAGATGAGTCGACAATAGTTGCTGAAAGTCTGTGCCAGTCTGCAGATTGAAGTTGACAAATCCGCGTAGTGTATGATAGGCACAGACTCAGATTTTTTAGCTTCAGACTATGATTCCATTTAGTCGGAGGATATCAAAACACGAGCCGATTTTAGAACACATATCGCAGCGTGTGACGCGTCGCTACTGAAACCGAAGCTGTCCTCTATCTACCAGTGTTGCAATACAAATACAATAACAATACAAAAGTTAATAATTAACAGAACGTACGTAACAAATTAGCCTTAATATGTGACTCATCAGCACAAATAAAACAAGAATCACCTCTAACTTCCGCTTAGTCAATACTGACCGCATCTACCCAGCCAAGGCTGCATCCAAAGTTTTTTCCTGCTACAACAGTTGTTTAAACTGTCATATGTCTTTAGCAACGAGGCGTGCAGCTTCTGTACGAGTTTGTTGTGTTCGAATGAAGTCTGGTAGTGCATGATCCTCAGCCGTTTAGAGAATGAAGTCCAGTTTTTCTCTGTAACCATTTACAAAGTCATCAAGCGTATCATCACTGTTCAGATTTTAGAGTTGTATAGTGTATTCCAACCTTTAGTTGATTCTAACTTTTTTAGGAACAAAAACCAAACAAAACAATGAAAGTTCTTTGTATTGGATTTGCTCTGTCCTAAATCCAAGGTACCAGCCCAGTGGGTACCAGCTAGAGATTCTTCAGCGTTCTGTCCTCTGTGTCCTGTCCAGCACTTATAAATGTGTTTTTCTCTCATATGTACTTGGGCAAATCAGGATTTCAGTTATGCTACTTCTCATTACTATACAGATTGCATCCTCTAAAGTGTAACTATTTTTCAATTGTAGTTAATTATGAATGACTTTTGTGTGTGGGAATAGCAGTTGTAAGTTATTAGAAAATACTTCCCCCCCCCCCTGGCAAGATTCAAGGATGCATTGAGAAACATGCACTCAATGAATAATAGTTTGAGCTCAGGTTGCTCATATTGAGCATAAACTCTATATTTAATTCAGCATTTAAAATGAATAGCAACACAATAGGTAATCTACACTTTAGCAAAGCTACTAAGAAATAGTTTAGTAATTAAAGTTTAAATACCTACATTTTAATAGTTAACTATTACACATTAATGTCTTCCTGACTAACACTCTATAAACACATATTATCTTAATGTGTTACTAATTTAATAAACAATAATGCGTAGTAAATAACTGTCAGTCTTTCAAGCTCCAAATGTATTTTATAATATACATCCTTTAAGGAACTGCCTAAATATCCTGAATTAAAATTCAGTAAATCCCTGCTCAAGTATTTTGGATGTGTCTGAAGCATTGTGTGCAATTTTCAGTGTAAGCAAGGCATGCTTATAATTTGACTATGATTTTCTGATTGCTTTAGTATACAAATACATTGCTATATCTACTTTGCTTTTGGAACTTTATTCAAGAAAAAATCAACATCTGTTTCTTTGAATTTCTCTGAATTGTTTGTGCAAAGCTTATTTGAAATAGCTTTTTGTGCTGAAGTTTTACAAAACATATTTAAGCTTGTTCATATTAAACTCTGAATGACTTAGAGTAAATGGTGCTATTAGGAAAAGAAACTTGAGAAACGTTGAGAGAAAAAGTGTGTACATGTGTAGTCATTACAGTATGTGAATTCACGAGACGCTCATCATTGCATTAAGGCGATTTCCTGATGACTCATTCAATTTAAACAGAAATTGTAATGAATTATTACATGTAAAAGCGTATCAATGCCAACTCCATTGAAAAATTATGAATGCAGTCTTAATATACAGAAAATATGAAAACTGGCTTCATTGTATAATCTGCTTTGTTGCAGGTCTGTCGCACTCAGTCGGGTGTATATTTCTTGTATTTTTCTGTATTGAATGATAGAAAGCTAAATTGGCTGAACATGGGATTTGTGTGTCCATATGAATCACAAACACTGTGTTTTGCAGTTTCATAATTGCAACTAAAAACATGATTGCACAGCACACATTTAGTTTTGAAGTTAATGGTCTCTTTTCTTTTGACTGCAGTGTTTAATAGCTCGAGAACTGTATAATTGAAAATGCTGTATTGGTTTTTGGTCCAAAACAATGTGTATATATTGAATATTTCAATGATTATATAAATGTATAGGATCACAATCTAAGTTTTAATTGGTCTATGACACTTTTTTGTCCCCTTAATTCAGTCCATAAATAATAATTATTGTGTTTGGATGTGTAGTAACATTGCACTAATTGAATAAATAATCTTTTTGGATGAAGATGTAGATTTATCTATCTATCTATCTATCTTGCTCTATCTATCTATCCATCCATCCATCCTATCTCTGTTTTATGTAACCTGGTTTTGAGATTTGTTTGTCATGACTACTTAATGCTGACCACAAGATGTCAGGGCAGAATCTCTTTTTGAATGCCTAATGTGAATGTTTTTGAGTTACCATTTCACTATATGATTTTGAGTTTGGCTTTGAAAAGTCTCTATAAACATTTGTTATCAAAATGCACTCGTTTTTGTAGGTGGAGATCTCTTAACGAAATCACTTACAGTAAAGCAGTACTGGCATATCTCCTCACACCCAAAATCACCAGTGCCACCATTTCTAAATGCTACAACGTGGAATGTAAAATGGTCATGAAATCCAAATAAACTCACATTTTTTAAGGTAATCTGTAAGAGAAAAGAACATTTCATATAACACAAAATGGCTTCATATAAGCAAAAGCGACGTTTGTCTTTGTGTCTTCTACTGCAAATACGTATACGTTTGGGATTTGATTTATATATCTAACCTTATTCACAAATCATTCAATTCATTAATTTATCTTTTCAAAGGGAATGGAATATGCCTTCAAAAGCACAAACGCACTTACTTCTTGTGTTAACACTTCAAGAAAAGACACATTAAACTCTTCACTCAGAATCAATTAAGTTAATAAACCTTTTATCCTTCACTTCTGCCATGGCGTGTGCTTCAGAGCGAGGGAGACGCAAACCCAGGCATTTCTCTGTTGTATTTGTTTTAGATTAGCTGAACAAACCCAAATCCATTCAGTCTCTAATGCTTTTATTGTAGCTCCCATTGTCAAGTCGCAATTCGTTCATTTGCCTTATCTTAATGAGAGTGTCTCCCATTAGTGTGGGACCAGAAGAATTTTAATGCTTCATGACTTCACAATCCACCATCACCCAGCAACCTGGGCAGCTGTCAGTCAATAATACGAGCGGAGGGAGAGTTTAAAAAGAGCGCTTGGGATTTCCGAGGGTCCAGAACCCAAACTACAGCTCTGAAGGGACACTCCGTGAGCGGAAAGATTTGAGATGAGACTGTGTGAGTTGCAGTGTTATTTGGCCCTGTTGGGTCTGTCTCTTGTGCTGTGTGGTCGCAGTGCGAACTCCCATCTAGAACAGGACCTGGACTTCCGCCATCGCAGACTTCTGCAGAGAGCAAAAGCGATTGGACAGGCTACACAGGTGAGTCTCGAAAGCGCATTGACATTGAGTCAATAATGATGACCCAGCTAACAGGGAATGTTATCAGAACTTTCTGCCAAATTTCTCTCAAAATCTTCCGGAATGTTCATTCTAAGTCATCTGGTCTTTAATAACATTAAAACAGCACAAAGATTTTATTTACACATTAATCGTGGAATGTTTTTCTGAGACATTTCATTTGGATATTAGTCTTTTCTTTTTGTGATACTTTTTGCAGATGATGCAGAGAACTTTCAAATGTTATGTTCCATAATACTTGCAAAATGATCAAATAATCTTGTTCAAATAACCAAGAAAATTGGAAAAAAAAATCGATGTTTTTTACGTTCTGAGAACTTAATGGGAGCATTAGCAAAACGTTAGGACATTTTTTTTTAGCTGGGACCAGCTATTTTTACCATCTGTTCAAATGAGTTCTATTTTTACATTATCTGCATGTTCAATTCTGCCATGCAAATATTTAATTTGCGTTACATTACAATATCAATTTACACTTTTTTTTTCTAAATACAAATAAATGGATAGTTTTCCCTTCAAAATGGTTGTTTACTCACTCTCATATCATTCTAACCCTGTACTGACTGGCTTTCTTCTGCAGAACACTAAAAAAGAATAATATTTCAGCTGTTGTATATACATAACAGAAAATAATGACAGTTTCATAGTTTCATTTTTATCCTTTTCAGGACTATTTCAGTTTAAGATTGTTGAAATGTTCAGTTTGTTTAATGTTCTAGTTCATTCTACTTTTAATAGATAAATGAGAAATTACTATTACCCCTTCTAATTCTATAGGAAGACATCATTACTTCCAGTCCCTCTCTCTCCATTTCCTTCACTCACACACACATTGCTAAATTACCATTGCTTGGCAAGTAAATGCATTATCTTTTACTATACAGGAACTTTGAGCTAATGGAATACATTTAGCTCTAATCAAAAAGCACATTCCCCAATAAATACAAAATGTCTTTTCTGCTTTTTCTCATGCATTAATCTAAATTAATGCACACCATTATTAGGTTTACTAGACAGTGTTTATTATCCAAATAAAAGGGAAAGTGAGGGGGGGGGGGGGATGAACTTAAATGTTGATCCCATCATATGTTTTCCCAGGACTGGACCAAGAAAGACGTCGAAGAACTCATTTCCCTGCTCTCCATGCCTGAAATGGAAATGCGTGAGAATGATATTTCAACGGTGGATGAAAACGAGGACCTGCGTGTGGAGCTAGAGCGTTCGGCAGAGAGCTCGAACCACATTCCCGCTCGGGAACGTAAAGCGGGATGCAAAAACTTCTACTGGAAGGGGTTTACTTCCTGCTGAGGCCCTCACTTGAAGTTCCCAATTAACACCCTCTCAAATCTCTTGATAACCTAACCGCTGTGGTCAAATCACCAGTTAACTGGTTCTGTCAGTCAATCGACTGATAGGAAGTTAATAAAGAATAAAATAAAGAATAAAAATAAAAGGGCTTTTTTTTTGGTGTGGATGATGTGAATAATATGATGATGAGGTATACATTATATGCTTTTCTTTGAACTATTTGTGTAGGGAACATTATCATTAATGATGTGTGTGTGTGTGTGTGTGTGTGTGTGTGTGTGTGTGTGAGAGAGAGAGAGAGAGAGAGAGAGAGAGAGAGAGGAGAGATGTCACAAGTGGTAATTAGTGGTAATTAACAGGCATTAATGATTATTTCGATCATTTCTGTTTATCATGTTGAGAGGCACGACACACCAAAATGATTGAGAATGACAAAGGAGAGAAAACAACGAGAAACATTCTCTTGTGGACACTGGCTTACAGAGAATGTTCCCACAACTAATGTTTAGTAAAGGTTATGTAAATGTTAAAATAAAATGTTCAAAATAACATTTAGCTTATAGTGTGTTCTTAGTAATAGCCATTTGATACCAATGCGATTATGATTATGACGTTAAACATTAAAAATCACTGTTCCCACAACTTTGTTAGAACATATGTGTTAGCTGGGGTCCACCTTCCCGTCAGCGAGAGCCGGACGAGCACGCTGCACGCATGACTGGTGGAACATCTTTGAAGAGAACAAATAATTCACATGGATCATTTGCAGTTGGTTCTCTCTCGCGCGCGCGCACTCCAGTTTGATGTGTTCTTCATTAGAGTGTTATTGTCTGTGAAAACACACACTGCTCCATGACTCGAGCTCTGTCCCTTCAGGCTCGCGCACGAACGCGCAGACAGGGTGGAAAAAGCTGTTAGGCAGTTGTAATTGTTATTTAATTATGGTACTGAAAGGACCGCAAATATTTCAACACATCTGGACTGTTTGATTAGCAAGCCCGAGAAGAGACTTCCGTCATGCATAAACGGCTCTCTGCTGCTGTGTTTGCCGAGTAGCCTAAACACATTTTCTCAAGTGTGTGTCTCTGCATGTGTGTTTATACACGTCAATGACGTGACGTCATGCTCATTTTACTTGCATTAGAATAACCATGTGCGTATGTGTGTTTAATGTGACATTTTCTATAGTTAGGCCTACTTGTTTGAGCCAATTATGAGAAAATAAGTGCAAAAACAAAAGTTTTTCTGATTAGAAAAAATCCTACTGAAATAAATATTTAATTCCTCCTAGTGAGAAATTAGATCAAATGGAAAGCAAATGAGACTTTTAAGTCTCCTGCTTCTCAGATGTTTCCCCTGAGTAAAGAACCCCTGTAATCACAATAATGTCTCAAACTGTGCTCAGATGCCATAATCTGCAATCAAAACTCAAATATTTCTCATCAAATTCTACCAGTGTACACTTACAGCCTATATGATATGCATAATTATATATATAATTTTATAATTGTTATAGTTTTTATGATTTTTTTATGGAAAAAGTCTCCAAACCTATAAAAGAGCAATACTAATTTTCCTCTGTATACTGTAGGAAGGAAAGATTAGCAATAATATCTCTCTCATGCACACATGCATCCACTGCTTATTTTCCATGTTATTCCCTCATAATTCCCCTCATCCAGCTAAAACAAAACACAAATCTCAGACAATCCTTCTGTTATGGGGAAAACAATAGGCAAAGCATGAATTGAGTGTATATTCGCAGTTCACACAGCTCTAGCAAAGCCAGTGACCTGTCACACTCTCCAAACAAAAGACTCATTACTGTCATTCACAACCTTCTGCATGTAAAAATAAGTGATGAGAAATAGGCACACCGCCAAAGTCATTCCAATTCATTGCAGTGCAGCTTATATATGGTATTTTGTTACTTAACTATTCTTTAATTTCAATCTGGTCAGATGGAGATACACTATAGCCACTGTATCTACAGCTGTCATTCAAACTATTTAAACAACGACAAATGTCAATCAAACAACAAAAATGAGTTGTGCTACATTGAACGTGATGAGTCATCGTGTCAGCCTGTTAATTTCTCTTTTTCAGCACTCACTGCCTGCCTGCCCACAATATACTGTTATCATGGAGACATTTCATTTTCTTTATGTTGAGCTCAAATATTTGCAAATGTTGACGTAAATGTTGAGCAATGTGATGGTTCCAAACTGCTGTAGAGCTACCGCAAAAGTAAACAACAATTTTAAATCTGCGTTTGAGAGACAGTTAAAGAAAACCTTTTTTTTCCCCCTTCTTTTTCTTTCTTTCTCCAGCTCATGTGTTATGAGGACAAAATTAGCCAGAAGTTCTAAAATCTGACTAAATCTCTTTTGGGACTTAAAGTAAGTTTTATTATGCTAAAATAAAATGTGAGTAATATAGGATGGATGGATAACTGACAATAATAATAACTGTTAAAATATTACAGAAGTTTATAGTATGTCCTAAATATATAGATAAATGTGTTTGTATAAGTGAGTGTGAATTTGTAGGCCTACATGAGGACATTAGTCAGTGAACGATGCAGGCAATCATCAAATAATTATTCAAACAACACAAATCTCAATCACTCAATTTAGAGGAAAACAGCACGGCCTTTTAAACACAGTGGTGTGTGCGTTTAAGTGTTTATGTGTGCTTTGAGAAGACCAGCATGCCGTCTGCACACACTGAGCTGGTCCATTAGCCTTTGAGGCCTTAAACACTCCCTACCATTCATCTCATAAACTCCATTTAAAATTCTCCCCACTGCTAGGCCACCTATAAAGATCTCTTTAGCATGTGTGTGTGTTGTGTATGTTTTCATATGCACTGATGATGATGGAAGCTGACTGAACTGATGTCAGACCATGACTTTGTCAAATGGTCTATTACATGATCACACAGCTAATACTGAGATCACACACATGTCTGGTCTGGTATCTTTGTGGGGACTCTCCATATAGGCACAATGATTTTTATACAGTACAAACTGTATATTCTGTCCCCTTACACTAAGCCTACCCCTAAACCTACCCATCACACAAAACTTTCTGCATTTTTTCATTTGCAAAAAACATCACATAGTGTGATTTATACGCTGTTTTCCTCATGGGGACCAAAAAATGTCCCCACAAGGACAAGGATTTCAGATATTGCTATCTTTGTGGGGAAGCCCAAGGCGTCATATACTGACGCTCGTGACATTTCGTCTGCCTTCAACGCGCATGGCACCCTTTAGCGTCAATTTGAGACGCAGATACATATGGGTCAAAAGGCGCCTCCTAGCCTACACCAGACCTAAACCTACCCATATCTGTGCGTGTTATATTGACGCTAAAGGGTACCATGCGCGTTGGATTTAGACTAAATGTCAAAAGTGTCAGATATGGCGCCCTAGGATGAGAATGCGTTGGACGGACGGACGGACAGACAGACAGACAGACAGACAGACAGACAGACAGATAGACAGATAGATAGATAGATAGATAGATAGATAGATAGATAGATAGATAGATAGATAGATAGATAGATAGATAGATAGATAGATAGATCTTCATCCAAAAAGATTATTTATTCAATTAGTGCAATGTTACTGCACATCCAAACACAATAATCATTTTTTATGGACTGAATTAAGGGGACAAAAAAGTGTCATAGGCCAATTAAAACTTGTGATCCTATAGATTTATATAATCATTGAAATATTCAATATATACACATTGTTTTGGACCAAAAACCATTACAGCATTTTCAATTATACAGTTCTCGAGCTATTAAACACTGCAGTCAAAAGAAAAGAGACCATTAACTTCAAACCTAAATGTGTGCTGTGCAATCATGTTTTTAGTTGCAATTATGAAACTGCAAAACACAGTGTTTGTCATATGGACACACAAATCCCAAGTTCAGCCAATTTAGCTTTCTATCATTCTGTACAGAAAAAGACAAGAAATATACACCCGTCCAAAATGTCTTGGTATGCTGAAGCATTAAGAGTTCCTTTCACTGGAACTAAGGGGCCAAACCCAACCCCTGAAAAACAACCTCACACCATAATCCCCCCTCCACCAAACTGTACAATTTTTGCACAATGCAGTCAGGCAAATATCGTTCTCCTGGCAACCGCCAAAACCAGACTCATCCATCGAACTGCCTGACAGAGAAGCATGATTCGTCACTCCAGAGAACACGTCTCGACTGCTCGAGAGTCCAGTGGTGGCGTGCTTTACACCACTGCATCCGACGCTTTGCATTGCACTTGGTGATATAAGGCGTGGATGCAGCTGCTCGGCCATGGAAATCCATTCCATGAAGCTCTCTACGCACTGTTCTTGAGCTAATCTGAAGGCCACACAACGTTTGTGTTCTGAAGGTCTGTAGCTATTGTGAGCCTCAACGTGTGCTGATCCCGCTTTATGTGGCCTACGTGGATGAGATGCTGTTGTTCCCATTTGCTTCCACTTTATTATACAGTAATACCACTAACAGTTGACCTTAGAATATTTAGTAGTGAGGAAATTTCACGAATGGACTTATTGCAGAGGTGGCAACCTGTCACGGTATACCACGCTTGAATTCACTGAGCTCCTGAGAGCGACCCAGTCTTTCACAAATGTTTATAGAATCAGTCTGCATGCCTAGTGCTTGATTTTATACAACTGTGGCCATGGAAGTCATTGGAACACCTCAATTCAATGATTTGGAGGGGTGTCAATACTTTTGGCAATATAGGCTAGTGTATGTCTATCTCTCACAGCCTCGCTTTCATTCCCATTCAAAATCAAAGATGGCGCTGCTGTGAATGAGATCTATTCCTCAGTAGTTTTTATGAAATCACATCCAATATAGACTGCAAACTCCTTTTCTCAACTCAGATAAAATATGATTTATTTTGGTGTGAGGCTGAATATTCATCACAGGTGCAGAACCACAGCAGATAGCGGAGCACACTGGTAATTGGTCTCTATCATAATTGTTGTGTTTTATCTGCATTACACAAGAGACCTTCAATTCTGCATCTCATGTGAAAGTTTTCTACCACAGCAAAGTTCTAATGAGGTCCTGTATCTACTAAGAAAGTGTTCAGTGCAAGGCAGTGAAAAGAGTCGCCTCCCAGTCATTTTACACTGACATTAAATTAACTTCATTACCAGCACACTGCACCATCAGCAGGGAAACAACATTAGAGAAATGAGCCAGCACAAATATGTCCACTTCTGCCTCCAAATCCCCATTTAAACTCACTTAAAGGGATCACACGGCTAGTTCTACCTCCTCTGTGACTCATAGGCTTCAGAAAATTACTGTAGGATCCGAAGCCAGACTGTACAGTCAACTGCTTCTGCTGTAAAACTGCAATATGTTTACCACCATCATTAAAACCCTTTGGAGGGACTCCTCTATTATGTTTTGATGTTTCTGTTTGGAAAATTTGGGTCATTGAGGGTCAGAAAGATTATATGGCTCAGTGCTTCTGTCATGATAATCCAACCCATAATCAAAACATTAAATATTTATTTAAATCATAATAAAATAAAATAAAAAACAGATTCAATATTCATGAATATTGTCAAATATTGTTTAATATGTCAACATTAAACAATATTTCATATTATCGTTTTTTTCTAGTTCTAATTAGTTGGTGCATTCACATGTTTTTACTTGTCAAATGTCTTTCTCAGAGGTACTTTGTGTTGTGATGAGTGATGAGCTCACATTTTTAATGTTGTTTAACATGTTACTTTCTCACACATTGGCCGTGAAAATTCTCTGATGCATTTTTATAAACATTATCATGCTGTTGCAAGTATACATGAAGTTTACCATTATCTCATTGATCTCATGCTTCATTTTTGATTTACCAGTCCTCACTAGCCTATTTTTTGATACATCAAATTGGACCATTTTAAATACAATTTTCAATATTTATTGCTGCGGTGTGTCATCTTTTAAATTTTGAATTACTCAGTGAAGGCTATTATATTTTACATACTTCTTATGTTTTTATTTTGGTGCTCTGAGGCTGTGGAATAAAGTGTCTGTGTTATTTTCTTCATCTTCACACCAAAAGATTAGACTCATTAAATCACAGATGCTTGAAGCAGACTTGATGACTACATCCATGTTAAAATATTTCTGTTGTTCATTAGAATGTTCCACATGAGGACATCAGTTTGCATTAGTGATAGTGGACTATGCAACCCGGCAGTGGCTCTCCGCACCATCTCAGCTAAAAGTGTTGCAGATGCACTGTTTCGTTTAATCTCCCGACTGGGGATACCGAAAGAGATCCTCATTGACCAGGGCACGGCATTCATGTCAAAGTACTTTAAGCAAACTTTACGAGTTGTTGGGCGTTAAGTCGAACAGACGGACTGGTCGAACGATTTAATCGCACGTTAAAGACCATGATTCGTAAATTCGTTCACGAAGATGCCAAAAATTGGGATAAATGGTTGGAACCCCTGTTGTTTGCTGTGCGCGAGGTCCCGCAAGCCTCCACAGGGTTTTCCCCCTTCGAACTCCTTTATGGACGTCAGCCTCGCGGGGTGCTGGACGTCCTAAAGGAGACTTGGGAGGAAGGACCTACGGATGTTAAACAGCAATCACTCACCCTAGCCCTGGGGGGAAATCATCTTTCACAGTCCCAGCGTGCTGACGGAGTTAGATTGCAGGCAGACTTTGCCGACATGTTCTCGCCCCTACTAATCTTATTCAGCACCACGTTGAGACCGAGCCAGGGGTGGTCATTCGTAGCCGGCCGTATAGGTTACCTGAACACAAAAAGAAAGTGGTTCAGTCTGAATTAGAAGCGATGCTCGAAATGGGGGTAATAGAAGAATCCCACAGTAACTGGGCGAGCCCAATAGTTTTAGTGCCTAAAACCGATGGCTCTGTTAGTTTCTGTGTGGATTACCGCAAAGTTAACGCTGTGTCGAAGTTAGACGCCTATCCAATCCCGAGGATTGACAAACTGCATGATCGGCTGGGCACTGCTCGTTTTTATTCTACACTGGACTTAAAGAAAGAATACTGGCAGATCCCCTTATCGCCTTTATCTAAAGAAAAAACAGCCTTTACCACGCCGTTCGGGTTACACCAATTTGTTACACTTCCATTCGGGTTGTTCGGGGCTCCAGCCACGTTTCAGCGTCTCATGGACCGAATTCTCTGGCCCCATTCTGCGTATGCCGCTGACTATTTGGATGACATCGTCATATACAGTAATGACTGGCAGCGGCATATGGAGCATGTGCGAGCTGTCCTGAGAGCGCTGAGACTGGATGGACTCACGGCCAACCCGAAGAAATGTGCAGTTGGGCGAGTAGAGGTCAGGTATCTGGGCTTCCACTTGGGTCACGGGCAGGTGCGGCCGCAAATTGACAAGACCTTGTTTCAGTGATTGGCGTGGAGAGACAATAAAAGCGGGAGAAGAGTGCTGAAGCTGAACGCAGAGAGCAGAGAGAGCTCGAGGAACATATTGAATGATTGCCGACACTAGTGGACTGAGTTTTTGAGTATACAGCGATGTGTGCGTGACTTTGTTTTGTCTATTTACGTTGCTCCAATAAAGACCCATAGTCTCCGCAAGCCGATCCTGTCCTCTTCCTTCCCAGAACCCTTGAATCTTGCTACAAATACTATAGTTAGCGGTGGAGTAAAAAAAAAAAAAATACTCGGGGGGTCCTGGCCCATCACAGTCTGATGACTGGAGGGAGAAAAAATCTAATTGATGAGCAGTAGTGTTCCTCCTCCTCTCTCCCCAATATGATAGGCTGTTCTTCAGGGTTGAGTGCAAAGTGAAACCCAGGGGGATTTAAAGTAGGGTCCTTGGCTCCCCGTATAACAGCTTATGAGCTCTCACGACAGCTTACACTTCCGGGAGAGTGGCGACTACATCCCCAGGTGGTCCAGCTGATTTGGAGGCACTTCGGGGCCGTACAGTTAGAACGGTTTGCCTCCCCGTACACGTCACATTGCCAGTTGTTCTTCTCCCTGACCGACGGTACCCTCGGCACAGATGCACTGGCACACAGCTGGCTCCGGGGCCTACGCAAGTGGAGGACAAGGGAGCAGGTCCTGTTAGTGGCCCCCTATTGGCCCAACCGGATCTGGTTCCCAGAACTAGTACTCCTCGCAAGTCCCCCCCTGACCCATTCCTCTGAGGAAGGACCTGCATTCTCAGAGACGGGGGACCATATGGCACCTGCATCCAAACCTCTGGAAACTTCATGTCTGGTCCCTGGATGGGACGTGGATGTTCTAGGTGACCTACCCCAGGCAGTGGTAGACACCATCACTTCCACTAAAGCCCCCTCGACGAGGCGCCTCTATGCTTTGAAGAGGAACCTATTCATTAAGTGGTGTTCTTCCTGCCGGGAAGACCCCGAAGAAGCTGGTCAGAGTTGTTCTTTCCTCCCTCCACCCTCAAAGTGTATGTCGCCGCTATTGCCTCGCATTACGATGCAGTTGAAGGGAAGTCGTTGGGAAAGCATGATCTGATCGTTAGGTTCCTGAGGATGGCAAGGAGATTAAATCCACCTCGTCCCCCCTCTATACTCTATTGGAACATGTCTCTGGTGCTCAGCGCACTGCAAAGACCTCCCTTTGAACGGCTGCAGTCAGATCCTGTCACTAAAGTGCTCC